>CM017195.1:43231342-43793842 GCA_004837865.1 Musa balbisiana | reverse complement strand
TTGGATCAAAGTCCACATCGGGCATGGGATTGATTGATCGTTCCACGTCAGCCATCGAGTTCATCCCTACCCTACATAAGTTTATATCAACATACGAATTAAACAATGCCTAATTCGCTTTCTCAGTGATCCCTTTGAATAACAAATGCACCACAAACAACTTTAATTCGAGCGCACTTGGAGTTAACAATATTAGCGCGTGATTGTTGCTTCAAATTTTAATTCGAGTCCACGTAGTTAAACCTTTAACAACGTGTCATAGTACCATAGTTTCTGTTGGTATCAATAGCTTTATGCCATGGCCTCGGGGTCGATGCGGCTTGTTTCGGGTCCGAATAACGGGGATCTCATTCAAGGTCTCTCGGGGTCGCTGATGTGGGCGGCCGTGCGGATCGGGTCGCGATGGGGCTCGTCGGGACGTTCCGTAGGGAAGGATCTCCCTCCTTGGCCTCGGGGGAAGTAGCTCCGTCTTCGTACCTGCACACAGGTCGGGTCGGAGCTCGGCTCGACCCCTCCGACGATCAAGTCAAATAAAGTAAAGAGGTCTCTTTCGTATGTGTTTGATCGGGTCCCCCCCTTTTCTTCTCAGGGGCGGGATTTATATAGGGTGACTGCCTGTTTTGCAAAGAGTAGGATCGTACTCCCAGTAACATCTGACAGCGATGTTGGCGTGGCGTGAAGGATCGGGCCTGAGCAGGGCGTTAATGCGCCTCGGCCGACGTTCCGATCCTTTTGACCAGGTGTTGTCGGGTCGATCGAGGCGTGAGGTATCATCTAGGGCAACTGATGTCAGTCCGAGTCTCGTCGCCATTATTATCCTCATCAATTTCATATAATGATAATTTGATTTATATTTAATGTATAAGGTTTATATGAGAATAGTCATGATTACGATAGAAGGAGATGAAAAAAATTAGAGTTAAGGGAAAATTTGTTTGGCTAACAACCCATTTAAAAGATTCTAACCCAAAAGAATTGGGCTGATATGGTTGATCCATGTAGATTTGGGAGATTCGGATCTTTTGGATTTATCTTATACGATTTCCTTGAGATATAACGATTAACTCTTTTTTCTAATTATTAGAGTCGATTTTAGATTGTCGAAGTCGATTTAGATTCAACTTGATTTATTCGTGAGATAGTCTATAGAAAAACTCGTTAAATTGGACTTCTAACCCTACGAAACTAAGTCGAGGGATAACCCTACAAAACTTGATTTATTGTATCTATGCAGCCTATGGATAATTATATCTATGGATTACAACTACTCATAATAGATATTAGATTATTTATTTATTAAAAAAATTCAACCTTAATACGTGTCGATCGATGGTACAAAGTTACTGTTGAGAAGATATTAATGACTGAAACGACGATACAACAGTTATAAGATGATATTGCAACAGTTATAAGTACATATCATCATCAAAGACCAAAAATGATGGCACAACAGTTATATGTGTCGCTAACAGTATCAACCACGATGAGATGTTGTAATATATTAGCATAATTTACATTTTGACTTTTCTCATATGACTAATCAACTCATCTTATTTATTTAATATTCTATATATATATAATATATTATTGGATAAATGATAAGTTTCGGATTGGATTTCATTTAATTGCTTAAACAAGTAAATGAGTTCGCCTTTTCCGTTAGTTCAGCGACAATGTCGACAGGAAAAGGCAGGAAATCAACACGTGATGTCTGCCCAATATAATTAAATAAGCCTCCAAATAAATATATCGTCACCATCACATTAGCTATCGAATTAGGTGTGGACACGTAAGAATCATAAGTGGACACGACTGTTCTTAACACCCTCCTCTATCAGGAGCATACATACATTCAGAAACTTACGGGCTTTATAATCATATCATTATCGGGATGATTATATTTATCAGAGATATTAAATTTGAAGGAATCAAAACTATATTTTTGATCTCTCAGTATCTAAACATGAAATCGCTCTACCAGCGTATTAAACTTGTATTGCGCATTCCGCATGAAATCGGCTCCTTGCGTCTTCCAACGTGTTTCAATTGTCGCATGCAGCAGCAGCAGCCGGTGACCGACTCCCAAGTGTCGTGATTCATCCCCCGTTCAACGCTTCAGAAACGGTCCGGCACGGGTAAGACTAAGAACAGAGTCGGTCTCCTGCCTCGCATCGGCTATATATGTGTGATGTTACCGCGTGGAGCGAGATGTGCTCAGGGCGATCGACAATGCTTTCGTCTTTGCTCCTCTTTGCCCTCCTCCTCCTGGTGCTCCTCGGCACCAAGCGAGCCTTCTCGAAGAAGCGACGGCTTCCGCCTTCTCCGCCGAAGCTGCCGCTGCTCGGCCACCTCCTCCAGCTCGGCTCCCTTCCTCATCGCTCCCTCTCCGCCCTCGCCAAGAAGCATGGACCGCTCATGCTGCTGCATTTCGGCCATGTCCCCACCCTCGTGGTCTCGTCGGCCGACATGGCCGAAGAGGTCATGAGAACTCATGACACCTCCTTTGCCAGTCGGCCGGACCTGAAGCCGGTCAGAACCATACTCTACGACACCCATGACGTGGGTTTCGCCCCCTTTGGCGACTACTGGAGACACACCAGGAAGCTCTGCACCATCCACCTCCTGAGTGGCAAAAGGGTGAAGTCTTATCGGGCTCTGCGACAGGAGGAGGTGGGCTTCATGATGCAAAAGATCTCTCGGGCTTCTCTTTCCTCGACGTCCGGCTTCATCGACATGTCCAAGGTGATCAACTCTTTCGTCACTGATATCGTTGGCAGAGTCGTCTCAGGGACGAGCTTCAGAGCCGCCGATAGATGTCAGCTATTCAGCAAACTGATCGACGACAACGGCGTCGCGTTCCGTGAGCTCTGCGTCGAGGAACTCTTCCCCTCGTTGGGATTCTTAGATGGAATCCTGGGGTTGAACCCTACCGCCAAAAAGGTCGCCAAGGAATGGGATGTTGCTCTGAATGAGATGATCCAGGATCATGTCGAACGACTCAACAGGGATGAGGTGCAGGAGAGGGATTTCGTGGATGAGTTGCTTGCTGTGGTTGACAAGCCTGAGAAGGACTTTTGCCTGACCATGAAGCAGATGAAGGCGATCTTGTGGGTAAGCTTCTTCCCTGCAAAAGATGTATTCTTCCTTTCTTAGACATGTTATTGTTCCAGGAGACATTTGCTGGCAGGCAATCGCAGCTGCCATCAGGAAGCAAAGAAGAGTGACACTGTCAAGAAGCCTTGCCACGAACCAAACTCTCATAACGTTCTCCAGTAGTTTCGCTTCTTGAGTCAACATATATTGACTCCCATCACTTACGGCTTCATGCATGATTTGACTCATGACATTTTTAATTTCTTGTAGCTTAACTCTTGTTTGATTTCCTCTTAAATCACATTTAGCCATTATATCTGTTGAGTGATTTTAAGGATTGCTTTTTCTTGGAAGCCTAATAAAAGACCTAATAGGAAGAAGAGCACCACCCGATTCTGGAAAGCTAATTCACTGACTGGCATTCTGCAGGATATGTTCTCTGCTGGCGTCGAAGCATCCTTCACGGCCCTCGAGTGGGCCATGGCAGAGCTTGTTCGATACCCAGAGATCCTGAAGAAGCTACAGGACGAGGTGAGAGGATTAGCTGCAGGGAAAGACATGGTCAAAGAAGACGAGACGCACGATATGGTCTACCTGAAGGCCGTCCTCAAGGAAGTCCTACGGGTGCATCCTCCCACCCCATTATTGCTTCCGCGAGAATCCATCGAGGACTGCCAGATCCAAGGCTACCACATCCCCAAGAGAACAAGAGTTCTGATCAACGCGTGGGCAATCAGCAGAGACCCGATACACTGGGAAGCACCCGAAGAGTTCCGGCCCGAGAGGTTCATGAGCAGCGACCTGGACTTCAAAGGAAAATACTTCGAGTTCACTCCGTTCGGTTCAGGAAGAAGGATTTGCCCGGGAATGCAGCTCGCGGTGGCCACCTTGGAGCTCGCACTGGCAAACCTTGTTCATCAGTTTGACTGGGAGCTTCCCCTCGGCATGACCAGAGATGAGTTCGATATGACGGAGAGTCCCGGGCTAACAGCACGCAAGAAGGAGCCACTTCACCTGGTGGCAAAACCTTGGGGCAAATACCATTAGAATAACACTCTTCTTCTTCTTCTTCTTCTTCTTCTTCTTCTTCTTCTTGTTCACGTTTGCAATAATAGCCTCAACGATCATCGATACTGTTTGATGTACGACCGAGTAGCGAGCGACTATGAGATTTTATATTCACGTATGTAATCATGATTGATGATTATAATGGAATAAACCTTATCCTCCACCACTGTCATTGATGCCACAGTATGTGCCACCAACACAAGAAAGGTGGTATCACAGCAGCAGATGCCACTTGTAATACGTTGGAGACAGAAGAAGAAGAAGAAGAAGCACTTGGTTAATATTCAATTTCTGACAAGAAATTAAAATCGTTTAGAATTCATCCTCCTCTCATATGATGGAGATGTCTACTTCTATGTGTTCTCCTCATTGCTTCACGAAGGTTGCATCAGTGCTGATTGATGCATGTCTTTGTTTACCTATAATGTCTTTAGTCTGTGGTTATAATCATCGGAAGATTCACATCTGTGATGTATATTTTTCATGTTATAAGATTCTATCAAATACTGCTGAAGCAATGCCGACGTGTCATTGTAAGGCAAAAGACAAAAAGAGATTCCCATCTGATATGTATCCGTTCATGTTATAATATTCTATTATATGTTGTTGAAGTAATTAATGTATCCAAATATTTTGGACACAGTGACGAGTCATGCAAGTTATATACGACTGGTTAAAGCATCAAACCGAAGTATGTCATCGTCAAGAGAGTGATGCGATTAGGGCTGCGTGCATGGGTTGACGCCTCCGTGGGGTGTGCTCCTATTCATCTAGAAGTCCCTTCAGTAGTCATGTTTGACCCTCTTATTGTTTTGCAACATGTCATGTACGCTATGTTCAAATGTTCTTCGGAGAGTAAAGGACGTTAATATTTTCATACTTTTGCCATGCTTCTTCTTATACGTCCAAAATATCGATGCGTGACATAAAGAGATATGTATGATTTTGTCTGTTTTCATTTGAGTTTCAAAAACCATCATTAAAAACAAGGGAGGTCCGACAGTTTTATGAGTCTTGATTCCATACTCCTCAATCAATGTGGGACTAAATGATCTTTTATATATATATTAATCTGAATCAAATTTGTCATTATAAGATTTCTAATAATATCAGACTCAAGTAGATATAATAAATTAAAAATTATTAAAAAAATGAGTTAGTCAAATTTGAATAGAGTGAAACATCTCATTGCATTGAAAAACATCTCATTGAACCTTTAAGAGTAAGAGGAAGATAATAACTCGACACATAAGTGTATGTGAGATTAAAAAAGAAAAACTAAGAGGATAGTCACGTATGATATGACGAAGATTAAAGGAGTTATATATACTAGGTTTGATCCATAATCAAGAAACATTAAACGATGAATTGAATTAGTGTTTGATCTGATATATATTAATCATAAATCACTTGACTCCGATCTTGTTTATATTATTCTACTAGGTTTTATGACCCACAATTATACTAATTTATATTATTATATTGACTATGTTAAATAAGATATAAGACGTTCTCAGAACATGACACGAATTTGTCCGATGACGGAGGCTGCGGAACTTGTAGCAAGAAGAAGCGACCGTCACCTTTGAAAGCCATGGAATTATGACCAAGATAATGTTTTCTTGGCATTTTGGTGTGACAAACGGTGAAAGCATGTCAATTACTCCACCCTTCCTTCCTCGTCAAAGGTCATCAACCCTGAAGAATAAGTTCTAGACCTTCTAATGGTTCTGAAGCGTGGGATGTACGACATTGTAGCGACCATGAGATTCTATATACATACATACATACATACATATATATACATATATATACATATATATATATATATAATGAAATTACATATACTATGTTTAATCCGCAAAATAAACACTATGATGTTTAATTTCTGAAAAAGACATATAGTTTAATTATCACTCGTTAATATTCAAATTCTGATCATACAAAACTTAGCTATCTTTGGAAGTTAAACTCGTTTAGGATTCATCCTCCTCCTCATGCAATAGAGATGCCTACGTCTACTTGTTTTCTTCTTTGACTATTACTTTGTCTCTGTAGTATATTAATCTATTATTTAGTTATGCATGTCTTTTATTTACCTATAATATCATCACTCTGAGGCCAATAATAGTCTATCAACCATTTTGGATGATACACTGATACATCATTGTAAGACACAAGAACAGACAAAAAAGATGTGAGGAACATTTAGTGCCCTAAAATTCCAAACCCTAACCCTAAAAACGTTGAATTCCACTAGTCAAACGAGTGACAAACGGATAATATTTTGCATGACTTCACCTCTTACGTTTTCGATGCATGTGTTGTTATTCGTCTCGTGGTGCCAAAACTGGTCAAGATTTCCATCTTCACTGAATCTTCCTTTGAGAGTGAAGTACGTTAATATTTCCATACTTTTGCCATAATTCTTACGAACGATCATTGGCTTGCGATCTCAATCGTAGAATTATAGACACGCAATTCGTATTGTCCTATGCATTGCATCAAATAATGTATAAGAAGTTCTCACCAATAACGGGAGACTAATAACGAGGAAGTAGCAATCATCGCCTTCACAACCATGAATGCATGGCTGACAAAGTAAAGCATTTCAATTACTCAATCCTTCGTTCTCGAAGGTCATGGTGATCGTCATAATAACGACTATTGCAAAAGTCTCCATCACTGTCCAGAGAAGAACGTCCGAGAAGTGATAAACAAGGTTTGGGATTTATATATTAGATTATGTAATTATATTTAATTAGATAAAATATATGATATTTTGATAACGACTATCGGTTAATAGAAATGAAGTTCAATTATGCTAGAATTACTTAAGAGATGCGGAGATAATTTTCTAATTACTTATCTAAATTATCTTCTTATAGCGGTTATGTGAATAATAGGAAGAGAAGAGAAGACAAGTTTAGTTTTTTGTTGTAGATAAACATTGATTTTCTTATAGATAAGTCTAGTTTTTCTTGTAGATGAATATAAATCTGATATATTATTATTTGATTTTGATTTTTCGTATATCAGTCTTTATGTTTACATTGTAATACTTGAGATTTATTGCAATCGCATGTGATTGAGCCAAAAAAAAAAAAAAGCCTATGTAAGCTATGGTTGTGTTTCAATCCGAGGCTTGACCGAGTCGATATCTAATCCATATGATTGAGCCAAAAAAAATGCCTATGTAAGCTATGGTTGTGTTTCAATTCGAGGCTTGACCGAGTCGATATCTAATCCATGTGATTGAGACAAAAAAAAAGCCTATGTAAGCTATGGTTGTGTTTCAATTCGAGGCTTCGACCGAGTCGATATCTAATCCATGTGATTGGGCAAAAAAAAAAGCCTATGTAAGCTATGGTTGTGTTTCAATTCGAGGCTTGATCGAGTCGATATCTAATCCATGTGACTGAGACAAAAAAAAAAAGCCTATGTAAGCTATGGTTGTGTTTCAATCCGACCGAGTCGATATCTAATCCATGTGATTGAGCCAAAAAAAAAATGCCTATGTAAGCTATGGTTGTGTTTCAATTTGAGGCTTGACCGAGTCGATATCTAATCCAAATTTGATTACGACTAAACTAGTTAATATGAAAAGAGAAAAAGAAAATGACAGGTAAAATTAATGACAAATTTGAAGTGTGGCATCAAAATGTTGAATGGACTGAATTGCATTGGCAAAATCTAGTGGAAGCTACAAATCATTCAACTCATCCTCATTAATGTCTTATGTGCTTCGATTTCAAAACACATCAACAAATCAATCTTCTTGGTTGAAAGGTCAAGTTTATAAAGATAGAACCAAGTAAGAGAAATCTAGAGAGAGATTTCATTCCATGCCACTATAATTTAAGAGAGTAAACAAAGGAGGGCAAAAAACTAGTTTTCCCAACCTATATATTTTGTGGATTCCCTGAAATCTAAAAAGTCACATCACCCACAACGATGTGATATGAGACAAAAAAAACATGAGAAAGAAAAGTCGGAAACGCATGATATATGACACAAATGTATTAATTAAAGGAAGAATTCGAAGCCCATGAAGCGTATATAACATAGATTTGAACAATTGTTACATAGTTCTCGTTGGAATGTAGCGACTGATCGACAGCACTCCGTAGGAAGATTGCCAACTTTGCCTAAGAATATATTTTTGGATGAGAAAATGTGGCCCCCAAAAAAATTCACTTGCATGACTTGTATAGCGAGACGAGATGGTGGAAATGAAGAGTTAGAAAATGTTCTATTCTGTCTTTGTTTTCTTGGGATGGGACACCTCATACATGTACATAAGGAAGATGATAATAATAACAATGTATGGAGTCGACATCCTCCTTTCTACTCTCATAATTTGGCTTGACGATGCGCATGATGATATAAGGTTGGTTGTTCTAGTCGCTTGTAGCCTCCGGCTTTTTAATGGGACAATAATTTGGATTGGATTAGATTTTGGACTCCTGTGCATGTCATGGAGTTCCTCGTTGATTTGAACTAAAGCTTGGATCGCATGGTTTGTGAATGAGAAACCTAACATTAAGTGATGCTTCACATGTTCTAGTTGTTCGGGTTCAGAATCAAATGAGGTTCATTCTTAGTCCATCTCAAGTTATTGATGATGCTAAAAATGTTACATTTATTATTTAGTTATAAATGGGTTATGAGATCATGCATCGAAATATCAAGGCTTGTGATTACGGAGTAACGATTTTATCGAGTTAGCTTTATTGTTACAGTTATATAGCTTGACCTCATGGGATAAGTCGATATCTTCTGTCATAGCCATGTTAAATAACACTTAGATCATGTGGATCGCATGATTTGTGAATGAGAAACCTAACATTATGTGATGCTAAGCATAGGTTAACATAGCTTGTCTTTTGTTATCACATATTCTAGTTGTTGGAAATATGATTGGGTTTAGAATCAAATGAGGTTTATTCTTGAGTCCATCTCAAGTTATTGATGATGCTAAAAATGTTACATATATTATTTAGTTATAAATGGGCTATGAGATCATGCATCGAAACATCAAGGCTTGTGGTTACGGAGTAACAATTTTATCGAGTTAGTTAGCTCATCAGCACAGTTATATAGCTTGACCTTATGCGGTAAGTCGACATCTTCCGCCATCACCATGTCCCCAATCGCATGGGACTAAATAATACTTGGATCATGTGGATCGCATGGTTTGTGAATGAGAAACCTAACATTTTGTGATGCTAAGCAAACGATCAAGTAGGCTAACATAGCTTGCATTTTGTTATCATATATTCTAGTTGTTCCACATATGACTACTGTTCAGAATCTAGTTTATCTATAGTAGGTTGAGGAGTTGAGAGTTTAGGGATTTGAGCTGAGACCATGTAAAAGAGTTATGTCGGGGATATATCTAATAAAAATACACTTGAATGCCTGTTACAATGATGCTAAGAACATTATATGTATTATTTGGCTATAAATAGATTGTGAGATCATGCGTCGAAACATTAACGATTTTATCGAGTTACCTTTCTTATCACAGTTATGTAACTTGATCTCGTGCGATAAGTAGACATTTTCCATCATCGCCATGGCACCAATCCCATGGGACTTGATCCTAACTGATGTATCAATCAGATGGGTGTGATGTATTAGCGATTGATTACGTGTTGTGCTCAAGGTTAGGCTAACATAGTTAAGATGATTACGAAAATTAAATGGACTTAAAACTAGTTTTAAATTGAGTTTCGAACTAATCGTGCTCGATCATGATCGGCTCAAATCTACTTGAACATGTTCCTATTCTATATACTTAGATTAGATATTTTTTTTCAAGCCAAAGGGAAAAACGCTTAGCCTGATGGATCCTCTCCTATAAATATTTGTCGACCCATGGATCATATATTAAACTGATAATAACATATACTAGTCGATGATGTACATCCGTACAATCAATTCATGTTAGTTTTAGATCGAAGATTATGTTTCAGAACTTCTGGTTTGCAGTGATGCAAACAGTGATGTACTTTTCGTTATACTCCGTAAAATTCAGTGTTCCTTAAAACAAAAACACTTCCCAGTGACATAGAGCCACAGCTCTCATGAACTAAGCAAATGCATGCATCGATAGGATAGAAGCTTCAGCTGTTCTCTATCAGCGAGCCAACGATCAGCTCATCCAATAACCTCCAATTAAAGGAGTAATCTTGACGTCGAAAAAGCTACGAGGAAGAGGTAGATGGCCCAAGAGAAGCGTTGAGATGGTTTCCTAGAACCATAAACGACTCATCACATAATGGTGAGACTATTCCTTGTCCGGTGGAAATCAAAGGCGAGCCGAGCCACTCAAAAGAAAGAAGCTCGTATCATTACCATGGAACATGACTTCGATCGATGGGTAAAGGAAAGGGAAGGTTAGCTTTTGCTTTCCGGTTTTCCGATTTCATTTAGAGCTTTAGTTATTGTCATAATATATAAACTATTTATCTCGTGATTCGTCACTTCTCACATATTATATTTAATGCGACTGTTACGATGGAATAGGATAATTGAGTTATTATTTTTATTAAGGATGAACTAATGATTCAAAAATGTTTAAGATAATGAGAATTAATCCACTATATTCTATAAGCCAATCTAAATATTTATCTATATTAAATATATGACTAAATTAAGATATTATAATCTTTTTATTTAAGGCAAATCCGCATGATACATAATCTAGTTTGGTTCTAATTTTTGAGGTATCATTTTATATTCGAGTCTCTGGTCTTTAATACCAATTGTTACAAATGCGATCTAATAGGATAAATGACTCACTAACTTTGTTAAAATTAAGCTCATATTTGACAATAATAAATCTATCTAACTCTTATAAGTATGATTATTTATAATTTGATTAAAAAAATCTATTATGAGAGTATAGCAAGTTATCCCTCGTTATCTCATTAATTCATGTTTGCACAAGTTTTTTTTGTCGAATTGATTTGTATTATGCACTTATATTGGTTTCAATTTTAGTATAAATTGTGTTCTTTTCTAAGATTGCTAAGTGTTGTGACAGGACACAATGGTGACACCTCAAGTGGACTCCACAACACACGATAGATGCCCACCGTTTCGATATGAGGCTCGTATTGCGTAAGTGATATCCTCATCATATCTTGAGTGAGTGGATATAAGTGATATGTGTTAGTAGTGATAATGAAGTCTTAATATTATTTTTAATTATCATTCCTATGGATATCAAATCGAGTTTATTAGATCTTTCTCAAACGTTCATTTCGTTTACTTGATACATAGTACTATCATCAATGATATCTATGGATCTTTTAATAAGTAATGCTAGACTAAGATTCAATAGAATAGATTCAGTGTAAATTACACATGCTCAAGTCATTCTAAATATTTTGATAAAAAAAATTAATACGTGGGATGTTTGAATATGCAAAGAAGGAAGAACTATTGAAATTATAAATACAATAATATTAATATTTTGAGTTATCTAAGTTATGATGAACTATTGATATCATCAATATTTCTTCTTTATGTAAAATATTAATATATCGAGTGAAATTATGAAGGACTAATATCATTTATTTATCTTAATGATATTATCTTTGGGTATACAACTAAAATATACATGGCTATGTAAATAGTATTATCTTTTCCTACCATATAATTACTTGAAGAAGACTATCTTTTGAGATTATCTAAATCTTTTTATTATGGATGCTATTATGAATAATTATTTTCTTAATATCATTTATAACTAATTACTTATTGTCATAAAACATATGAATATAAATTAAAGATAATGGTCACTTAATTTTTTAATAATATTATAATATAAAATTTATTCAATAAAATAACATAATAATAATTAAGCATAAATTTAAATAAGAATAATCAAGCAATAGCAATATACATCATACTTTCATGTGAAAATAAGCAACATTTTATATTTTCTAACTCATATATTTAATAGCCATATAAATATCTAAAAATATCAATTAGAATTTCTAAATAACATAAACAATTAAATTTGAACAATAATAAATTATTTCCCATGAGTAATAATAATAAAAATAAAATGTATATACTTTATTTTCTTTTTAATTCTAATAAAATTTATTTATTAGATCTTATGCCATAATTTCAATCATTATTGATAAATTATGGTTGCTAAGATAATGGTGCCAAATCTTTTTGGCAAAATTATAAACAAAGGACATCAATGGAAATAAGTAATTTTATAAGTGTAAAACTATAATCTAAGGATCAAAGTTAGAAATAATTGATTATAGAAAGGTCAAATGATCTTTTAGTCATAATATTGATATTGTATAATTTCATAAGACCTTATGTCACACGTGGTCGATCAACAACCTCCTCATCGTGGTGTCTTATCCACGATTGATGACTCACTAATACTATGCCATCGTTGTGCATCGTTGTTCGTCACCACATAACCCTCGATTGTCACTAGAACTAATGCTAATCAGTGACTCGCTTGTCGATTGCGATGTCGTGCATTGCTATAGTATTATTGCCTACCGGTAACAACACACCTTGACAAGGTCAGCAACCAAGCCACTATTGCATGCGATAATGCTATCATATATGTAGTCATAGCCCAAGCCAACAACCAACGAAGGCTGCTACCCGTGTCATTATCGATAATAAACTATTGACAGCAGCCATTGACAAAGGAGAATAGAGGGGTAAACTTAATAATTAGATATAATATGCTAAAAATTAATTCAAAATAATGATTTTTTTGAGATTAAAATAGTGATTTAAAGGATGAACAAATTTAATCACACAAATAGATCAAAGACAAGAACACACAATTCGATGTAAATATGAACAGATATAATATTCTTTAATGATCTAAGATATTTAAATTTTATTAATTTATGACTCTAATATCAATCGTTAGAAAATAACTATAATTATGCATTGAAATATAAACTTTCATAGATTTGAAAAAGAAGATGTGCTTACCTTTCTTTATTCGACATAAACGATATGCTTTTGTTGACTCAAAGTATCTCATGTTGTGACTGTCATCTTTAATCCCTATACAGAATTAGTCTTTTTTATCTCTCACCTATTCCCTCCAAGTAGGAAGAAGGTGGAATTACGCCAAGGAAGATGTGACAGTGCTTTCAGATTCTCTCTCTCTCTCTCTCTCTCTCTTCCCCTTGTCTCATGCATATAAGTAATTCTTGTCGTTCTTTACATTTTTTTGTTCATCTGCATCGTTCCACCTTCGATCATACGGCTAACAAGTGATGGTTGCTGCACTCCAGCGAATGGGTCTCGGGGCTTCGTAACGATGATTCATCATCTGCCTCTTCCATAGGAATTATTCTGTTGAAGAAAATTATTTCCATCGAATGTTCCTATCCTTCAAGCTTATGCCTTTGACCGATGCACAGTCTCCGGAGATCACCCCGGACCGATTCATCATTAGAAAGCCGTGAACGCAACGAAAAGCCATATTCTCATGCAAAGCCAATCAAACATCCACTGCAATAATTCAATAGGAATAACGTTAAACAGACACTGTCACAGTTCCCCGATAAGCATCCCACGATCTCATGCTTCTTCAAGATAAGAAAAGAACCACAGCTGCAAGCAGAATCCAATCCCGCTTGTCCTCTAGTTTACTGACGACAGCGATCCTTGCACTTGAAGCTGCATGCATGCGCTGAGAAGGCACGCTGCAGCTGAGCCACCCTTTTGAAGCAGATATTTGGTTTTTGTGGTGTTGTTGGTGATGGCTACAGCTGGGGGGCAGAGAAAGTGCAGCCGACAACCACCACCCGCCACCCACCACCCACTATCACATAAAAGTGTCGTCCTGGCGATCGAGCTCAGAATGTTCCATGCCATGGAGCGAGCTTCCTCTACCGATTGAATGGAGCTCCGAATGTTCTATTTAGATCTATGGTTGATCGTGTCAAGTTAGCATGATTGACTTGACTGATGGCTACTCATCCATGTTTTCTATAGCAAGATCTATACCAACATGACAACAAGAATTTAGAGCATGATCAACCATTTGGATCCTCGAATGAACTGGCCTTCATCATAGTTTATTGCTAACTCCTTGATAAACATAGGTGAGGCATGACCGTGATAGTAAAGCATATTCTGTTCATGCAATTACAATCACTTTCTTCTTAGTGAACTCCCTTCTTCGAAGAAGCATTACACACGATAATATCCACCAGACAGCAACAACGTAGTAAGCCCAGCAATCCAACTTCTTCTCCGTGTATGGACTGTGCAACCTTTTTAACTTGCCTTGAATGGCCGGTAAACCTTGAGATCGCTCACCACGCCGACGACTGATCCGGCGGCGGAAGCCACCGTGATGACAAGGCAAGCCAGGCTCAGCAACTGTAGGCATACCCACCTCGTGCTCCACTTGGGGATCTTCTTCTGGGCAATGTACATCTCTACGGGGAAGTATACGGTCAGCGGCCAGAAGCCGATCGCGCCGAGGAAGCCGACCACGTCGTTGAAGAACGGCAGGAGCATGGAGACGACGGTGGTCACGATCACGAACACGGTGCGCCATGTCAGTCTGAAGAGGTTGAGGTTGTAGCATCTGCCGGAGGCGATCGGCACCTGGATCTCCTTGGTGATGAACTCCGACTTGGGCCACGTCTTGAGAGTCCACTTCTCGATGAACGCGAAGAGCGGCTGGCAGTAGACCTGGTAGGCGCCGACGAGGTGGATGACGATGGCGGCGTTGGCGATGTCGAGGAGCCAGTAGGGGTTGTAGAAGCCGAATCCGGTGAGGAGGTTGCCGGGGGCCAAGTCCCCGAACGCGGCGTAGCCCATGCACCCACAGAGCATGTAGAAGACGGTGGTCACCGCCACGCTGGTGAGCGTTGCCTTCTTCATCACCTTGGCTTCCGATGACGGCGAAGACTTTATGGTGTCCTGGAATCATACCAGGAAAACAGAGGCATGCTTCAGTACAGCAATGTGACTGAAGAAAATGGCCAAACTCTCTGCTGTTTGATCGAATTGAAAGGTGGAATTGGTACCTGGATTTCGATCAGGATGATGGAGTAGGAGTAGGCGAAGGCGATGTCGCCGAAGGCTTGCAGGCTACGCCAGATTTTGTCCATCTGGCTCACGGTGCCGATGCTTATGCCGGTGAGACTGCCTTTAATTCCTCCGTTTTCTGTCAACGCAAGCGGAAAATTTGAGTCGGCATGGACTCAACCCAAGCGAGGAATCAAACAAAACCGCTGATAGATAGATAGATAGACTGGCTTACGGATCACTTGGATGATGCCGAGAACCAGACCGATGGAGGAGTACGTGAAGGACATGATGGCGGCGAGAATGGAGAGCCACGAGATCTGGTCGAAGTCGGGGATCTGAGACAAGACAATCTCCGCCACGCCGAACATGATCATGTAAGGATTGCTGTTTACACGACAGGGGCTGTCGTCTCCCTCCTTGTTGAAACAGTTGGACCTCTTTATTGCCCTGTTCGAACATGTCCAAATAGCCATCAAAACTGATCCTTGCTTGCACTAAACGAATCAAGAACAGCTCCAGGTTTTCTGGCAACTTACACCATACTAATGGAAGCTGCGATCGTGTATCCGATGGCAACTCCGACGATATTGAGGTACTGGAGGTAGCCGCATATCTTGACCTTGATCCCATCTGTTCGTCAAAAGAGAACTCGTTATGTACGACAAGCTTTGATTCGAAGCCCTGTTCGTCTCAAATGCAAGTTTCGGAACGTACTTAAATTAGCCTGGACCGCATCCATGTAGGTGTAGTTCCGCCTGCCGGTGACGGGATCACCAGAGCGGTAGCAGTCAGCGAGGAGGGCAGAGGTGTAGTATGTCACAAAGGAGAAGAGGAGCATGACAGCAGGGCCTGCAACCCATCCGAGCTGACCAATTGCCCAAGCCAAGGACAGCACGCCGGAGCCGATCACCGCCGTTATGATGTGCGCGCTTGCAGTCCACACAGTCCCTGCAAAGCTTAACAGTATCAGACCTTGTAGAAGTATATGGAGAAGAGAGAAGGTTAAGAAACGGCGAGTCTCTTCTCGTTACCAGTCCTCTTGAGACGGCCATCATCGTCGAAACATTTCGAAGCTGCATTTTTGAAGCCGAGCTCCACGGACACCTCCACAGGTGCCAAAGCTACATGCTGGTGGTAATTGGCAGCGCCATTCTCCCCCATCTTCATCGACACAACCGATCCAAATCGGAAAACCAAACGGACAAAGGTAAGACAACTTAATAAGCAGCAGGCAAGCAGAGCAATGCATGAGAAGAGAAGATAGGTGAAAAGAAAGCATTGGGCTCGATGAGTTTCTTACCTTAGACATTGAGACGTGCTCCTCAATCTGGCTTCTGCAAAAACTTATACCCACTGCTGCACAGCTCTAAGAGGTGATGAGCAAACAGAGACTAGAAATGTGGCCATTATATAAGCAGAGGATGGAAGTATTGATAGATATGTAGCAAAGAATAAAAACCTACTCTCATGCTTCTCTCCCACGTGTGTTGCATTTCCACCATCCTTTGGTGGGGAGAGGAATAGGTTCCTCCATCCCAACTATGCTTATAGGTTGATTTGAACAAGTCAATTAGCATTGTTTACTGCTGCTAGGAATATAATGATTTGCCTTATTCCACTCTGTGAGACTGAGGATTTTTGAAGGTTTATTCCATCTCTAAGAAAGCTATCAAGTTGCATTATTAAGCCTTTAAGCACTTGCAGATTTGGGTGGGTACGTACTCATTACAGCTTTATATTTCCTGAGGTTCGTGGTTTAAGGTTGTTTATGGTTTTGTATGCAACTGGACGGTAGTCAAAGGGTCAATAGCTTCCATTGTTGGTCATACTTAAGAGTATGTTTAATGTGATGTGTGAGTGTTAATGCGCAGCTGGTGGACCATACTAAATCTCGGGCTTCTTTTCTTAGGTCACTTGCCTTAAGGCTGAAGATTAATATGGCAAGAGAAAAGCATGTGATAAGTGGTAGTATAATTAAAACCTAAAAGCTCTGAGATCATGACAAAGCATCAATTCTAAAGTCTAGCTTTTATTACGATTTTAAGGTCAAATCATTCCAGTGCACTTGTAGGCATCCACTCTGGCCTCTTTCGAGCTCCCAAGGATCAAGGAAAACGAAGATGACAACTCCAAGAAGCCATTGAAGGTGGGGAGGCAAGCTTTGGTGTTTGAACACCTTTTTGTCCCTCACTGATGGTCTGCTAGTGGCCGAGAGTGAGCTGTTCCTGCTGCTGTGCCGCCCAGGGAATCTGGATGTGTCCATAGTTGATCTATTGCAGTGAGTTATACATGGCAGACGACCTTACGGATTCTGAACAGGGCCTCCTAGCATTTGCGTTCTATCTGTTTAAGAATCAACCCCTGTCATCACAGCAATGGCTCCTCCTCCTGCATGTCAAAGGTCAAGTTAGCAGGATAAGGTGGCCCTTGTTCTCAGCCATACGATGATACTCCATGGCGGTACGACCTCCGGTTGTCGAGGATCATGTGGAGTTGGATCTGGGTGATGGTGAAAACACAGGAAAAGCAAGCTGGCTTGAATCTTGAGGCAACCATTGTATGGTTGAAGTGCTCCGAGGGTTGCGGTCTCGAGACTGACGAAGGCAACTACTGATGGAGGAGGACGAAGTTGCTTTTTTGCTGCTGACTTTTAGGTTCTCAATCTCAATGCCAATGCTGACAAGAGTCCACAAAGGTCAACAGTCAGTCACTGCAAGTAAATAGTGACTATGATCTTTATAGCATTCGTCCGATAGATAGGTAGGGTGGTGCACTAGGCGGAACATGGAATTGCTGCAGCCAGCGAAACCATGGTTAAGATGGGATTCTTCGTGACTGCTTCCAGGTGTCCATGAGCATAAAACAGGGAACGTTGTCATAGGTTATAAAGAGAAAGCAATAAATGACAAGAGGACAAGTATAGTGACGTCATCGGACGCTCGAAGCGAGGCTGGCCGAGCGTTCGATAAGTGGGCTGGGCGGGCGACTTCAACCAGGCGTGACCCAGGCGCTGGGCGTCCTAGGCGCCGCCCGCCTGACTGGGCCGAGCCGAGACTAAGTCGAGACTAAGTCGAGCCATATGGGAACGGTCACACCGTAACTGAACACCAACCCCCCGCCCGCTCCCGCCTACCCGCCCGGCGTGCGCGCCCGTGCCCTAAACGCAGCGGCGGTGAAACCTTTCTCCCCAGCGACTGCGGCGTTTCCTTCGCGAACGGCGGCTGTGTTCCTCTCCATCGGCGAATGGCGTAGCGTTGGCGGCGGCGTCATCTTCCCCTCCCGGTATCTCTCTCTCCTCCATTCGCCGTCGCACACTCCCTTCTCCTCCCTCTTCCCCCGTTCATCACACCCCCCGTCGCATCGCCTCGTAGCAGCCTCCCTTCCCCGATCCCTCCTTGCTCTTCCTATCACTCTTCCCCCTTTCGTCGCAGCTTTCCCCCTTCTCCGACGCCATCCCTTCTCGTCCCTTCTCTCTCTTCCCCCCCCGTTCATCTCAAGGTTTAGCGCCTAGCGCCTTTTGACTACACTGCTTGACACAAGATAGAAACCAAAATTCCATTTCAAATCAAGAACAGAGCATGCTTTCTCTCAACAAGGGTTTCCATCATATATCTAGTAACAGTAAGTCAATTCTAGCTACATAAAGTTCCTGATAAAATGATATCTTTTTCTTCCTTTGTTTACTCATAAATCTATCACAAGATAATCTTCATATGTATCTGTTCGACCTTTAATTTGAACTTAAAATAAACACACAACTAATCACATTTGAGAGAAAATGACAAAGGAAGTGAAAATTAGTTGACCTTCCATGACTCAAACTTGATGTAGCATGAATCTTAAGTTTTTTCTTGCATCATTTTTTTTATGTTTCTTTATTATTAAATTTAAACAAGTTCAGAGATGTGCCAAATTCGAGCTTCTTTATTTCATTGTAAGCAAATTGCAGAAGTTTTTGATATATAGCGCAATTCTTATTTGTTCAGATGATACAATTTTTTTATCAAATGGATCAAGAAACGGATATTTGATTCTTCAGAATTCATCAGTCTTAAGAAGAAGCAAAGGGAGCATCATGGCGAGTCAAAGAACACAAAATATCAGAACGCATACCACATGATTTAATTGCATATTGAACTGATATGGCAAGAATGTTGTTTCCGAAAAGGTACATTATTGTCCTTCTGACCTTCATATGTACAAATGTTTGCTATATCGAGAGAATAGGTTTCTCCATTGCTTATACTTCGGCTGCAAATGCTGCTGGCGTGGATCAATCAATTAAGGGCTTGATCCTTTCAGTATTCTATTATGGGTATGCCCTGTCACAAATACCTGGTGGTTGGGTAGCACAGCATATAGGCGGAAGGCGTGTTCTGCTCATGTCCTTTGTATTGTGGTCTCTGATATGTGCTGTGGTTCCACTAGACCCTAATCTTGTCACTGTACTAGTTGTAGCTCGCCTTCTTGTTGGGGTGGCACAAGGTTTTATTTTCCCTTCTATTCACACAGTTCTGGCACAATGGGTCCCACCTTTCGAGCGTTCACGTTCTGTATCACTAACAACTTCAGGGATGTATCTAGGTGCAGCAAGTGGTATGCTGCTTCTTCCAAGTTTGGTAAAATACAAGGGTCCCCAGTCAGTATTTTTGGCTGAAGCTGCATTGGGTGCCATTTGGACCTTTCTTTGGTTCAAATTTGCTAGTGATGCACCCCGTTCAGATCATTCTAAAGCTACATCTGCTGGTTTTGGGCATGTCTTATTGCCAATTACAAAGTCTGAAGACAACAAGGTGGGCTTGCAGAAGACCACTATGCAAAATGGTTCTGTCCATGTTGCTAAAATTCCATGGAAATCAATTACATTCTGTTTACCTATATGGGCAATAGTTGTGAATAGCTTCACATTCCACTACGCATTATATGTGCTGATGAATTGGTTACCGACATACTTTGAGCTTGGCCTTAAGCAAAGTCTTCAGGAAATGGGATCTTCCAAGATGTTGCCTTACCTTAATATGTTTATATTTTCCAACATAGGTGGAACTGCAGCAGACTATCTGATCACTAGAAGGATCTTATCTGTGACTAAGACCCGCAAGTTTCTGAACACACTTGGTTTTTTGGTTGCTTCTGTTGCCTTGATGGTCCTTCCGTCGTTCAGAAGCTCCACAGGGGCAGTATTTTGTTCTTCAATCGCTCTTGGTTCGCTGGCACTAGGAAGGGCTGGGTTTGCAGTGAATCACATGGATGTAGCTCCGAAGTATGCAGGTATCGTCATGGGAATCTCTAACACTGCAGGAACTTTGGCTGGCGTGGTCGGTGTTGGCGTTACAGGAAGGATCCTGGATGCTGCAAAGAATGCTAATGTTGATCTTTCAAGTTCTGAAAGTTGGAAACCAGTTTTCTTCCTTCCAGGATGCTTTTGCATCGTCAGTTCCTTCATATTTTTAATATTCTCGACAGGAGAAAGAATTTTTTAGTAATAAGGTTTCTCAGTGGCAACATTTATGTTACTTGCACAAGTATTCATTTTAACAGCAATTCCTTCTAACTTATGATGACTTTTGAGGTCGTAGATAAAATATAATATACAGAAGAAGAATGATTGAATTACACAGTTTTGTCCTGATATTCTTAGGATCAAAATTTAAGATTTTCTATGGATGTTATAGAAATGCTATTTGTATATAGTAAATTGCATGTCATAATTTCTTGGTTTGTTGGCAATGATGTGGCATCCACATATGTTTGTGTGACACAAATGTAGATATTGGTGGACTTTAGTAAGAGGCTATAATTTCTGCTCCATGCTGCTTTTGGGCATTCAATTAGATGGTACAGTCTGCATGCACTACATTAGTGGTGTCTGCTTTAGGGTGTTGAATTCAGAACATACAGGGGATACAGAGTCACTAAATGACACAGAATCATGTGTAATCTTTACTTTCATTTTTTTTCTTCTTTTTATTCTCTTTGTTGCAAATTCTTACACTTGAATGCTTTCAATGTAAGAAGAGGGGAAACAGGAGGAATTCAATGTAAGAAGAGGGGAAACAGGAGGAATTCAGAGTACTCATGGAAAATCTTCTGTACTCTCCTCGCGATCATCTTCTCACACAATAGAATTGGTATTGATTTTTGTTACAATTGAATTTAAATGAATTGGAGTTTGTATAGGTCAATTAAAATTGAATTTGAATGAACTGAAATGGATTTTGCTTTCAGGGAAAAAAAAATCTTCATTGATTTTGAATAATTTTAGACAATCTAAATTGATAAAGACAATAAATAATAATTAAAATGGATATCTTTAATTTCTATATTCAGAGTTCACAATTATTTGCCAATCACTTTTACCAAAATAGATCGACCATAAACAAAAAGCGTCTATAAGTAATTAAAATTGCATAAGTTACATAAAAACTTAAGCCCAATTAATATACACGTATTTACATGTTTACATAATAAATGTATGCAAATATATTGCTTTCCCGGAGCTTGTTATGTACATACGTACTCTTAGTATGTTAGGTTTCTCGAATAGGAGTGCCAATAAATACATGTCTTCCTCGCTTCCCGATCCCATTAATTACGTAAATATTAAAAGTCAAACTCATATTTGATATATATATATATATTTATCGTACTACATAATTAGTGAGGAATATTAAATTAAATAAAAAGTTAAATATGTTTTTGTATGATATAATATTCTTTTTGGATACCGGTCTTAAACCAAACGAGTACTTCTCGAGTCTGATTTAAACGGTCGGTAGACACGAGTATTAAAGCGCTTTCTGCACGCATCGCTTGTTGCCAGAGGAGGGGATCCAAACCCAGTCCAACGCAAGGCGGAAAAAGGAGAAGGATTGGATTGGAGTCACTGCAACAGCGCCACATTTATGTCCGATTAAGACCATTCTTCGCACCGGACAATCCCGCGCGGCGCCCCCTGTCCCGCTCCGTCCCATCCTGCTTTGCGCGAGCGAAGGGGATCGATCCGATCCCTTCCCCCCATCTCTCGAACCCTAATCGATCCGCTGCATCGCCTATGCCTTAGGAATTCTCCTCCGCGCTCACCATGGAAGACCAGAAAGGAGCCGCGGTTAGGGCTTCCTCCTCCTCCTCCTCCTCCGCCGCGGCCGTTGCTGCCCCGGCACCGCCGCCTCCGCTTCCCGCACTGGCCCCGCCCCCTCCGGCGCCGCCCCAGTCCTCATCTTCTTCCGATGTCGCCGCCGCCGCCGCTGCGCCGAAGGAGGAGCCGCTGCCGCCCGCAGACGGGGGCCAGAGGGTTCGGTTCTCGGTGGAGCTCAAGCCCGGGGAGACCACCATCGTGTCTTGGAAGCGGCTGCTTAAGGAGTCCAATAAAGGGGGCGGATCCCTTCCAATTGCATCCGTGGCCGAGCGGCCTCTTGCTGTCCAAGTCGGAACAGGTGGTCCGGTAGGGTTTCCCCCTTCTTCTTGTTTGATCGTTCTTGCAAATTTTAGGGTTTGCCCCGTTTGTAAGGTGCTTTCTCTGCTGCCGTTTGGATGGTTGACTTTTGTTGATTTTGTTATGGTGTTTGCAATGTGCTACCTGACATCCATGGCATATGCAATTTCCTCCAATTGGTTCAACATTGCCCGTTCTTTTAAATAACATAGACATTTTCTTGTTCTTCAGCCTTGTAGATGATCAATTGCTAGTGAATTTCATTTTATACCGTTTGCATCCCCATGGTTTCGGCTTCAGCCATAGCCATAAGCTATTTTTTTTAAGGTTTTTTTGCGATACTATAAATATTGTATCCATGAACATTGGAGATTTGGATTGTTATAGAAGAGTTATAGTTTTTTACTGAAGTACTTATGTGCAACTATGAGAAAGCCATGTTTCGTGCTTGAGCTTTATGTATATATAGTACATTTCTTTTTTCATCTATATGCATATACATAAGCACAGCAACGTGCCAAATATGAGGGAGATTTGTGATCCTTGTATAATATTATGTGTATTCTATATCATTGTTGAGAATTCTTTATAATTTGTCTTATTGTTGGAGTTCAGCCTGCAGAAAATGAATTAAAAGATGCAGTTCCACCTCCAAATCGTTTTAGTGCAGTTATTGAGAAGATTGAACGCCTATACATGGTATGAAAGGCTTCTTACGTTCAAATTTTTTGGTCAAATGGTTCGTGAAGATTATGAGTTGAATTGTTGCTCTTTCACTTATAAATCTTTCTGTTTGTGGTCTGGTGTCTTTGCTGATCATGCAAGTTTTTTGATCCAGGGCAAACAAAGCAGTGATGAAGAAGAACTTGATGATATTCCAGATGACGATCAATATGACACCGAGGATTCTTTTATAGATGATGCTGAGTTGGTTGGTGTTGTTTACCTTTTCATAAATATCATTGGCATAGATAATGGTCAGATTTTATAAACTATTTTGTTATTAGATCCAGTGACTGGTATTTGCATCGTTGCTAAACTGCACATTAAGGAACTCCTTTATTTGGTATTTTCTAATAGAATCACTAGATACTTGTTTGGAACAAAATAAGTAAAGTTATGAGGGTCTGGATCTTTTTTTTTTGGGGGTTTTGAACTTAAATGCTATAGAATCTGGATAGTGAGAGCAACAAGGATAAACAAGCCCTAGATCACCTGGACATGTTTCTTTTTGAGGCTATGCTATCTGTATCCTAGATTAGCTGAAAAGTCAACTTCTCGGTCATGTTTCTCTCTATGCTGAATATTTCTAGCAAGAAGCACCTCAGTTCTGGACATAGAAAAGTGATTGCTTTTCTGATGCTTTCTCTTGAATAAATTGCAATTGCAAATATCATGAGATTTCTGATTTTTTTATTTTTTGAATCTTCTTCTTGAAGAACTGAGCAAGTTTTGAGACCAGTTCCATGTGTTACCGGGTGAGAAGTGGAAACCCCTGTCACATTGTCACTTCCACCTGTGGCCTCATCCTTCAGGTTCCAGTTTTGGTAGTTTAGGCTCGAGTCTTGTAGTTTTCTTTCGGTGGATTTATGTCTTAATAGTAAATACTATATATGTTTATATTCCAACTTAAGAAAAATATATTTATTAGCTTGATGATGATAATAAATTGTCTTATTTTTGGTGATCCAATATTAGCTGATATCGGTTTTGAAATTGAGTTAATTGGTAAATCTCAGATTTTCTCAACATTTTAAATCAGGTTGACCAGTAAACAAACTGTTTAACAAGAAGTAGTTTGGTAAGATCATAAGACCTAACATTATGCATTTTGTTTCCTAAAGGATTTAATTGTCTGGTATAACACTGCCACACCAATAATTTTCTTGAAATATTTGGCATTTAAGAATTCTAATGTTCTACAATTTGACTTTCAGTTTTTTTTTAAAATCACTCTAATAAGTTTATGCATTAAGCAGAGAGTGGATGTCCCTCCTAGCTGTTTCTTACTTCAGAGCAACCTGATGGATTGACACATCTTAATCTGTTGCAACTATCCTATATTATGCATCTATGATGATTTGTTTAGTTGGATCTCATGGCTTTCATTTCTTGCCAATTGTACTGGTTTAACATTCAATTTTCTAAGAATTGCTTCTATTACAGGATGAATATTTTCAAGTGGACAAAATGTCAACCAAGCATAATGGATATTTTGTCAATAAAGGAAAGTTAGAGCAAATGTAAGTTTCTCCCACATGGTTTACTTTTACGATTGTCAATAAAGTTAGAGCATTTCTCTGAGCTATATATCCTTTTCTGGGGCTATTGTGTTGCTGATTTGAAAGATATTGGTTGTGTTGGAGCTATGATCTCTTAACTCATTGTTTTGTCTAACTGATATATTCAATGTTTTTTTTGTATATATTCACATTAATCTTTTACAGTTGGTAGATTTCTAGTGTCTGTCTATTTATGTTTTCTTGGAAGAGCAATTTATAGTTGGTTTTAGACCTTATAACTGCATAATCATTTTTCTTGTCTCTGTTATATAGCCAGTATCTCAGTGCTGATTGGCATGGTCGAAGTGTACCATGCCATAAAGTATTGACACTTGCGTTCTGACTGCTTTTTTTGAAAATAATTATAGTCCTTTCATGTTTTGTTGTTGTCATTAAGATTTTGTCCATATATTAGGGGTATTATATAATTCCAAGTAACACTGAGATTTTGATGAGGGGAAATGGAACAGTTTTCACATGTTTCAAAATCTTAGCTTTGAAGTTTAATTTCCCAACTAAACATCTCTAAGAATTGTCATGTTTTTCAGTGATTAATTGAATTTTCCATTAACATTAACTTAGGCTAATTAAAAATGATTGTTATGGGGTGATTATGGAGATGAATAGAGGGCAGACCTTGGCCTTATGGTAAGTTTGCTCATTTATGATTTGAATGAGCAGAGTTATAGTCACAAAAAGAGTCTCTTTGCCTGTAATTGCAGGACTGCATATGTTGAAGCTCTCCAAACCCTACATTGGCGATAACACTGATCACTAGGCCACTAATTTGCTAATAATTTCAGGGAGTGAATATAGGTAGGATGCAATAGTTTTGCATATGAGGAGTGATCCAGTGATGGTGGTTGCCAATTTCCTAAAATGCAGTATGTAGTTACATTATTACATTGCATAGGGCCTATGTTTGTAGTCTGACTGCATATATGATCCATGGTGACATAGATATTGGGTTATAAAATTATATTTACAATTGTATATAACTTTGCCATTGTGTATGCGGTTTGCATAAAGAATATGTGGTTGACTATTAAATTATTTGGATAAAATAAATAGCATGTACTTAATATTTTAATCACACCTGCCTTAGCATGTTTCTGTAACTTATCAATGATATCTTTTCATAAGTACTTGCTTATAATCAATCATGTGCAATTTGAATATTTTAATATCTATTGCATGTGCACCTGCTGTCCATGTACACACCCATATTGCTTCTGTGCTATGCCCTTGATGGCCCACATATTTAGGCCACACTTTAGAAGATCGGTTGTTGCATTTGTTTATTATATTTTATTTGTTCCCAGACTTTAAACTTAAACTAATATGCAAACATCAAGAACTGGTGGTTCTTCTATAATTTCTTTGCCTCCTCTTTGCATTACATTTTGTCGGTAATATAATTTGATGATTGTGCTAGTTGAAGGATTAACTACATTTGCATTTATGAACTTGTTAGCAAGCATCTCTTACAAAGTTAGTTAATTGGACAGCAGAAGGTCCTCCGCATATTTAAGATGACAGCTGTTGTTGCCAAAATATTCTTGTTTATCTGGTTTGTTTTATCATCAGCCATCATTAGCTTATTTGCTATAGTTTTCTATATTAGCCTGAAAATTGAAGTTCAAGCTAACTTATGGTCTGACCTATCTGAAATTTTTCTTTCAAACAAGATTTTAGTAAGTGCGACCTCACTATGTCCCCTTTGATAGTATCATCTAATATATGTAAAAACTTATTTTTGTTTGTGGATGATGAACATCCAATTCATGTGTGTTTTTTTCTGGTTTTAGTGAGCCTAGCTCATCACCTAAAGAGGCACCTAAAAGAAGAAGAAGAAGGGACTCCACAAAACTGCACGGTGATGGTAGTCATGTTCTTGTTCCTGGTGGCCCTGCTAAGGTTGGCAGTATGCGCATTAAAGATGCTGCTAGGAATGCACCAGTGATGGGAAGGAAACCAAGTCCTGCTAAAGTTTATGCTCCATATGGTGAACATTACAGTGAGGAAGGCAGGAGTTTAAAGTATAAATCGAAAACCACTACAACGGTCTACAAAAGGAAATCTGCTGATTTCACTATTAAATCAGAGGAACAATCAACCATGAGAGTGCCAAATAAGGATGTTTTATCACTACCTTTGGAACTAAAGGATTTCGATAAGCATAAATCTGGGGTCCTTGCATCTGAAGACACGACCCATAGGGCAAGTGTAAGTCATTCATTTGACCCCTTGTACCAAGCATCTCGCAGTAAAGGTCAAGTAGAATTTCAGCCAAAAAAATTGCTAAAAAGTGAAACTGGAGAAGTGTCAGCTAAAATTCGGCGTAAGGAGAAATATGGCTCCAGTGATTTTCCTGCTATGAACTCTTCTATGAGTGTGTATCCTATGCATGCAGTGGTGAGTACATCTCTTTTTGAAAATCTTTCTGTATATCTGTTGCATTTTTAAGGAATTCACTACTCTTCAACTTGCTTTAACTTAGTTTTTAGTGTTTCTTTTTCCTTTTTATTAGTGTAAGGAACTCTAGATAGTATCGATCTGACTTCTTGAATTTCTAGTTAAACTTGTTTGTTGTCTTTAAAAGAAATTCATATGTGAATGTGAAATATGTACATAATCTCAAGTTTATAATCCTGTTAGTTTCTGATGTGCAGATAGGTAAATTTAAATTCAGAAAGAAAGACTTAACTTGATCATTCCAGAAATAGAAGTTCCTGAAACCAACTAGTAATCTTTTACTATTTGTGTTGGTCAAAATACTAACATTAATTGCTGAAGGAGAAATGGAAAAAAGTTATCTGGAAAAGTTGAGATATGTAGAGTGTAACATAGTTTCTTGGTGATTGTGCAACATTTTATATGTTGTCTTCAATGAATTCTCTGTTCCTTTTGGTCATCATTTTCACAAGGAGGTCTTCGCTCTTGACAAAATCTCATTCAAACCTTTCATTGTTGTGCTGATATGATACAAGCTCATGTAATAATTGACAAGAACATCCTGCCTTAGTGTTATCTTAAGCTTATTACATATTCTCCCTTTGATATATTGCTGATAATAAAAAGGGTTCAAGGAATTTATCTAATTTTATCATTAGCAAGATTCGATTAAAATAGAAAGGATAAGGATATTCCTAGCTTTCAATTGTACGATTGTCCACTCCCTCTGTATTCCTCCTCTCTTCCACTAAAGCCTCAAAACCTCATCTTCGTTCTCAACCATTTGCCTCGCTTCCTATTCATTTGTGTCTTCTTACCTGCATTCTATTTAACATATGACACAGTGATCATTATTCTGATGGGTGAGGCATTTTCTTGTTTATTCAGCTAAATGTGTTATAAATACAGGATGTCTTGTTTATGTAACTGCTACTTAAATCAAGTTGTTATATAATTGTTTTTGGTGTGATTAGAGCAGGTTACTAAATCCATGGTCAACTTGAAGTAAACTCAGTGCTATTTATGTCGGTTTACTAAATTAGAGATATATATTTCTTAGTCATGGAATTAATGGCAAATGTTAGAATTTTAAGTAGAGTGGGAAATCCTGGGGGCAAAATGTAATGGCTAGTAGTGTGAAGCTCAAATTGTACGTGAAAGTAGATGGTTTAAAATGAAAATTTTTGTTCCCCTTTTTTGTTGAAAATTTGTTAGGATGATCAACTATGCTGAAACAATTGGTATATGCACTTAAGCCTTTAATTAATGGTTTTCCATCTAGAACTTTATTGAATTATTATGACTTTTATATAAAGAGATGATTCTCTTTTAATTTTTAATATTATTCTTTTTATCAAAGAGGGAGTAAATCTTGAGCCTAATGATTTTTGTTCTTAAAGTAAGAGGTACATTTCAATTCCTGCATTACTATGAAGCAAGATTATGAGAACAAAGAGAACTGCTTTAAAATTTTTCTGTATATCTTTAAATGGCAATCCCTTTCTTTACAAAACAAGTCAGGTCCTAGCGTTAGTCTCATACTAGTATTACATGCTCTTTTAGGTTTTACTCTGAAATTTAATCCATATCAACTTTTAAGTTGGTATAACTTGAGTGATTACTTTGTTATCATAATAAATGTATTAGTGGGGCAAAAGTTTTAATTGTACCTATCTGCTGAAATTTGGTGAGTCAATCAGATAAGGGAAGAATGCTGGACCTTATTGATGTCTTAGTGGGTCGTTCTTTCTTGATTCTCTCGAGAGGTGATGAATCTTAAGATGGGCAAATATTATATGTTGGTATGCTTGTAGCTGCAACCAAAGGTTTACCATTATGTTTTGCATTTTCAGGGACATTTTTTTCATTCAAATAGACACTGAAAATCCCCAATCACGGTAAACTGGAGTTCCTGAAAAATTAATTATTTTGCAGAACTAGTGACTGTAGTAAGTTATGGTGCTCATAATAACTGTTTAGCTGCCCCATGGAACAAGTGAATTAGATCTTATAGATGACTGCTTATATAGTTATCATTTGTTGTTGTTTCAGTATAGTTTTGATGAAGCAATTTGTTAAAAGGTTAGAAGCAAGTTGTTTCTACTGTTACTGTTGCCCCTTCAGTTGTACATACATCCTATTGTTCACTATCTGAGGATGGAAATGTTTCTTTTTGATGTGCTGTATTATTTTATCTTGGTTGCTGTTTGATCTTTGATCCATTGTTGCAGCAACCATCCACAAGGGTGAAAGAAAGTTCCTCCATGAGGCCTAAAGGGACCACACTTGAACGGGCCATCCGTGATCTTGAAAAGATAGTGGCTGAATGTATGCATTCGAGAATTCATATTGCTTACTTGTTAATAAGAATTCCCTTATGTGTAACCTTAATAAGCACTCTTTTAATTATTATTAATTTGGAATTATCTTTATAGGTAGACCACCAAGTCTTGATGTTCATGAGGTGGATCCTGCATTTCAAGGCATTAAGAGAAGACTTCCGCAGGAAGTAAAGCAGAAGCTTGCTAAAGTTGCAAGATTATCGGTATTGCTGAATAACCTTATCTATATTTATCACATTTAGTGATATCTCTAATGACATGCATTGCTACTATTTGATTGTGAACTTGATGGCTTCACGCTCAGCGGTCCTGGGTGTACATAAGTCATTTGGTGGGCATTAGGAGTGGTGATTCCTACTTGTTAGAAGAACAGGACTTTCTACGAAGTGCTTTTGTTTTTGAAAATCATCCGGCAATTTCCTCTGTTTGGTTCGTACCATACCTATTATTTTGATTGTACCTGTTGATATATTGTCGGTAATTACTTCCCTGTTTTCTCATTCTAACCTGAGTCAGGAACCCCTTCCCCCACCCCCACCAGCCACTTTCACCCCATTTTCCCCTTTTACACTCGATCTCTCTCAAATTTATTGCGTACCTTCTGGTTTTCCACTTTAACCCAATTGAAAAATTCTTCCTTCAAGATGAACTATTTACTTCACTGTATTTTCCCATTTTATGCTTAATCTCTCTCAAATTTACTTCCCGAACTCTGAATTTCCCTCAAATCTTAGCAAATTAAGGTTCAAAGTCAAGAAAGGAGTGGTATTTATCTTCAGACCTTGGTAAATCTGAAATTAAAATAAGATTTTTTTTCTACTTTCTCTTGATTAAAGCTTTGTACTTAGATTTTTCATCTTAATATTAAATTTTTTTCACCTCATGTCAGGCTTGATCTATGCAAATATATCTTAGATCTAACTAAATTGAAGTTGGAGAAGCTCAGATCTGATCGAGTTCTCTTTGAATCCATTTGAGATTTTGTGAATTCGACCTAGATCCACATGATCTAGGTTAGGTCCCCATGGACTGGGCCTAGTAGATATAGGCTAAATGTATATGGATCTACGCTAGGTCACGTGGATCTGGCCTTGGCTTGCCTAAGATTCGAATAAATCTAACCTGGATCTGTGCATATCTACCATAGATGTATATGAATCTCTCCTTGATATGTGTAGGTGTAGGCTAGATCTGCATGGATCCAGCCCAGATCATTGCAAATCGAACATAGATCACTAAAATTAGTAGCTTTCAGCTATTCCTGAATTTTCCAAGTTCATGGGGCTGTGAAAATGGTGTCAGAAAGCTCTTAGATCTCAGCCTAGTAGACTGTAAAGATGTCGGCTAGATCTGCATGGATTCAGCCCAGACTGTTGCAAATCCAACATAGATCACTAACATTGGAAGTTTTCGGCTATTGCTGAATCTTCTAAGTTCATGGGGCTGTGAAAACGGTGTCAGAAAGATCTTAGATATCAGCCAAGTAGACAGTGAAGAAAACTCGGGTGTAAGTTGAAATTGCATCAGTCACTTGGGTTTTTTGTTTTACAAAGTAACCAAATCTACTTATCATGCTTCTATTTTCTCACTTTCTAGAATTTTCTGCTTTCTTATCATGGTCCTTTACTACCTAGATGTTGTAAAATATTTTGACTTTAGGTTTTCTTGAGAAAATACTGAGAGGTGAACAAGAACCAAATAGTCAAAATACATAACAATTTTGGGCAATTTTGATAACTTTTTTGAGGCTGTGAGGTATGAATGTCTAAATAGCATACGTCTTTCTAGTTATATTTTCATAAACATAAATTATGAGTCAGACCTGGTACTCTTGAGCACATCCATGATCACATGGCAGACCCTCATATTTGGGTTTATGCTCTTCCCGTGTGTATATCCCCTAAAGTATCCTCTTGGCTTCTTAACATCATATCATACAAAAATTACTCCACAGATGTAATTTGGCCAGGATCTACATATTCTTGATTGCTAGTTATGATTTGACAAATTATTTTGCTTTTCTATTGAAATTTTTGACAATACAAAAGTGAATGGCTCTCTTTGTTATTGCAGGCAAACCAAGGTAAAATTTCTGAAGATGAGTTGATTGATCGACTTATGGGCATTCTAGGTCACCTAGTTCAGCGCAAGACACTGAAGGTAATTTCAGAAAAATCTGAAGTTCTAAATATTGTCATTGGCTAATCATGATTAACTAAATTTTCCTATATTTGTTTTGCCTGGATTATGCTAGTCATGAAGCTTCATCTTGCATGTTCTGCACGACGTTGTCGATGCTCCATACATCGATCTGTGCTGTTAATTTTAATTAATCTTCATTGAAACGTTTGCTATTTCTTCTTTCAATGTATGACTGAACTTTATTTGGTTGTTCCATAGTCATGATTCTAACTTTTTGCAATCATTTCATGCCTGGTTACATGGATTAGCTAATTTGGTACGCTGCACATGGTTTAAGTTGATGTGCTTAGCAGCTTTTTTTGTAGAACTATATGCCTTTTTGTTTAATCAGCACAAAACCTTTTATGATAACCATAGGCAAAACGACAATCAAGAAATGACTGCAGTTGCGATAAATTCTTGAGCAATGATTTCCACTTTCTTGAAGTTATCATACGACAAAGTAGTCTTCCCTGAAGTGTTGGGACAACTGTAGTATCTGATAGTTCATGAACTCACCAGCCATCTAATTGCACTATTACAAGCCAAACCAAGTCGAATAGTATAGTGAGAGCATGTTAAATATGAATTATATTATATAGCTAAATAATATTATCATGCAAGTATAGGAAATTAGATCAAATGATTCAAACCCCATAATTTAGGTGAAATGGATTGAGTTAGGAAATTTCTGAAAGAAAATTTGATTTCGCGATCTGATTATCTGAATTATGCTAAAACACCATTCATGTTTATGGTGGCATATTCTTTGTCAAAGAGGCAAACATCAATATTTGTCTTTGGTGCTGTGAGTCCAACACCATGATTGTGAAGAATGTCATGAATCAAACACAAATATACAAGTCAAACACCATGAGAGACTATGGCAACTGCACAAGCATCATGAGAGTTGAGATCACAAATAACTTGCACAGTTTTATCATATACAGACAGAGAAGTGTTAGGATCACCAATGTAGGACGAACTATACAAGCACACTAACGATGACAATAATCAACAGGATTCATAATAGACTAATAATTAAAAAAAAATTGACTAAACAATGATGGATTTGGATTTGATTTCAAACAATAATTCAAATGAAAATTTAAAATATCAAATATGATTGTTACTGTAAGGTATATGCACATGAACAGTGGAGAAAATAAGGATGTGAATTGCAGAGCAAAGAAATGTTTTCACCAGGGTTTTGAAGTCTCAAATACTGGATCTGTACTTGCTGTTGGCCAGACCAGTACAGGTTCAGCCCATAGGAGTACACTAACACATGATATTTTGATTGTGTTGTGGTACTGAGAAGGAGGGAGAGGAGGAACCATAGAGGAGGCGGAGGAGGAAAAGAAGAAGATGAGAGGACTAGGAAGAGGAAGAGAAGTATTGAGCAGCACAAGTAGCAATTTGGGAGGCAGGTGGCTTATGGGGTGGGGCTCAAGGTTGAGAGAGAACCACATAAAAAGGGCTGGAGTCCAGGCGGTTTTTCAACCCATGGATTTCACATCAACTAAAATTCGTATGAGGTCTTCAAATGTGAATGTTGGAAGATGAATCCTAGAATACCTAGAGCTAAAACAACACCTTTGATGTATCTGCCCAAAAGCTGTGATCAGTGTTTACATAAGTTCACTGGAGACAGGTATCTCTTCTGCACAAATGCAATTCTCACATGTTGCGCTGCTAGGTGAGGAGGTTTAAACATCATATCTAGAATCTGCATGGCTCAAACGAGGGAACAGAATGAAAGTTAGGTGAGTTCTTGATGGCAATGATTCAGTGCAATGTTGTTAGCTTCTTTAACCATTTTAGCCTCATTTGGGGCTCAGGAGTGTTCTTGTGGTTATAGACATGTGGGACTATTGTTGCTGCAATCTGAAGTTATGTGTAGACTGGGGTTGTGTATATCGAGTTTCACAGCTTACTGATTGACCAATCTGCAGGATAGGTCGGTTGATTGGTTGACCTCTGCGGCTCTGCCCCAAGATATCTAAATATTTTGATATGCAAGAGTCTGAAGGTTCAGTTGATCACTCCTCAGTTGACTAGCACTGTTTTCTCTTGGAATTTAAGGGATTCAAAACTACTTGGAGGAGTTTCTAAAGACTATTCTCCTTGTACATGTTTTCCAAAAAAGAGAAAATATACAATATGCTGTGTATTATGCAGAATAATTCTGTTTAACATATTGCCTCACTGGTAAATAAGTCCTGTTTTTTTTTCTTGACTAAATAAGAATCTGATTTTCTTTTAATCATTCATAGATTGCCCCACTGGTTTCTTTTCTTTCTTTTTTTCTCTTTTCATACTCTCACTTCACCAAAAATCTGATTGTAAGCTGTTTAGGAAGAACAGTAAGTGGAGATAACTGTTTAGGAAGAATAGTGAGTGAAGATATTGGTACTGCTTCCGAGCTTGGAGAACTGACTTCAAGGTAGTGTGATTTCTTCCTTTACAGCATTTAAGAAGTTGATCTAATAACAGACTGCTACTGGTGCTATAAATATTTAAAACATAGACTAATACACCTCTAATGAGGGGAGAGTTCTGCAAGGAGTCTGCAACTGTTAAAAACTTGATCTGAAGGTGCACTTTTGTACAATTATTATTCGTGAAATCTTGGCCAAAATGGAAGTTAGGAACATTAACTCTTTGCTTGCATACCATTTTTGATTTGAGAGTTTTGTTAGCTTGCCATTTGATCCAAGCTTAAAGGCTTCAGAAGACGAAACATACATTGGTTACAAGGTGTGCTAAGGAGCTTTGGTTAAATATTGTGTGGTAACTTACTTGTAGATTTAGTATATACAATTCCAATTGTTGTTGATAATACTTTATTGAGGTTCATTTAGTTTCTCTTGTTTCTTAAAGCTGATTACATTGATGACAATTTATGAGCTAGTTTTCTTTCATGTTTTTTATGTATGCCATTACATTGAAGGAATAAGAGATGGTGCTTTTCTACCATGTTGTTGATGGATTTTTTCTGGTTTTATGCACTATTTTGGTTCACTTCTATGTTTTCTGGTATTTATGTTTTCCAGTCTAATAGATCATTTTCTTTTTGTAGAAAAATATGAGAGAGATGGTTGAGTTAGGTATTTCAGCAAAACAACAGAAAGCTGATAGATTTCAACAAATAAAAAGGGAAGTCAATGAGATGATCAGAGCACGTGTCTCTCAGTTGAAGTCCAAGGTATGCTTATAGGTCATGTTATTGGTATTATATTTAGTTGACTAGTGGGCAGGCTAAATTCCTGATATCGAAATCGATTATTAATTCACAATTGACATGAACTCAGTCTTACTTGTTTGCAATGGAATTTCGTTTCAGTTGCTTCCTGTTATTCATTATGATGCGTTTCTTTGACAGTTGGCTGAGAAACAAGATGGTTCAGCTGATGATTTTCAGGAAATCAATAATGATGAAAGAAGAACTCTAAAAGGTAGATACAGTATGGATGCTGCACTAGAAGACAAGATCTGTGATCTCTATGATTTGTATGTTGAGGTACCAAATATAACTAATTTCATAAAGTCCTTTCATTTTGAGATGAAATTTGGATGCCGATTCATGTCAAAATAGGAGACAAGAAATAAGGAGTTTGGTTGAGGAGGGTACTTTGAGATGAGCTATTATATTATACGTAAAGCTGGACCTTTCATAGACTTCAAAGGCCTTTGTTAGAATTTTTTGGCTTATCCAAGGTTATCATCCTAGTGTTTGTCGATCAGTTTTTTTTTGCTTCCTGTTATTCATTATGATGCGTTTCTTTGACAGTTGGCTGAGAAACAAGATGGTTCAGCTGATGATTTTCAGGAAATCAATAATGATGAAAGAAGAACTCTAAAAGGTAGATACAGTATGGATGCTGCACTAGAAGACAAGATCTGTGATCTCTATGATTTGTATGTTGAGGTACCAAATATAACTAATTTCATAAAGTCCTTTCATTTTGAGATGAAATTTGGATGCCGATTCATGTCAAAATAGGAGACAAGAAATAAGGAGTTTGGTTGAGGAGGGTACTTTGAGATGAGCTATTATATTATACGTAAAGCTGGACCTTTCATAGACTTCAAAGGCCTTTGTTAGAATTTTTTGGCTTATCCAAGGTTATCATCCTAGTGTTTGTCGATCAGTTTTTTTTAATCTTGTCAAAAATTAAATGCCCTCATAGTCCAGTTTTTGCATAGGATCTGGATGGACTTATTTTCTAAATGTCTTTATCTATGTTTTATTTCAGGGAATGGATGAAGACAAAGGCCCTCAAAGCAGGAAGCTTTATGTAGAGGTAGTGCTAATATCTCAAGGATTCTCTTGATTTGATATATAATTATACTATTTGTTTGTTGATCTCTTTTCCTAGAAGTCTGCTTGTATAAACTTTGACCATTTAATATAATTCATTTCTTCTGTCTTAGATTATTTGTTTAATTAAAATTGTGACTTCACCAGCAAATAATCCCCTGAAGCATTAAATGCTGATTGATTATTATTTTGCCCCCTTTTTTTTCTTCGAAAAATTGATGTTCTTTCATATGCATATTTCTTTTGGTTGGTTATTCTTAAGAAAACACAGTTGCTCTATCACTCTTTTTTTTCTAAGGAAAAAACATTTTCTCAAAGTAAAGTTTGTTATCATAGTATCCTTTTTTTGCTTAGTTTCACTTTTAATTAGCTTGATTCTTACTTTTCTATTGACATGTTTATTCCTACTTGCCAGCTTGCAGAATTGTGGCCCAGTGGTTACATGGATAATGTTGGAATCAAAGATGCCATTTACAGATCGAAGGAAAGGAAAAGATCACTTTACAGGCAGCATAAGGTCTTGATATCTGTATTGATCTCTGAGTTTTCTTTTAATTCTTTCCTTTGATTTGAACATTATGGGTTTATTTCTTTGCACGTTCTTTGTGTAAAACAACTTGTGCATCAGTAGTATCTAATTTCTGCATTCTGTTGATTTTTAATGGTTAACGTTGTTACTGTAGTACAAAATCTCATTGCAGTAAAATCTTAAATGCCAATAATTTTGTCTTGTATAATTAGCAATTAACATATAGTTGCAGTTTAAAATTGTTGTGGAAGTTGAGATATTCTTTGTACCTGAAAGTTGTGATGGTCTATGATAAACATTGATTTTGCTAGTGATATTTACTAAAACTTGATTGATAATTCAATTTCAGATATCCTAATCTACTTTCAAAGCCTCAATAAATAATGTGGAAGTTGAAATTTTGACATCAAGTAGCAGGTAGTATAGTAACAGATTGCTTCTCATTGTGCCTGGCAGGTTGAAACAGACTAGAGAGTGACGGGTCTGAACTTTGATCCTGTTGTACTTGTGGTTTTCTGAGGCTGTTGCATGTACAACATATCCTTTCCCTTTGCTAGAGAGCAGTATGCATTTGTCATGGTTTAAATGAGTTTGTAAATTTTTTTTAGCTGGGATGCGGCACAACTTAAATTTCTCAAGTCAGATATAGAAATAAAAATCCTGCTCTTTGACTCAAGAAGATAGCTAATCAAATTATTTATGGACACAATGCAAGTCCATTAAATATTTGCTATCTCTGTAGGAAGACCTCATAATGCCTTGTGAATTCTCAAGTAAATTTCAGATGCTTTTGATTTCACAGATGCTAATGGATTGGCATTTGTAGCAGTAAGCCAAGAAGAGATATCTATTAACTGAAATAGCTTTTTTCTAAGCCTGGGATATTATTCTAATAAGCAATGTTATTATAATACCTAATAATTTTCAGCACTAAAGGTGTCAAATTTGTTACCAATTGACTGACAAAATACAGGGCATTTGTTATAGCTCTATTTCAGTTGATGCTTATCTAATGTTTACCCTTTTGTTTTCTTGTAAACCGTGAAAGTTGTAGTTCCGAGGCTTTTGCTTGTGCATAGAAAATGACATTTTCATGCATGCTGCTCAGGTTCATGATGAAGAGAGAATCAAGAGGAAAAAGTTGGCTTCTACAAAGAGAATAGACGAGACTAATCCAGCTGCTCAGCTACGAGCTGGACAGGAGAAGCCAGTCCCAGTCGTTGATGCCACTGCTCGGTTTCTTGCTCCGTTGGACAAGCTAATTTCCAATCAACCTGCTGGTTCAACAGGCAGAGCAATGGATTCTGTTCAACCCGCTGATTCTAGTCAACATACACTGAAAAATCCTGACAAGGTTAGAGTTGCTAACATGAGCACGAACGCGGAGGATGCAAGTAAAGCTTTTGTTGATGTAAAGAAAAAATTGAAGAGGAAGGCAGAATCAGAGTTGAGTGACACACATATTCATTCCCAGAAGGTTCCTTCTCAGCATATCACTGAGAAGCAGAAGTCGCCCAGAATCATGGATGACACAAATATGAGTTACCAACCGAAACCAAGCCTCGAATTACCCGGTCCTACAGGTTCTGACCAGCCAAGCTGATTTGCTGCGACATAGGATTACATAAATTAGTTCAGGTTTTAGTTGTTACCTTTTGTTTCTTGATTGTATGACCTTACATCTGATTAGTAGTCCTCTTAACATTCCGCCAACGAAACCCTTTGTGCTCGGCCACCATTTGATGCAACTACCTGTCACTATTTGGTGGTCCATCTTTTTTCCTTCATTAACAGTTCATTACAAGTTATTATCTGTAGAAGCATTTGCTTTCATGAGCTGCAACCTGTACATGTGTTATGCTTCTTCCCACCTTTCCGCAATAGCCGCTGCTTTCCCTATGTAACATGCTGCAACTTGACACATCCGAACTTAAAAAGGGTTGGTCGCGCCATTTCTCTTTTTCTGTGCTCTTAAGTGGTTAGAGAGCTTCTTTGTTGATTTACTTTGATGTGATTTTAACTAGAGTTTTGCAAGAGAAATTAAGAAAATTCTTGATTACTTGAAAATTGTTGCAAATACAAGTTTTTTTTTATTTTGTAAGGCAAGGTTTAAAATCTTGCCGCAGTATTGATTTCCGTGATCTATTGGGGTTGGTATGCACTTAGATGGTGTGTTTTGGCTATTATCATCAAAATGATACGTAAATTCTGCATTATATTTCATTGATATTTAGCAAAGCACGTCGCTTCTGTAGATCTCTACAGATGATGAAGCCATGAAAGCGGTAGAAAACATATGGGGGATCACAATGCCGTCGTGGGGGCCGGCGGGGCTGTGATCGATTTCAATTCGTAGTTTTGTGAAACCGGAACTGTCGGTTTGGCGGTTAAAAAAAAACACACATCTTGATCGATAGGTTATCGACTGACTGTTGGGCTCAGCCAATGGTTTTTACTCCTCTCGTTATATATAAAAATGGTTATATTCGAAGATATTTTAATTATTTTTGTTGCAAAATAAAAATTTTGAAAAGAAGGAAGAAGATAGATTTACCCTTTCCACATAACAGTTAGTTTTGGCATTTTAGGAAAGAAAATACTTAAAAATCTTATAAATACCTCTCAAATCTCTTATTCTTTTCTGATTAAGCACTCATTTTTAAGTTTAAACCATAAGCTCTTTTTGTTTTTGTCTTAATCTGATGGCAAGTTGGAAGCTCTCCTACTTCACCGCTAATGAGGCGTCTTTTGTTATGGCAACTTAAGAAAGTCAACACATCAACGTTGATGTTGAGTCGAACATCATCGATATGATGACCAAAATGAAGTCGGATATATTCAAAGTACACACTTGAAGATGATCTAAAATCCAGTTGGTTCCTACTATGTCATATGTAATTATGGTACTCAAGTTTTTAAGGTCAAAAAATAAGGCTATGAAATATTATGAAAACATACGGAGAAGAAACATTAATACAAGCTGGTGCAGGAAAGAGTAAAACTAAAATGATTTGTTACGTGTGGTTTTGATCCACATATTAGATTAGATGACTTAAGCGATTATTTATCTATTTATTATCTAAATTTAAGAGTAGATAGTATTTTCAATCTTGACGAAGTTTGCGAGGCAAATATTATTAGCGACTATAGTATTGATGAGAATTGTCGAGTAATCTTTTATTGTGAGAGGACGAATCCCAGGTGAAACCACATCAAGCATAACCCATCCGAAAGCGCGACAAGGGTAAAGAAATAGAAACAAAAGATTATTTGTGAAGAAAATGATCTCTTATTCAACCGATCAACGGAGAGACTATCGAAACTAGAACGACAACGATAGAGGTTTAATTTTTATAATTTTATATTAATTATTTTTTTTTGTTATGCCATTATAGATTTACAGTCATTATGGATGTACATTAATTTTTTAAAATTAAAAAAATAAAATTATAATTTTTTATATTATAATTATTTTTAAAAATATATATATTTAAAAAAAATATCAGTTTAAATCGGAACTGTAATCGACCGAACCGGAACCGTGGTTCAGTTCCGATTCCAGGTTCTACTAAACCTAAACCGACGGTTTGGGTCAGGCTTCTTCGTGGCGATGGTGCAGAATCCAAAAGATTCCTAGTATCACTCCGAATCGCTTCCGTCTCGGTGCTCCTCTCTCTGCCCCGCTTCTCTTCTGGTTCTATGACGAGGCAACCCAAGAACTTTGACGAGATACGAGAAGAGAAGGAGCCGCTTTTGGTTATCCTTTGGTCTGCGATCGAGAAGAGTGACGAAAGGAGCCACCTTTACGGATCCTCGAGCAATGTCGGACGAGGCGGCGGCCGAGGTCTGCGGCTCCGGGTTCTTCCTCGCGCTGCCGGACGATGTTCTGGCTTTCATCTCCTGCCGCCTCGGCCTGCGCGACCTCTTCGCCCTCGCCCTCTGCTGCCGAGGACTTTGGGAGGTCATCGCCGACTCCGAGAAGATCTGGTTCGCCCAGTGCTGCCGCCTCGGCCCGCCGCCCCACGCCCTCCCGCTGTGGCGCGAGGGCGTGGACTCCTACTTCACCCTCTGTCGCTTCCTCGCCTCCGTCGCGCCCCTCCTCGGCGTGTGGATCCATCAGAACCCCGAGCTCCGCAACGTGGTCTGCGTCCTCTGGGGCTTCCTCTCCGTCGTCGGCGTCAGTGTCATACCTCAGGAGGTGGGGCAGCTCGGCCTCGACAGCGGACCTCTCCTTTGGGCGCCTGTTTTCGAGGTCCTCGCTGACGCCGATGGAGCCCCCTCCCGCCTCTTTCTCCATGGCCGTGGCGATCGCGGAGAGGACCGCCTCTACCCGGGCTCCGTCCAACCCATCGACTCTTCCTGCAACGTCCTCCTCCTCGAGGTCGACGTCCGTCAAATAGACCCCTGCTTCCCACCAAACCCTCCTCGCTTACCCTACTCCGGGTGCTTCTCGTTCCTTTCGGAGGGCAAATATCCAACCTTTACGAGACATCTTCGCCGGTTGAATACCAGCATCATCTCCAGTCCTCCGGCGAACCCATTTAGTCAATTGTCCTTCAGCGACCGCAATTGGCTTCTGAACGAGGTGGCCGACGCAGTCGCCCTTGAGATCCCTTCGGACCTGGCCACCGCTCCTCTCTTCGAACGTTGTTCTCCCTGCAACGACACAAAGCTCTTGGCTGGTCGATGGTCGCAACTCACTGAGATGCACATGCTTAACAGAAGACGCATCAAAATGAAAGCCACCAACAGATTGGTGCCGGGCTTGATGAAGCATCGAAGCCTTGATGGCTGCGATGGGATTAACGATCACCAGTGCACCGTCGCTGGCAAAAGAAAGGCCTTTTTCTCGGTGTTTGAGAACCTGAGAGATGAGCCCAAACAGTATATGAGTAGATCAATGTTTCCTCAGGTGGCTGATTTGGTATCAAGCAGTGGAAATTATTGGTGGAGCACCCCAGACGGACTGCTCAACTTCTTGATGTCTAGTGACAGTATCGGACTAAGCTTAAAAGCAGCACACAAGATGAATGCTACAAATATGGCGTGGCCCGATATGAGTTATGACTGGTTTGCGCTGTATAAGCTCCCAATGCAGGTCCCAACTGCCTGCCATGAGCATGCCGGCCTGTGGGGTGGCACCTTTGGCTGGCCATCTGAAGATAAACCAGAGAAGGCCTTGTTCTTGGTGTTGCTTTCTTATGAGGAGGTCAGGGGACATCGTCTTCTGATTGCAACCAAGATTCTGGAAGGAACACAGCGTCTCCTCTATCCAAACGGCTCTCCAATGTTCACAGTGAGGCTTGATGAGGCACCTAAGAACCCGTTTCCATGGGGTATAGATAGAGAGTCTCCTCGAGTGAAAGTTAAGAAGAGTTACAATGGAGAAGGCGTCGTCACCAGTTACGGATTCCTATGCTCTGATCTCGAGCCTGGCGCATTGTATGTGCTTCAGAATGGACTGCTTGCATTTGTTTGGGAGAAGTCAGATTCGGTCATTACTTTGCAGAGGATAGTCCTGCAAGAGCTTCTGAGGAAAGGAGAAAGAGTGCCAATGCTGCCTCCTACTGCCGATTTTTCATATTTCACCAAGTCTTACTCCAACATGTTTTAAGCAGTTCAGAACGGTTGAAATTGTTCAGATAGACTGAGGTATGATTAGTTGTTGTTGCTATTAAGACTCCATATAACATTGATATTTTGCATTGAAGTTATAGTGTCACTAATTAATCTTCAGCTTCTGTTGAAGTGATTGAAGTTGCATTGATGTGTTAGTTTATGTAAGCATTTGTACCGTTTAAATGACAACACAAATTGGTTATGCTTATCCGCTAACATTTCAAATTTAATCCCTCTTGCTTTATGCTTGATGGCTTTCCAGTAAGAAATTGGAAATCTCTGAAATATGGAGTTTCATAAAATCTTGAGTAACGCCCTATTTTAGATCCAAATATACATGATAGGTCCCCATTGCTAGTCGGAACTCTATGGCATTCTTTCCATCAAGAAAACATAGTTCTTTAGTCTGTTGGAAAAAGATTGCAAGGAATCTGATGGCGTTGAGACGTATAGTTACTTAACCAAGGTAGTGTGAAGCAAGGCAGCTATTTGAAGTACTAAATACTACTAATAAATTATTGGTGTTCTGATTTAAAGAGACAAATGGTTAAAAGCATATTGATACAGGGACTGGGAAGGAATGAGACTAAGCATGGGAACTGACATAATATCAAATGTTTCAGCTCGAGGGAAAAGTCTACAACTTCCTTGCAAGAAAGTGTTCATCTTAGTGAACAATCTCATGATTTAATACTTCTATTTATGTGGATTAAAAAATGACTAACTACATGAAACTTTCATTGTTAAAGACGAAGGTAATGGTCTTTATACAGCCTTTGAATTTAAAATGCAGAGTTCTTGCAATTCTTAACAGTTTGAGTGTGTGATGATTTTTCACAAGAGTATGTATCATGAAATTGCTTTACCATGAGTATAATTTCGTTGTAACAGATCGGAAATCTGCTGTTGCTTAGATTTCAGGGAATTCTTCGTTGTGACAATGGAGAATCGTTGAACTGGTTACCTGTAGGAATTTTCACTGGTCTTGGTGTTTATCGAGTTTTTGGAGCATAATGGTGTCATACATTTCCTTTTCTGATTTTGAGATTGCCTTTATATTTGATCAAGACAACGATCATTCTTGGCGGAAAAAAACTGGATGTCTTTTCTTTTATATACAGTTTTAACTTTCCTATCTAATTTAGAACGGGCCTCGATCAAGAAACATATCATCTCTGACTCCTTAGAACAAGTTAGTACATAACCTGCTTGAACAAGTCATATTGTGCCAGAAATTTGAGAATTATGTGTTCAGAAGTTTGAATAAATAATTTGCTTGCTATGGCATGATTCCATGTCGATCAGCAAAGTGAATCGAGGACATGAATCTAGCAATGCTACTATAAATTCGAGAAGGGTCATTTGACAACATAACAATCAAATCATGTCAATATCAATGTTGCTCTGCAATGTTAGAGGTTTATACTAACATCAGAAATATAGTATAGGGATAAGAGGAGACTTGAGCAGGATGAAAGAAACCATGAGCAAGTATACAATTATGTGGAAACTGCATAATAGAAAAGCTCGAGTATATCAGACTTTCTCTGAAAACCAAATCTCTCACAATAGTTTAAAAGATACATAGAATTCATTTTAGATGGAATTTGTCACCTATTATTATTTATCTCAATTATGCTCTTGTAATGTATCTTGTGTCTTTTGGTTCTAACATTAAGTATCGATTGGGTAGTGTCTTTAGATGTTTGTATCATCATGCGACCCGAACTTTAAATTGGACATTGTCATCAAATGATTGCCGGTATGGATATTGTTTCTGTTATTTAGTCTTTTTTGAGAAGCCAAGTAATTCCTTTTCCATGTGTGGAAAAATAATATTGAGTTGTCTTCTTCATGTGCAGCATCAAAGCATACCAGTAAGCCTGTCTCATCTGATCTTTTGCTGGATCAAGAACTAGTTTCAACATGGATGGTTGCTATGGGTTCACATCGACTTGTGCTTTGTTGGATGTGAGAGGTTTCTCAGACTCGATTGAGTTGGAGAGATAAAAGGTGTGCTTAAGAGCAATAATTACTTGTGATGGACAAATGTTGATTTCTACAGGAAAAATAAATTGCCCTTTCTTATTGTAACATACATGAGTTGCTTGAAATTAACTTCATAGGTTGAGACATTGCAATTGCCTGATATATTAAGATATATTTATTAAGATAAGCAGGAAAAATAAGCAGTATCCCACATTATTAAGATATATTTATTTTAATATTTTTTTAATTATAAAATAAATCACTTTAAGATATTTTATATCAAACTCATGTTTTGATTGCTTGATCTGCTGCTCCAATCAGTGAAACCAATGACTCGAGACTTGGCGGAGTTAATGTCCAGTTAGGTTTAATACTATGCTCAATTAAAAGGATCATTTTACGTGTGAATAAAAAACAGGAATGCAAGTATGTGCATTATGTTCACATGGAAGATTTAGTAGCAATGCTGGAGATTGATGATGATATTGTACTCTAATTATCCTTTTCTCCCTTTATTTCCCTGTGCAAATCCATAGGAATCTTTATGCCACAATCTAATACCCACAAGATGACCTATTATTTCCATGGCCTAATATTTACATGACCATTATTTACTTTTCATCTTTCATCTGCCACTAAAAGTCCAGATCATGCACAGAGCAATATCGAATCAGCTTAAGGATGGAGGAATTATAACACCATGAATGTCTCAAAGGTTAAATTATCTTCAAAGAGAAGATACAAGCACCTGTTTGCAGGCATTATCCCTAACAGAAGCAATGGCCAAAAGACATTTGTCATGGGGCCACAAGCAGCACAACATCGATACAACTTCAAGAGTGTCACAAAAAGCAGCTTGCGAGAACCATCGATGAATATAAATCAACAAAATGTTCAAAACATTTTCCACAAAAGCAATTAATACTTGAACCGAACACTTTCGTCTTTCCTGGTTGCAGTTTCTACATCCTATGGTTGCAACGTTAAATCCTTGGCCGCTGTATTGACCTGCCTAATGAGGTAGGCTTCATAAATCTCCACCACAAGCCGTGGATCCTTCTCCACAAGTTCCTTGTACTCTTCGCGTTCTGTCAGTGTGGCCATGTTGTCCATTATCAGTGATAAGGAGGCCTCGAGCAGTTGCTTGGCGTTATGCCGATGGGCGAAGGCATAACTTGCAACGGCATTCTCACTGTTCACTTTGGATGTCATGAACTTCTCACAGAAGATCTTCAGATGCTTCACTTGGTATTTCTCAGCCAAGATCAGGAGGTCGCAAGCCATATGTTCATCAAGGAGCACTTCTGCCGTGTACAAGTAGTGGACAAAGGACCGAAGAACATCATAAGAGACGTCATAGATTTTAATTATGCCGCTCCTGCTCTCCTCCATCTCATTCTCCAGCATTGCCTTGAAAACAGGAGACCTGCTAATCTACAAGAGGATAACCGAAAAAGGTAACCACGTTATTGAAAATTATTTCCATATAAAACTTGCCCAACAATTCAGGGAGCATCCATCAGAACATCAATGAACCAGCTTATCAATTTGGTTGGTCTACGAATTATATTTCTCTTACCACAAAACAAAAAAAGAGTAGATATTGATGCTGACTGCTTTGTTCGGCTTATATGACCATTAAACCATTGTCAACCTTTTGGGATACCATATAGGCCCAATTAAAGGAGATAGCTGATTATATTCCAAATCAAGTTTATTTTGTTGAGTGCCTATCTAGAAATCTAACTTGTATAGAGGAACACATACAGATACTACCTGGGAAAAGACATGTGGAACTTAGTTCAATAATGATTGCTTCGCTTGATAAAGAGAAAAGGAAAATTTGAATGTAACCTTAGAGTATCTAAGTATAATGTAATTAATTATAAGATGGGATGAAACTGAATTCAAGTCATCTCATGTATCAAAAGAAACATATGAATAATTAAGTTAATTCGAAGTCATCTCATTTAACAAAAGAACAACTCTTTCAGACAGATATATGGCTTTATGTTCGACCATCTCCTGGAGATACAAATCATGTGCATTTGCAATACAACAAAGACATTCCTTAGGCCGGTGTGTTTAAGAATGGACTTATAGGGCCTCTGAACTATTTCCATCCCAAGGTGTTATGCATATGATTGCTAGTTCAAAATATCTGATTACCTCCCTGGTTCATAGAAGATCTGGTGCATTTTTGGTAAAATTCTTTTGGTGAAACCTCAAAAAGATTAGATGTAAACACAAATTGCAGGCAGCAACAGTGAGAAATCAAATGCACATGGAGAAGAAGTTAAGAGAAAAACATAAAGAAAGTAGAAATTTAGGAGCAACTCATCAAAAGTAATTTATCCCCATTTGCTTCGACATTTCAAGGAGACAAAGGCATATCAAATCAGGTATTGATAAATGGCCAGGAGAAGGGGGAGTGAATAATATACAAAAGAGGAACATTAAGTGACAAACCAATCAACAATAAGTGCAAGATTCATGAGATCAGAAATACTAACTGAACCCATCACAATTTGACAATATCGAGTAAATCTTGAGCATCTTGCACCCTACCATGGATTAGGTATCTAATAAGTTTGCACATTACACGCTCTCTATACACATGTATAAGCATTCTAGTACAAGGTGGAGTTGATATATCTCTATTATCAGTATCAAGCAAGTGATCTGCAAGAAGAACATTCCTGCTGCTTCTCAAAAACCGAACACTATGTCATGGTGGATCATCATCTCGAGTTCATACATATCTTCTACAATATCTGAACTAGTGAAATTTGAAGTTCACGATGTTTTCTACAGTTCACATAGAGAATAAACCCTAATCCCATCATGAAAATTTCCAAGCAAATCAAGCAAAAGACGCAAACTTTTACCTACCCATCGCTAGATCATGCAAAAGAAAGATAACCTAAGATGGAGAAAGGAGGGGAGAGCGCTCACGAGGACGGCGCGGTGGGCGGGGACGGCGGGGGTGGTGCAGAGTGAGGAATTCGGATTGGAGGGAGAGGAAGGGGAGGTAGAGGAGGAGGCGTGGAGGACGAGGTCGGTGGTGGAGACGAGGTCGTGGGGGGAGGCGAGGCGGAGGAAGGCGACCTTGGACTTGAGGTCGTCGATCTCGCGCTTCAGCTCCTCCTCCGTCTCGCTGGCCTCTTCATAGCACTCCTTGCACGTTCCCGCGTCCCTCTCCTCGTACTCCTCCCGGCACGATTGGCACCACATGATGATCCGGCGATCTCCGCCCTCCTCCTCTCCCTTCTCCCCTTTCCTTCTCGGCACCTCCACACACCAAAAGAAGCCACCCAACAGACGAACAGAAGGAAGACAAGCAATATGGAAATAAAATAAATGATAATAAACACAGTAATAATATATAATTCCATTAACATCAATCATCCCTCATTTATTTTACGCTGATATATAATTTAAAATATATTATATCCATGATTTAAGAGTTTATAAGGATATATGATTGAAATATTAAATTATAAGGTGGATATATATATATATATATATATGTATATAACTAAAATCGAATCATCAAATCAATTCAGAATCGTGGATTCATTGACCGGCTATGATTCCGATTCTTGACTGACTCGATTTCATCCTCGACTGATGGAACGTAACCATCGATTATGCGGTTTGCTGCTTTCGGTGTGCAGTGTTTGTGAGAATGATAGCATAGAAGTATCTGTCGGTGTATCTTAAGTAGTTGCTAAGTCCAACTCCCAAAATGAATATCCAGGCTGGAACCAGTTTAAATGTCTTTATGCTTTTAATAATTTCTTTTATATGATATAAAAGAAAATAATTTTTTGCTGGTATGTAATTATTTATATTATTTTTTGATAAAATCATATATATATATATGATTATATATATTATTATTACTAATTACTTCCTATATATATATATATATATATATATATATATATATATATATATATATATATATATATATATATATATATATATATATATATATATATATATATATATATATATATATATATATATATATATATATATATATATATATATATATATATATATATATATATATATATATATATATATATATATATATATATATATATATATATATATATATATATATATATATATATATATATATATATATATATATATATATATATATATATATATATATATATATATATATATATATATATATATATATATATATATATATATATATATATATATATATATATATATATATATATATATATATATATATATATATATATATATATATATATATATATATATATATATATATATATATATATATATATATATATATATATATATATATATATATATATATATATATATATATATATATATATATATATATATATATATATATATATATATATATGTCACACATGTAAAAACCTTCTCAGACATGTTTTCCTCTTCTTTGATGGGAGGCATGCGATCAGACGTGTTTGCATCCAATATTTGGATCGAAATATTGCTTCTTGTTCTTCACGATCTAACAACAAAGTGATCATAGTACAAGTCCAGATTATGACGAACCCTACCCACACAGTTAGGACGACTTCAAATTGCACAAGAACATCAAGGATAACCCGTGAAAGAAACCCTAAGTTGTACGAGCACAAGAACGATAACCCTAAGAAAAGAAGCCTTAAATGCCTTGTACTAAAGAAAGATGAAGCAGTCCAGAGCAATCAGAGGGTTGTTTAGGTCCTCCATGGGAGGAACCATGGAGATGTGTCCAGGAAAAGCTTCCCTGCTTCCGATATATATATATATATATATATATATATATATATATATATATATATATATATATATATATATATATATATATATATATATATATATATATATATATATATATATATATATATATATATATATATATATATATATATATATATATATATATATATATATATATATATATATATATATATATATATATATATATATATATATATATATATATATATATATATATATATATATATATATATATATATATATATATATATATATATATATATATATATATATATATATATATATATATATATATATATATATATATATATATATATATATATATATATATATATATATATATATATATATATATATATATATATATATATATATATATATATATATATATATATATATATATATATATATATATATATATATATATATATATATATATATATATATATATATATATATATATATATATATATATATATATATATATATATATATATTCAAATTCAATGATACATATATGGAGGATTAATATTTAGAGGCATATATGTGTATACCATTTATACTCCTTTTTTTATCTTTAAAATATTTTTGTGAATTTCTAAGGATATATTTTTAATCTTGCTTAGAAATGTCACACATGTAAAACCTTCTCAGACATGTTTTCCTCTTCTTTGATGGGAGGCATGCGATCAGACGTGTTTGCATCCAATATTTTGGATCGAAATATTGCTTCTTGTTCTTCACGATCTAACAACAAAGTGATCATAGTACAAGTCCAGATTATGACGAACCCTACCCACACAGTTAAGGACGACTTCAAATTGCACAAGAACATCAAGGATAACCCGTGAAAGAAACCCTAAGTTGTACGAGCACAAGAACGATAACCCTAAGAAAAGAAGCCTTAAATGCCTTGTACTAAAGAAAGATGAAGCAGTCCAGAGCAATCAGAGAAGGTCGGACGTTCTTCTTCACGGCAGTGGGCTGCGCAGCACCGTGACCTCCGACCAAGCTTCGTGATCTACTCACCTTCGGTGAGGAGCTCGTTCTAACTCTGCTCGTGAGAGTCGCCGTAGGGCCACGTTCTGCCGTGAAGCTCCTCCTTTCAGCAACGGACTCCGGCGAGCTTGAACGGAATCTCTTGGCTGGAATCGGTGGGTTACTTCTAGCGACGGGCAGCTTCGGTGGTCGTCGGATTGGACGTCTGATGACCTGAGGATGCACAGGTACATGCTTTTCCCGGTCAACCGTGACTATGCGGAACTTTCCCTTCGTCGACGAGGTTGCCTTCGGTCGAGGTGGAGTTTGAGGGGAACAGTCAGCCGTTGGAGAAGAAGAAGACGATGAAGGAGAAAATGATGGTGAAGTCAAAGGATTAGGAGAAGAAACAGAGGTAGTAGAAGATGATGAAGAAGAACAAGAGGAGGAGATGGCGACGACTTCTGCTTTGCATATCAGATCAGGGGGGAGGGGATTGGCCGGAGGAGAAGATTCAGAGATGACAAGCTTATCTTCCACATGATCAGAATCAACGTTGTTCAGAGGACCCGTAAAACATTTGCTAACACAGGTGCCCATGGTTTGAGGTATGGAGGTGAAGGAGCAGTGAAGCAGAGACGCCAACATATATAGAGGAACGCCTTTAATTCTTGAGGTGGGTGTGCAAAGTGGAAACAGTTGCGTTTGCATGGGAGAGTAATGGCTGTGCCCTTCATGTGACAGTACTTAACCCACGTAAACCTGAGAGGACTTGTGTTCTTGGCATGAGGCTTTATGGCACTGAGTAAATTTTCATGAGAGTAGCATTAAAATCCCAGAGTGGTATGATCATGATAGTGATCAAGATGCAATTTAGATGTGGGTAATTAAAGAAGCAATTTAGATAGATAGTTTAAAAATATTAAATATTAAATATGAATGTCCCATATCCCAAATAATAATTATGATCTCATACATAATGTATGTCAACTTATGATCTTGATGTATCTCTCTATCTTATATTTGAATTGATGATACAGCTACCCTTATATCAATCAAAATACTTGGATTTGAAGATGACATTGGAGAAATTGTTTACAAAAGCCTGAACCCTTGTCAAAAATCCAGCTAGCATTCTCAAAATAAACAAAGTAGCAAAGAGACATTAACTAATAGTAGATAATTAAAGGCAATCACATATCTGAGACTGACAAATCAACCTACCAAAATTTTCATTTCTTTAAGTGAAATTTCAAAGATCTTTGATACATCATTTCTTTGACTAAGATTGGTTTGACAGAGAAATAATGAAAAGAAGTAGAATGTCAACTTGGCCAACCAAACAATTGAGAGCCACCTCCTCCATCTTAGAGAAGATACAAAATCAACATACAATCCTTTGCAAAAGCAAGTTGATGCAACAAGAGAACATATGCCATAGCACACTCAAGAATATCAATGACTTGTGTATAGGTGTTGTGTGTGTGTTTGTGTTTGAAGAAATTATAGTTTAATTCCAAATAAACTGAGTTCATTTACGCTTAATGAACCAAGCTCAATCAAGAATTTAGACATGGGATTGATTTCCACAGAGTTGGGACCAGGAAAAGCTCCATCAAGCTCAGCTTGTTGGCACTCCTAAACACCATCTGTAGCAGCACCACTAAGTAGAATTGGGAGCTATCGGAACATGCCGGTCACCATTTTGCTGTGATTCGACTTATTGCTGGGAAACAATGCTGTGTTTGGGCGACATCTTGTGATTCCACTCATTGCTGCATGAGTTGGTTCACGCAAGTATACAAGTTGATCATGTGTGATAGATAGTCTTTAACATCATTCCACCGGAGAAGAAGAGAGAAAGCAGAGAACCTGCAGGTTTAGTCATCAGCAAAAATAGATAAACAATCAGATAATCTCATCCTCAAGACTGTAACAACACATTTGCATTTTTGAGACAAGTAGTAATCCAACATGAGAACATCTTTCTAGCAGAACAAACTTGTACTCATTGTCAGTGGAGTGAAGACAGTGAGATTGAAGCAGACCACTCGTACGGTTTACTGCCAAAGGTAGAGTTCAATTGTTCTCCATGAAAATGAAAAGGGTGGGAAGAAAGAAATCGAATATTTTGTATGATTTGTCTGTATTCATAGTGATCGCTTTGTTTGAAGGGATAAGACTGCGTCTATTAATCTCGAGAAGCTCATTTTGTAGTCCTGTTATTTCCTCTCCAGGTGAGGTGATGCTGTGGCAAGCTCTCTCCATTGTCCTCAGGCAGGAGATATGAATGCATCTTCCTCCTCTATCTTCGGTTCTAAATGATCTTTGCAGAAAAGGACGATGTGCAGATTTTATACACCCATTGGTAAGACAAAAGGTACAAACAGAAGCACATCAACCTCTCATGGTACTCTCTGCTATCAACAGCAAGTTAAAGCTCGTAAACAGTGCATACTGGCAGTCTTCGAAGAAGTGTCTGCGCAGCGGCGAAAGAGATGACTTCAATCACCGGCGTACGTGAAGCCGACAAAGAAGCCAATTCCGTCCCACTGCACGCGACACTACTGGCACACAGATCGGAAACGATAAAAAGGAACGAGCATGCATCCCACTACTACCGTCCGTCTCTCTGCAGGCACTCTTTCGCCTCGAGAAACAGCCACCACCACCTCCATCATTATGGAAGAGCTGTTCGAGACGAGGAAGATATGTCTGAATCGAGGACAAAAGCGAAAAAGGAGGAGAAAAGCGAGGAGCAGAGAGGTCGGTGAAGGACAAGCCGACTCTGCAACGGAGGACAGAGGGCAAGCCGTGGCATTGATGGGCGGAGGAAACTTGACGAGGGTCGGACAAGCGCGGCGGTCGCATCAGATGGCTACGCCCTCGTCGTCACAATAGGTTTATGGACGCAAGTCCCACGACGACCTGTGTGCATCAATCAGCTCACAACATGGGAATCTGATGGCCCTTTGTCTCTATTCGGCAAGAACAATTCGTGAGGCACGACAAACAAACTCATCTTAGGATATGAGTTGATGTGTCGTCGTCGTGATTGCAAGCTAAGGCTCCGAGTTGGGATCTCACCAAACAAGGCAGCAAGAAGCCAACAGCTGCCAGGTATGGTGGGTGCGAGAGAGAGCACCACGAAGAGCCATGCATGGCGATCGAGGAGGAAGTCACTTGATTTCTCCATGTCTTTTAGCGGTATAAATCATGCTCCACACAGTTGATCTTGGTTTCCAGTGCTGTGTGCACTTGACTTTGCAGATTCTTCCCTGGGATGCTAACCCAACCAGGGTTTTATATGATTGAGAACGGATTGATTCGACTAGGGTTTGCAGATAGTTGATTTCAACTCAACTATGAGCTATTTTGAATGATTGTTCTAACATGATATCCGACGACTGAAGGGAACCAAACTGTCTGCCTTACGTTTAGGTCAACTCAAAGTTGACTTAAATGATGCCTAACGATTCAATTGGGTCATCAGATCATAAATATCATGTGGAATATTAGGAATTTTCATAATTCATCATACAATGCATAATGTTATGATTAATCACTTTATCTATAAAAAAATTAATTAATAATTAAAATCAAACGAAATTGATAGACCAATTAACTTATCAGACCCTAATCGTGAGATCATCTCCACCAATCAGGAGACAGGCAGGTAAGTTACCAATGGCTCTGCAAACATACATAGATTATGGATAAGATTATACGAAGGCAGTCGCTTTACATGTGTCGATAAGATTCCATATTTTGATCCTCTAGTAGTAATATTATCATCAATAGGTGCCATAAGATCTTGATGTACAGTGTGTGTGTTGTTGTTGTATGTGGCGTTAGAGTCTTAGTGAGCGGGGCGTCACTTTTGTTTCAGCTGTTGGTTTGCCTGCCAAAAGACTCCAACCCTCGGATCTCTTCGGCCTTACCAATGGGCGGCATTGGCCTTTCTTCCTTCCCACCTCCCACTCCCCCTTCTCCTCCCAACCCTGCACTGCCTTCCAATCTATGCTTTCCAAACCAAGTGCCGACCCTTTATCACCTCCTTTGTCTTCTTCTCCACTTGCCTCCATTACAAATACCCCACCCCACCCCACCCCTCCTGCCTTCATCTCCTACTTGTCCCCTCTCCCGCACCTGTCCTTCCCCCACACTCACCCTCCACACGCGGTCTGATCCCTGGTGTGTCCTCCCCAATGGACTGCAACCCCACCTCCGTTGTCCTGCGCCCTTCCTTGGCCCTCGATAAAGAGAGAGAAGCCGGCTCCGGCGGCATCGTCTTCAACTCTGCGCTCCGCCCGAACCAAGCCACCATCCCCACGGCCTTCATCTGGCCTCAGTGCGACAGGCCGACCGCCATCGAGGAGCTGGAATCCCCTGTCGTAGACCTCGATGGCTTTCTTCGTGGCGACGAAGCGTCCACGGCGCGGGCGGTCGACCGCGTCAGGGCCGCCTGCTCCACCCACGGATTCTTCCAAGTCGCCAACCACGGCGTGGACGCGTCGCTCGCCCGGGACGCGCTTGGCTGCATGGACGAGTTCTTCGAGCTTCCGCTCTGCCACAAGTTACGCGCCCGGAGGAAGCCCGGAAGCATGTGGGGCTACACCGGTGCTCACGCCGACCGCTTCTCCTCCGAGCTGCCCTGGAAGGAGACCCTCTCCTTCGGCTATCATGAGGCCGGCAACGACCGCGTCGTCGTCGACTACTTCACGTCCACCTTAGGCAATGATTTCCAGAGGATGGGGTGAGCCATTAGATTACCCTACAATCGACATGCATCGAGACCCAAAGGGACTGGCATTGCCATTCACGTCGCATTCTAACCTCTTCTGTGCTCGATTAGGTTGGTCTTCCAGAGATACTGCGAGGCCATGAACAAGCTATCTCTGGTGATCATGGAGCTCTTGGCGATGAGCCTGGGAGTGGACAGAACCCACTACACAGACTTCTTCGAGGACAGTCGGTCGATAATGAGATGCAACTACTACCCTCCATGTCCGGAGCCGGAGCTGACGCTCGGCACCGGCCCACACTGCGATCCCACCTCGGTCACCATTCTTCGACAGGACCAAGTGGACGGGCTCGAGGTGTTCGACGGCAACAGATGGCGGTCCGTCCGGCCTATTCGCGACGCCCTTGTGATCAACATCGGTGATACGTTCATGGTACGTCAGCTGCCTCTGCGCCTACTGATAGTTCTCTTTCTATTAGGTGTACATGCAACATAAAATGTTTGGTAATTTAGACACTGCAAAACTGAGATTACGTACTTATAGAAGACAATTCCACTGCTGGGAACCTTAATTTCCTTGATGAAGTGAATCCATGTATGACATGTCGGTGAAGTGCGTCAAGTCCAAGATTTAGCAGCAATATTTAGGATGATTTGCTGCATGCCATATCATGTCAGCCACAAGCTCATCATCATCTTCAACATTCTGACTAACTCTTCCGCAAAGTAATCAACTAAAAGAGAGATGAGAGGACACACGAGATGTAAAGATTCAGGAGCATGGTTGTCTGGTTTGTCATCTTGCAGAAAGAAACAGATCTGCATTGTCTTATTACAACAGTGAAATCACCTGCAATTTCTGATAGCTTCTGTGCCTTTGATTTTGTTTTTGTTTGGGAACCAAGGCACTGTCCAACGGGAGGTACAAAAGCTGCCTGCACCGGGCCGTGGTGAACAGGCGCCGGCAACGAAAGTCGCTGGCCTTCTTCCTCTGCCCCACGGAGGACCGCGTGGTCCGGCCGCCGCCGGGGGAGCTTGGTGGCGCGAGGCTGTACCCGGACTTCACGTGGGCGGAGCTGCTGGAGTTCACGCAGCGCCACTACCGGGCCGACATGAAGACCCTCCACAGCTTCACCGACTGGCTTCTCTCCTCCTCTTCCCCTTCCCCTCTCCGGTCCACCTGATCGTCCCCCTTCTCCCTCATCCATCCACTGTAACTCACATCAGACCAAATAATCTATAGACGCCATGCGTTCTAGTTCATCGATCGTCCCCATTTTAGGACTGGTTCGTGGATCTCGAGTTAGGAGTTGAATTTGCAAGGTGGGAAGAGGAGAGGTGGACGTGATGGCACCACAAATGACAAGCGACCAGCACATGAAGTTGCAGGAGCAGATCCGGTATCTGATAAGCGACGACGTAGCGAACCCCATGGTGGGCACAGCAGCAACAAGTGTCTCAAGTGGGACGGGGCACTGTGCTGTATTCTAGCGGTCAACATGCTGCAGACTCCAAAAGGTCTTCGTGTACTGCCTCCATTGTAGTGTTCTTGTGCGAGGTTGGGCGCCCGGAGGGGAGAAGCTGATGCTGTAGGTTTTGGAGGCAAGTGTAGGAGGCCAGCAGAGAAAGGTGGGTGAGGTCAGCTCCTTTTGGCCTTTCCTATGCCTTGCCTTTACCCTGTTTCATTAATTTTCCATCCTCTTTGCTCACTTTGCATTACATTTTGCACGTTAAAAACATATTATCCTAATTAATTATCTTTAATATCTCGATTCTTATATTTTTAAACTATTATATTGATATCTTTATAATTATTGAAACATCTAAGTTTATTTATCTTAAGATTTTAAGAATGAAAACATGAAAATAAAATGTAAGAAGATAATTTTAATATTTTAGTTGGTAGTAACAGACGATAATATTATTAAGAGCTACGGATGGTTGTTGTGAATAAGAAGAATGATAATAAGAGGTGAGAGCTACTCTATCGACATAGACATAGTTGTCGAGCGAATGATAATAAGAGGTGAGAGCTACTCTATCGAGATAGGCATAGTTGTCGAGCGACCCATTTATCCCTCTGCATCTACATCGGTATTAATATAGTTGCTAAGCAACATCGCTCGACATCTGCATTAACGCTGATGCAAATGCAAGAGCGACATCGCTCAATCACTATATCAGTACCGACACGAATGCAAGAGCGATATCGCTCAATCGTTACATCAGCATTGACAAATACAGAGTGACCCTCACCTCTCGTTGCCACTCTCCTTATCACAATAACCACTCGCAACTCTAGTAATATTATCATCCGTCATCATCAATTGAAATATTAAAATTATTTTTTTATTTTTTATCTTCATATTTTTATTGATAAAATCGATCACATTAAGATAAATGAACATAACTGTTCAAAAGATATCAATATAATTTTTTTAAAAATATAAAGACCTAAATAAAAATAACAAACTATATAAAATAATCTATAATTAGCTCTCAAAAACACATCCCATCGTGGGTATATATATACATATGTATGTAGGAGGAAGGGAAAGAGGAGAGTGGGATATATATGACTCGTCAGATCTAAAGGCAATTCATCTCGACATGAGAATGGCACTTAGATAATCTCTAACAGAACAATTTCTTTGACCTCGAGAAGAATTAATTATGAAATTAGTAACTTGCACAACTTTTTCATTCCCTTCTTGAAAATGTAAATAACGACAAAAACCATACCATACCCATCTCCCTCAGAATTGGCAGCATTCATACACACACTCTCTACGGCATACTTGTCTCGACCTGTTTTGGCCGCCACATTGTCTTCTCGGCACACAACAAGCCTTCATTGTCCTTCGAATATGTCAGCCGGATCTCCCATTGCAGAGACTTAACCATGGCCTCTATTTCACTGATTGTGTTAACATCGTCCCTCACGATCAGCTTTCCTCCCGGCCTTGTGATCCGGTCTACCTCAACAATTACAGGCCGTAGTTGGCACCTAAAATGGAAATGTGACAGAACCATGATTGGTAATCGGAATTATTGGGTGAATTTTGGATGAAAATGTCTATGATACCACACAAGCACATCTGATGGAATCCTTTAGATTAGAATGCATCCAACTTTTAGAGAAGAAAACTTTAATAAAGCATCTTATTTCTCTGAATCTAATTATGCAATAATCACTGTTATCAAGTTGGAGGTTATGACTTGGAAATTTTTCATGATGTTTTTTTCTATTATCCTGTATGTTTAGTTTTGTTTAAAATTATATTTAGGGTTAGCTGATCATCCAGATGCCATAGTTGTAAGTCAAATATTATCAGTATGATCAGAAAAAGGTTACTATCCAGGTTAAAGTATATGTCTAAATATCAAAACTCACTAAGGTCATAAGAAAAAGCCCTAATAAAATTAACATACATTAGTTTAGGCCGGCCCTCTTTAACCTGTCCAGAACTTTCACAACTCCAGAGTTCATTCATCAGAAACTATGGGCAAGGAGAGAGATTTCTAACCACTGCAAGGATTACTGTGAATTATAGGATGAGCTGAATGGTTAGCTGTAACTTATGAGCAAGCTGAAATCTCATTTTGCATCATTTCAATTTAGTGGTTTTCAATTTACAGTTACACTTACCTGTAATTTTTACAGTTAGATCTAACTGACAGGAAGATCCTATCCGCTTCAAGTCTATACATATATATATATATATATCATCTTTCACCCACGTGCATTAAAAAAAAAACAATAAAATCACTTTTAAGATGAACAACAAGATGCATGCCACTGAGACAAAAATAGTTCAAGCGTCTAGAAAGATAAAATAAGTAATATCCATATTCAAATAAATGCAAAAGAAATTTACGTACCTCTTCTTGATTTTAGAGAATAAATGGTCGGCATGGAGAAGATCATATGTTCTTGGGTAGGTGCTGAATGATTCACACCAATCATGATACATTCCAAACAAGCCCCTCTCATAAATAACAGGGAGTGTATCTGGAGAATCGATTGAGACAATGTTCATCACCCAGACCTTCATATCTCGCAAAGCTGCAGCAAAGCTGAAAACGACAACAGAAATAAATGCATTGATATAAGCTGAAGATGTAGAAAAGCATGTTAAGGCATAATATCCTGCCAAAATTTGAAAAATAAAAAAAAGTTAAAATTTTAATAGGAAACACAAAATATGTGGTGCATTGCAATTTGCTGTGAGGCCTCCGGATGCATTAGAAAATGGAATAAAGCACAGTCCAAAATTTGAGAAGACACGCGGGAAATATGAGAAGAAAACATAATATGAGGAATTCATGCCATGTTTCTAAACATATAGGGTTGCTGAGCATTTGAAAGAAAGAACCTGCCTTAAACAACCAAATCAACATGAAAAATTATAACAACATTGGTAGAACTTTCTAGAAGAATTAACCCATGCAAAGATTTATGGGTCATTGATAGGAAATGAATTTCAACTTAGATTAATATACTAGAATATCGGTTTTAGCCAGACCATGTTACCCTAAAACATCTTGCTTTGTCATGCATCCTCACAATCGAAGAAAACTCACGTACCAAATGCAACTAAATAATTTCTAACAGAAATCAGTCATTGTGAAGCGAACTGTAAAATATTTGCACTGTTGTTTGCACCTATGTTGATAAGATCAACAATCGACTTGAATTTCATAAATAAATATAGAAATTGTAGCAGGAAAAGAATAATGCCTGTCAAAGCTAAACTAGAATACAAATAAGCATGTGCTTACCCTCCATATACAGATCTCATGTCCATGACATTTCTCACAGTAGACCAGTTAATTCCCATTCCACCGACATATGATTTGCTAACAACCCGTTTCCAGTGCTCATAGTCTGCTACAAAGTCTTCTGGTGCAGGTTTGCCATAAACCCCAGGTTGAGAATTGTTTAGCCAGTGAGGCACCTTCTCCAGCCTTTGTGGCCACTGCTCAGGCCACAGCCTCCCATGACTAGCTGAATCTAGAGGCACCTTGTGCATACATGCTTGGAGTGGAACATTCCTGCATGCCAGCAGATGTCACCAAAACTGCACATACATACTTCATATAGATGAAACCAAACAAGTAAAGGATCCCCAGCCCCTCCCCCCAAAATAAAAAGCATACCATGCTGCATCTGCATCATCCGATTCTTGGCAAAGTCGTGGATTATCTTCTGATCTTTTCTCGTAGCATCTATTGTCAATAGGTTTTCTATAGATAGCTAAACCAACTTGGTTCAGTTCATCACTTGTTTTATTGACCATCTCCCAGCACATAGATGTTGTCAGTGCAGTCATGGCTGGCATCCAAAAAAGGGTTAGGACAGTTTAAACCTATTTACTTTGTTGACACATACTAAGAGACAAGCCAGGTGACTGTTTGCATTTATATCTCTACTTGATCAACAAGTGAAACAGAAATGACTAGCTGAAGCCTATTATATCACCATGTAAGTGATTTTTCATTGTTTGAACAATTAAAACATATACTGTAGAAGATAAAGAAGTCAGTAGTACCTGGAACCTTCACTTTGTGAAATGCTAGAACACAGTTCTTTTTTTTTTTCAGGCAGAAGATCACAAAAAAAATTTTCTTAAAATAGTTTACCAGAGAGATGGATATGAGGTATCATCAGCATTGTGCAATCAATCCCTAATTTATGCAATGTAGACTGTGATAATTCAGGAGTTAAATTTATGATATAAGGAAATATACAGAAAATTTGTTAACTCAATCTAGCTGTCATTTGATTACTTAAAATGCAAGGCATAGATAATTTGGCAATATTCCTTGAGATTACTAATCAAACAATGTAGGCCCTTCCTTTGAACCTATTTCAAACTTAGAATAAATATAAGCCACGATTTCTACCTTTCCAGATCCCAACATCTTCTGGATCAGTTCGGTAAACTGGAGTTGCTGACCAGACAAAGTAACCACCAGGACGCAGCAACCGATTCAACTCCAACAAAAGCATACCACCTATAGGTCTCAACTTTTAGATCAAATATCCAATGGCATAAGAGAAAGAACAAGCTTAATCAACACAAGTACCTTCAATATGCCACGGCACTCTGCACCGGGCACAATGAACAACATCAAAGACCTTACTAGGGAAAGGAAGTCTTTTGGTACCCATGACTGCTGATATAGCTGGAATGCCTCTCTCAAGAGCAAACTGCACTTGCGCCTCATGCTCATCTTTGGGTGCAAATGACATGGTCAGAACATCTCTATCAAAGAGATAACCACCAAAACTAGCCACTCCACAGCCAACATCCAGCACAACACGGCTCCGTTTTCCCCATGCTATATCAGGCAATGACTGCAATTATTCTCAAAGGAAAAATGAATAGTGTTCAGGAAGATTGTTTCCATCAAATACCTAATCTAGTCAGTAAGAAAACCAGAAAACCTAACAAACGGTTATAGCTTACTGGAATCTAGATAGCAGGAAATGAGAAGAAAAAAAAGCCAGAACTTTTACATCCAACTCCATTTTATTATCTCCTAATAATTCCACGTGAAGTTACAAAGCAAGTGTAAGCAAATGAGAAACAAGCATGAATTAACTGCAGGAATCTGCAAGAGAAGTCTCAAATGCAAAATTATGCATCATGCACAATCCAATAGGTCAATGGAATAGCACAAGAAACAACAGTATGAGTGACTTGGATTGTCTCAACAACCAGAACTGGCAGGGTTAATAGTGACAAGGAGTGCAGAGTAGAGGATAAGTAATAACCTGAGAAAAAGTTCAACCAGGAAACAGGTATGACTATTCCAGTGGATTAAATTAACAAGCACTCAGGACGATGAGTAATATTAGTATTGATGAAGGCCAAACTGGTAAATAAAACTTGTGTACCTCCTGGATGAAATCAATATAATGAAGTGCACCATGTATAAACTGAGTTCCGCCTCCTGGAAAATTGATATATTCTCCAGAAACTTTCACCCAATTTTGGTGTCCTTTCACTTCTGCAAGCTTGGTATGTGGCACATTGTTGTACCATATCTGCGGCAAACCATAAAGCAAGGAAACCAAAGCTTTACAATGGAAAGAAGTTAATAGACAGAAAAAAGAATAATGGCCAAGCGAATACCTTTTCCCGACTGTTGGGCCACCTCACTGGTAGTCTGTATCCATCTGGCAGAGGAACAAGGCAGGTTGGTGGCTCTTCAGGGCAGTGCCTCTCTCTGTGTTCATAATGCCCAGTGAAGTGTAGCTTCTTAATGGCTGCCACATTGTCAAGACAAGGAATGTAATCTTCTCCAGTAGTGACATTACAGAGTTTCCAGGTGGAATCAAAATTTTGGCTGTCAGGTGAAGATAATATTTGCGCTTCCTTCTCGTTCTTTGATTCTGCTGCCTGGCTAGACCATGCACCATTCTGGGTATTGGTTTCATTTAAAAGCTCTGACTGGGCCCCAGATGGGAAGACCTCATTGCCACCTGTGTCCTTTGGTTGATCCCCCTCTTTGTTTCCGTCGTCGGAGTCTTGTGGTGTATTCTTGTCTCCATTTTGCTCCAATTTCTCCTCTACCGGACCTTCATTGTTTTCATCCTTATTTTTGCCGCCATCTGATACCTCATCTTGTTCTGATTTCTTATCCGTTTTAGTATCATCATCATTTTCAACTTCCTTTGATCTGTCCTCTATGTTCTGGTCTTGACGATCTGCCTGGTCACCTGTGTCAATCTCCTGATCCACGTCTCCAGCCTCCTTGATTGTTTCTCCTCCTCCTTCTCCATCGACATCACTAAAGGTACCAGTTTTTGAAGTATCTTCCAACTCATTTTTAGAATCATTGCTTCCCTTTGGAAGATCCTTCACTTCGGTTTTCTCTACTGGCACTTCAGCTGTTTTATCTGATGCAGAATAGGCTTCATTTGGAACATTGTTTTCATTGTCATTGCCATCACTGCTTGTAGAATCATTGGTGACATCACCCGAACGATTCTCGAATGACCTAGAATCGGACTTAGAAACTTTGTCATTAGTCTCAGATTGGGTATCAGCCATCTCCACAGGAATGACTGTTGAGGATGTCATCATCCATACTCCAACTAAGCAAAGGGCAACAAACACAACAATTGTAGTTGTCGAGCATAATGAGGATGTCCCCCTGCCATCCAACCTTGAGCTTCTCCCAAATGCCATGTTTGTTGCATGTAAATTTATCCAAATATTTTGTCTGCGAAAACCAATTGTTTTTCGTTGGTCATTCTTTAGCAATATACCAAACCAAAATGTCTCATTCGGTACATTAAGAAACGATTTTGTACATGAAAGGGACAATAAAGAGAAATTATGGTATTCATTTGTCTACTGCAAAAATTTAGACCAAAATGTTTGTTAAGCTTTTACCAAAGCCACAACTTATAGATGATCAAACCAGAAAGAAGTGACGGCAATACTAACATTCATAGAAACATCACTTTACGACTACAGATCAGTAAGTCAGCTAGTAAGTAACCAATGGAACATGTATATAATCGTCATAAACTATTCCAAAAATACCTCCTCTAGACGACAAAAAGGCAAGAGAGGCCGATTAAAGTTACCGACTCACAGATCTGAGAAATTTTCACTTCAGCATCTCAATAAGAACATTCAAGACCAAAAGACAAATTTTCTAGAGTCTCATCTCTAGAACAGGTTGCAGATCCAATCACCAGCAGGTGAAACAATAGGTCAAACTCCAAATTGGAGAACTCCCATATAATTACTGATGATTAACGAACCCATTTGTTGAGATCTAACTAACAAATCTACATCAATCAACGCGGATAAGAGTGGGCTGGATATATCAGATAAAAGATTCGCATCTTAGTTAACTAGCCAATTATCCGTGCCAGATCTAAAGAAACACTAAGCTAAAAAAGAGAAAGAAAAACGAAACGAAAAAGAGAAAAGGGGCAAAGGGAAAGATCTACAATGAAGATGACCAGAGCACAAGAGAAAAAAAAAAAGAAAGGCACGGAAACGAAATCGTGTATAGCTAAAGCAGGATATCCACGAGTACCTCTCTCCAGCCGGAGATCTCTACCGAACTAAGCGGAATGGCGAGGGCTTTCACCCTGAGCCGACGGCTTCGAGATGAGACGGAGACGAAAGAAAGAGCAAGCCGGCTTTATAGGAGGAAGCAAGCGAGCGCCGAGTGAGAGTGAGGTGAGATCCTTGTTCTAATGCCAGGACTGCTGCCCAGCGTTCCGATTCAAGCGACCACTTGCGCCCCGACAGGCCACCGTGGCGCACAACAAAGAACCGAGAAGGTGGGGAGTGGGATCGGCCCGGTTCGTCAACATCGTCCGTCGGATCCTAAGTCGCGACTGGTGTCGGGCGGCCCATGTATTGTTGAATTACGATTCTGCTTCCGCTTGAACTAAATGATGTATTAGGCGGTGAAGGAGAAGGCTTCACCGACAAACACTGTTTCAATATAACAACTGACATATTGTTATAACGCCTTCTCAACTGTTACATGTTTTTGTGAATATAACAGCATATGGTTGTTACATCAATGGCTTCGCGATGAAATGATCGATGGAGCGGAGGCAAAAGATTAGGAAAGCCTTCATTCGTGATCTTAAGGTCTGTCTCGTTAGGATCATCTCATTGATCGTTCTTAAGTGGATACGATGAGTCAAAATCTATACCTCTTTTTTTTCATCTACTATATTGGGCTTATGGAAAGTATAGAGGTAAAGTTTCATATCTTTTGTATGCTTTAGCTCAGTGGTAAGGTTATTACTTTTGGTGGGTTGCTTCATGTGCTTAGGGCATCACATGGACAATTGCAAAAGGAACTGAGGAGAAAAGCAGCACATTTGGATCCAAACAGATGGGAAAGAACACAAGAAATGCAGACATTCCTCCCATGGAAAGAATTGAACAGAGCTCACCAACAGGGGAAAGCATCATGACTGAGGCATCAAGTTAGGATGCAGATGTTCTTGTGCCGTAGGAAAGAGATGGCTACAACACATCATCGATATGGTTTGAGTGGTTCATCAAGCACTCAATAACCTAGAGCAAGAGATATCTCCATGGTTTCAGCTAAAGAGCACTGAGTAGTGAATTCTTGGAATGTGGAACGGTCCTACATGCAGCCAAGTCCCTTTTACCCACCTTTACAATGGCCATCATCTCTATATGCATGAAAACATTTACGAACAAGATTCATATATTTACAACGGGATGAAAGTGGGAGGAAGAACATATCTAAAGTTGAGTTCAGGTGCCACCCTTCAGGAGCTCCATGATACTTGATCACTGCTCAGCGCTTAATTGCTTTGGGAAAACAATGTGGAACTTTATTCGTAGATCACCTCTTACTCCCTTCTCATGAGCCGACGGCACGCCCTGGCCTTCGATGACCTTCTCGTAACCGGGATAAATGATCTCATCCTGGAAAGAGCAGCTCATCTTTTCCCCAGTGGGAAGGCAGAAAGAGAATGACCATCCTGCAAGATCATTCACCAAAGGAACCTCTGCTTTCAGAACCAAGTCATTGCCTACCCTCTTGAAATTGGGGTGCTCCTTTTCTGATATTACAAAGACTATGTCGGCAGGGAAGCATCCTGGTCGCTCATCCCCCTTGCCTTCAAATGTTAATCTTTGTTCCTTTCTTCCATCCTGGCTTGATCCAGATTGTTTGTGTTTCCTCCTTACGAACAATTAATCTGCCAACTGGAAAAATAGAAGGCTCAGAGAAGGTTTGACATTCATGTTAACACTCAAATCAAGATATTGTCAGAGAATGCTAGAATCTCGAAGATCCAGGTGATCAAAGTAGAAGATATAGTATAAAGTTCATACCTAACCAGAAAAAGTTTTCAAGTATTTGGTGCATTTGCATTCTTGTCACCAAGGAAATATCGGAGAAATAAATGTGGACAACTTTCAAGATCTTTGACTAAGACTTTCAGATAGAAGTGAAATAATCTTTACATGGAACCAGATATTTGAAATCACGACATCTGGGATCCAACCAACAAATCACAGGACCACTCAATGGATAAGACAGAACAAACAATTGGATACCAACTCCATGTTTTCAGCATGTGGGTACCAATTTAATGATCTTGCAGACGGTAAAGCAGACCATTCAAGCTTACACAATACAGTAGGCCCAAGCCAATTCATCTGGTGCCATAAGATCTAAGAGGTTAGGAACGCTGGTGCTCATATAAATTATAGGGGAGAACAAATATAAGTATGATGGACCACAGACCGGTAAGATGCTTGATTGGTTGAGAAACTAGAAGGTGCAGGTCAAAGTAGACTAAGAACTTTGTAATCTTGAATACTTTGTAAAGATATGATACCCAAGCTCTGTGTAACAAGTAATATCGAACTGAAAAGAATAGTTAATCTTCCTAGACTGCACAGATAAGATTTACTTTGAGTATATGTTACATTTGTGGGACCACTCAAGGATCAAACATGCTGATGTTTCTGATTAAAACTCAAATTATGTGTGTCGAGGGATCGAAATGGGCAATCTCGTACAACTATTTGACAAACAGGTAACTACGTACGATGTTGAAGAATTTATTGATTGAATATTAGTTCCACTTCCGGGCGTCAGCTGCTGAACTATGACAATCTAGTTCTACCAATTCCAACAAATTTCCCCTTATGAAATGTGTCACCATAAACCCACTTCTTTTAGCTTTTCTCTCAAAGTAATCTACTTATTTCACATCATGTTTTCTCCTCTTTCCTTCAAGACCTAACCATTTCTTACATTTGTAGAACCTTCTAAATGAAGATGATTTACCTTGTTTATACACTTATCCTACCACATATGCATTGAAATTTCATAAGGCTCTCAGAATTGCTTGATCTGTTCATACACTATGGTTTTCAGAAACATTGATTGCCCGGAGAAGGAAAATAGAAAAAAGTTGTCAAGTGAATAAAAATGATAGAATATTCACTTTTCAATATCATATATGTCTTAAGGCTGGCTGTTATGAATAGTTTTCTGCCGGTGAAAATTAGCATCTTTCCAATTTCTACTTCATATTGAACACACACCAATTCCTCGACAAATAAGAACAAAATCGCAGAGCAGACCGCATACCCATTGTTGGTGACGATGTCCCTCGTGAACTTGACCTCCTTCTTGCAGCAGCGGCAGAGCTCCTCGAAGTAGAACTCCAAGTGGTTACCCATCCCCGCCCTCTTTCAGGGTTGATAGTTGCAGGCCGCCGATCCAAGCGCGCCCAGAGAGAGAGAGAGAGAACGAACGGAACGACTCGAACTACAATACCGCTCGGAGAGAGAAGATAACACACTATCGCGATTTTGGTCACGGTACGTTTGTCGACTCAGCACTTCACTCGCCTCGTATTCCATCGTACCCCAAGTCGTGGTTTTCATCATGCTCCTTTGCGTTATAAAACCTTTTATGCACAATTTACCGATTACTACGTTTAAGTATATATACAATAATCGAATACGACATGTGTAAATATGCACAATTGTGTTATTACGTATATCAAATAGGCAATATATGCTTGAGTATTACGTTACAAGTTTTCCACCGTTAGATTTCATCGGCACGAATCTAAAAGCGTCAGGAGTTTATAACATCCGTCACCGTCAATGCATTGGATATCATGTTAGGCACGCATCACAAAGGCCTCAATTCAACCAGATTAATCATATTTGATTATTATTAACATTACCATGTAAAGAATCTATAGAAAGCAATAATAAGTTCAATTCCAGTGGATTATCAAAAGAATAATATGGTTCTTTTAATTTATCAAGTCATTTTTATGATGATTTATACAAGATCATTTTCACTGTAAAACTATAATTCAAATTATATATTATCTTTTATAATTCATTATCTTTAACATTTCGGTGCTTGTAATTTCAAAAGTTATATTGAAATTTTTATATTTATAAAAGTGAAATATTTAGTCTCATTTTTTCTCACGTCATCGACTCTACTGATAAAAATATTACAAGATTTATCACTAAGCACGAATTAACTCTACCTTATTTCGATTTACTATTAAACACGTACGATATTTCTATCAACAGAATCGATAATACGAGGAGAAACGAAATTAAGTGTTTTATTTTCGTAAGTATAAGAATCTTAATATAATTTTTGAAAGTGTAGGGCTCGAGATACTAAAGATGATTAATTATATAAGGTAATATATAATTAGTTTCTAGAATTCCGTCTGAGATATATTAGGGAAAAATAAGATCCTCAGCATAAATAAGATGTATGGCAAGCCTGTTCATGATTCAATATTTTAATCTATGTACTCTCAGCATACTACAACCTTATTTGACCACCAACTTCAATTCTGATGTGGATGATTGAAGTGAGACAGAGACTGATGTTTAATTACATAATACAAATAAGACAAAGTGACAACATAAGTTGATCTTATCTTGTAGGCAATGTTTCTCTATCTAAATCCATATATTTTGGGTCACTAGTCAGATCAGAAGAAACCAGTCTACATTGATGCTTATCTAAAGGATTCCATGGCCCAGGAAATTAGTTCTGATAGTACCTAACCAAGGTTTCTCTGACTCAAGGAGACTGAGTCAGGAAGAAGAACTATGGATAAACCATGGACTGTGTTGAGAGGTCGAGAAACAAAATGGAACAGATCAGAGACTCCTTAGAAACCTTGCAGAAACAGATGCCTTCATGTGATATATCAGAGGAATTTGTTTTGCTTGACAGAAAGCTTTGCAATGATCTGAAACAGCATAGAAAATTATATTTATGCTAATAATTACTTCTTTTTTATTGTTAGTGTGTAGAGAGGTTGTAGTCCCTTATTATGTAGCATATATTTTAATATTTAGTCGGATTTTGATAAATATTTTACGCTTAAATGATTAGCCATATTCGAAAATAAAATGAACAAAATTTAAGATATAAAGACCGCTATTACAAGAAGTACTACACATTTGATCCTGAAATATCGATCGATCGATCGCTTTATCGAATCTTATATGATACTTTGTAGTCATATCGATGTTCGTTTATGTTGATTCAACCTTTGCGATGGATAATTTGATTAATCTAAAAAATTTGGACTTCAGAAATGTTTAGGTTTTTGATGATAAAGATGGATCTACCGGTATAAACGTAAATAAAGAAACCCATCATTGAGCCACCAAAAACAATACGAGAGGAAGAGACTGTTCTTTCCAAAGCAGCATTAATTAGATCTCAATTCCTATTCTCTTTTCATTGCTGCAGCCGCTCATTTCATCCATGGCTGACCGGTGTAAGAACTCATGATGCATGTGGAGGGACCCGCGCGTGACATCCATGAGGTGCAAGAGAAAGCGGAAGCAACAAGAGTTCATTGTCATGCTGTGCGAAGGAAGGAAGGAAGGAATGATGAACTGCGAAGCTTCTCCATGAGGTGTCTTCTTCGGGCCAAGCTTTTGCTTGCGGTGCTGGCTGTCATGTTGCATCCGTGGCTACACCATCGATGGAGTCGTAATGAATCGCACCTCCATCGGCCTCTTCTTTTTCTTCCTCCCTTCTTGTGAGGACTGCCTCTAATCATCTCATTCCATATGGCTCTTATCATCCCTCGCATGCCAAGTGGATCCCATCTGTACACAACCAAACTAGTAGTGTTAGCCACTAGATTATGTTGTCTTCGATCCTACAATTGTTTTGCTGCCTTCGAATACTTTCTTATCATTTTTCGAACAAATGATGATGATCTTGAATCATCAACTTCGCCAATAAGATAAAAGAACTCATCTTCATCGTTTATCTTCTATGAAAATACAAGACAATACATAGGATTTTTCTTGTATCATCGAGTCATGACGATCAAAGGATGTTTGTATTCTAACTTGAGCATCGAAAAAGAAAAGGAGTGGTAGAAGCTTTAGATAGATCCTGTTGTGTGGTTTGTGGCTTACGCACTGTTTGGGAAGACCACAAAGAAAGACGCGTTGCCTTCCAACGCGGAGTAATACTTTTCCAAGGATGGCTAATCTATTCACACCAAAAGATTCAACCAAGTGTTTGTCGAGGATAAGAACAGAGCGTGGTCGGTGCATTCGTGTGAAGCTTCCACTGGTCACTAGAAACGATTTGATTTCTCTCGATGGATTCCCTAAATTGACATTTCACACCATTGTTGAACTTAGAAGAAAGCAACTCACCCTATCATCAAGTCGACTATAATTTTATTTTTATTATATATATATATTAAGTCCATCAAAAATATTATTTTGAGTTAGTATATGATATTTATTCTATTTTCAAATTATATGACATAAAAACATGATCGGAATAGATTATTATGCTCGGTTGATATGATAGTTTATATGTTACATCGATATATGATAAATATGTAACGGATAAAAATCATTATATGTTGTATCATTAATACCCTTTTAATCCTTTTCACAAATATTCGATGAATTTTTATATTTAGTAGATAATTGTTTATCCCATCACATTCCTTAAATTTATTGACTCGGCCAAAGTCGACACGAGAAGTCTTCGCCCAATAAAGCTTTGTTCTTCTTTATTTCTCTTTTCTCTTTCCTAAATCTGTCTAATACACTCATCACTTGTGTACTTGTCACCATTGTCTTCTTCCCTTACATATAGGGTAGAGAGAGAGAGAGAGAGAGAGAGAGAGAGAACCATCAACGGGAGGCATGGAAGGTGGGAGAGAGATGAGGATAGATGATTCCTTCAAGAGGCCGGGATCCATTCCGTTCAAGTGGGAGATCCAACCAGGTGTTCCCAAGCACGGGGATGACACGATGATCACTGCATCGCCCAACGTAGTAACCCCAAAGCTCAGCCCTCCTCCATCCATGCGCGCCGCCGGCACCTCCCCTTCCCCCTCGCCATCCAGCTATCAGGCCTTCTCCTCCCTCGGCTGCTTCCCTGCTTCTTCCATCAGGTACACGAACTACAAGAAGACCGCCAAGCTTTTTTCCCTGATGCGCCGTCGCTCCATGTCCGATCAGTACTCCATGCCTTCTTTCGCGTCGATTCGGGAAGACGACGACGCCTCCGACGCCGGCAGCAGCTCGCTGACCCTCTCAGACGCAAGCAGTGTTTGAAGCGATAGCTGGTGACTCTACGACTGCTGCTGCTGCGACGAATCTGTAGAGCATGTCAAGAGGCACCACTGCTTATTGTTTCATCTGTACAAAGATCTCTGGTTTCACTTGTCTTGTTCGGTATCGGCTTTGGATTTCGGAAGCTTAGCGATCTTGATGAATGGTTCATTCTTGTCCTTCGTAGCAGAGAGTACGCATCGAAGATGAGATTAACGCCGTGTTGTCTTGTTGCTTTTGACTGCAGAGGAGAACAACTCTGCAGAAAGAGTCGATGTTTCTCATGATTAATAGTGTGGATCTTAAGACTTAGCATTAAAATTGACACGTCTCACCATGCAATCTTTATCGTCTCCGTGATTTCGTTGTGTGGAGAAGATTACGGAAAGATCATGTCACCACAATCAGCTTTCGAGAATGAGCTATCACATTGGATTCGGTACGTCGCATATGGACATACAAAAAGGACCAGCTGGATATCACTTGGATTCGGTACGTGGCGGCAGCAAAGAAGACAAGTTCTTAGCTGCATTAGATCTGCAACATGGAAATGCAGGATTTGCTTGTGTCAGACTACTAATTCATGTATCGAGTTGGATCTGAAATATATTGATCCAACCCGACTTCCCAACGATGGGCTCTCAATAATATACGGAAGCATAAATGTACGTCTAATTCTACCCCAATCTTATAATATCTGAAGTAAAAGAAAGGGTAAATGTCAAAAGCTCATCCATCCTATCCTGTAGAAATCTCGTAAGATCAAACAATTCCATGAAAACATGAACCATGTCAGTGTCATGTCAAGCTAAAGGATCCATCAAGCATTACATCAAGTTCAACAGTAACACGTTCTGAAGGGGGGGTTAAGGTCAGGGATTTGTTCTACAGCAGTTGGAGATGATTACAGCAACCACAGAGAGGGATGGGGATGAGAGATGAGGTTAAGATATGCTTAGGCCAAGAGCCAAAAGTTCTTCTGCCACCTTGTGCTGATCAAGTACCCACCCACTCCTCTGCTTTGCTTCCTCACCGCCAGCGTCAAGCAATCGGCTTTGCTGATGCACTGCTCCACCAATTCCTCACTGCTGCTCCTCAACATGCTACGATTTCCACAGACAAAAGTTTCAAGAACATTACTGATCAAATCCTCATAGAAGAAACAAGAAGGAATTGTGCTAAGAATAGCAAGCACTCCGATGGAGATGTCACTGTGTTGTTAGGTCTACCATGATATGCTCCACTGAAGCTACATTACCAGCAGAATGGGGAAGGCTTGCATTGGCTCAACACCAGAACAGAAGCCTCCAGCTTCTTCACTTGGCTTAGCACAGTTGCCAGCTTAGCTCCCTGAATGATTAATGCTTCCACCTCCACCTGGTCATCAGATTCAGAGAAAACATCAACACAAACAACATGGCAAAAAATTGAGATGCAATTGTTAACTTTTTTTGGTAGATGATCTTTGACCTCCCCCACAGAGATCAAACATAGGAAGAAGGATATATGAGCATCATAATACCTCAGGCTTGCAGGCTTTGCACAGGGTGGCCAGAGAGTTGGCAAGGTTGGTAGCATCATCCTCTCCTCCACCCCTGAGGTGGAGGTGGTGGTGGTCAGGAGGGACAACATAGAGAAGGGTGAGGAGGTCCCCCTTGTTGGCCACATGGGTCAAGGCCCACATCATGGCATGCTTGGCCCTTGCGCTGCTGTCTATCACCACCATCACCCTCTTCTTGGACACCATCCCACCACCACCGCTCTCTCCCCACCACCCCGTGGCTTCCTCCCTGTCCCTCGGGCTCTTCCTCCTCCACCTCCTTGAACCACCCTCTGTGGACCTGGAGTGGCGGTAGGAGTGCCATCCCTCACCGCCGCCGCCACCGACGCTCGGCAGCCTGAAAAAGGACTCTCCATGTCCACCATTACTCCCCATCCTTTCCTTCTCTTCTTCAGTAGTACAACTAGTGTCGCAGCTCAATTGGTTTGGTGGTGGTTTGCATTTAAGAGAACTGCGAGGCTCACGAGAAAGAAGGATGAGCTGGATACATTCATCCGAGAAGAAGGATGGCCTCATCTTATGATACCTTTTCTCCTAAGCTCATGGATTTACTGTTACGCTTATTTCATGATTAAGATAAGCTCCTCTTCGTGATAAATCAGTGACAATGGATGATCTTCACAAGAAGAATATTTTGTCCTTTGAACATCACCCACTCTAGGATAATACGATTGGATGATAATGCTATAATTATCATTAATCAAGAAGTAAATAAAAAAATTAAGCTTTACTAAGAACTAATTGAATATTATTAAAAAAATTTGTCAAATAATATTACGATGATTGATATTACTATGATTATCGTTGATAAAAAAATGATACAGTTGAATTTTACGAAAATAGTTTCGTTAAGACTTCACGATGTTACGATAGTATCATAGAAATAATACTGTAATTATCATTTTTCAAGAAATAAATTAAAAGAGATTTTAATTTTTGGTCTGACCACTGAGGAATTGAGATATTTGAGTTTTATAAAAATTTAGATTGATAATTATTTTGTTTAAAGGATAAATAGGGAAGATGAGTTTTGATTATAGAACCTTAAGCTATATGGATGTCATCTTTACTAATCAAGATAATTAGCACATATAATGATAGGTAATAAATATTGAGGAATAGACTCATTTATGCTTATTGTACAAAGGCTGAGGCATTGCAAGAACTTAAGAATGTTGAGAAAATAACTATTCTGACATCATTTATTAAGAATGTAATTTTGATTTCATCTTGTTGAGGAGATCAAATAAATAATAGAAAACCTTAATTTAAAGACTCGTTTCCTATTATATACAATCGAACATTCTGACTCTCTATTGAACATATATATATATTAAACAAAAATATAATAAGAGACCTCACGAGAAGATAGCAATCCTCAACTATAAGACAAAAATTACACAATCGCTTCAATGTTTCTTCCAGCGGCTGCATTGCATGATGATCCAATTTCCTACAGTAGATGGATTCTCCAAAAGCTGCGTTACAACGTCAGGTCCCCAAATATTCCACGAGAGCATACGCAACCAGCGTTGCTGCTAGAGATTCGACACCCTATCAAATCAGAAGTCCACATGCCAAGGCACCAGAAAAGACGAGAAGAAAACAAAAGAAAGGATCACAAGTCACATCATCTCACAGCAACCAGCTTGCCTTTTTCCCTGTGAAAAGTGATCAAAAGCCTCAAATAGTAGTCATCATCATATAGTGCAGAATCAAAAGCATCGTACAAGTGTAACAGAGGAGACATGATGACAAGAACGTTTATGAATCGAACGGTGAATGCAAAGTAAACGGAAGGAGGAAGAAGACAAATGTAACACACCCGAGTAATTGGCCGCATGATTCCTGTCTTCACGGGTGCAACCTGTTGCGCTGTTCAGGCCCACGCAGCATGAATCACACAGCCTTTCACTGCATTAGATTAATAATGCATCAGGATGAAAGAACAGAAGTGAGAGAAAAGAGTCTTCTATTGGTTTCTGAAGTCCTCACTGTTTCTGTCCTTTCTCCCTACTGTTCACGCCTTAAAAAGGACTTCAGAAAGTAACTCTTTAGCAGAGAGGAAGATGCCAAAAAGGAGAGATGGAAAACAGATGATGCTTCTACAACGGACACACACAAAATATATTACATACAAAACATTTTCACCTGGATTGGAGTCGAATATAATAATTCACAACTGCGCAATAGTATATACTAACTCGAACAAAGAAGCAACCATCATATTGTAATATCAAGACTCTGCATTCCAATGGGACAAAGCTATATAACACAGTCGATTTTGCATTGTAACAAAAGATAAATCATATAAACTGAAAAAGAAAATCTCACCTTGAAAAATCCTTTGCTATTGTGATACTTTGATTCATCAAAGGAAAATGATACAATCTCTCTTATTTTTCTTACCAAATTACACTGTATCTCCTCTGGTATACTACTGTTAGCCTAGAAGAGGTGTTTCATATAATGATAATTATGATAAGAATAACAACCGCTATTTCATCATGAGCAATGCTTTGATTTTTACCTACTAGGAAGGGGATCCAAAAATCCAACCAGAAGCATCCATCAGCAAAAGAAGGTTGGAACTGGAAGCAACAAAGCCATATTTAGAGTAAGTACCTGAAGAAGAAAACTGCACTAGTTCTCATATTTAGAGTAAGTACCTGAATAAGAAAACTGCTAGCGGACACCAAGACGGCTCGTCTTGGTGTCTGCTAGCAGATGCCTTCCTTGGATGGTAGACTTTCAGATACGTGATAAGACTACATGGGAATACATGAATTAGTAATGTACCGTAGGAATTCAAAATAGAGAAATTTGATCCCCTGGAACGTGATATCTGGCTCATCAGCACAAAACTTACCTGCATTATGTTATAAAACATCCCAGATATGGAAACAAAAACAATATAGGTAGCATCTTCTTGCCCGGCTGTGTCATCAAAGGCCATTATGATGCAATGTAGAAGCCAATTCTCTGCTGAAATCAATGATAAGAACTTGATGCAGGCATCACTATGGCCAATCCACCAATAACAATGTATCACAGATCGCTAAGCATATGAAACAAAAGACTTTTCCTTCAAATATCTTAGCTTCATGGGCCATAAATCTAGACATGATCCTGATATCTTCCAACATGGATGACTCTGAAGTCCTACCAAATGACAACCGGTGCAGCCCACAACTGCTATAAGCTTACTACGTGTGAAGCTGGAACCACTTTCATATGGCACAGGTCCTTCTTGAGACTTCATGTGTGCATGATTGGAATGCAGCCAAGTTAAATCAAGAAGAAAATTACATAAAGTGACATCTAGCAATGTGTTAAGAGTTCCTGCAATAATTCAAAAAGAAGGCAAATGTCCATGGGAAAAAGGTGATGGCCCTTGGGCCTCATGATTGACCTGCTTGCTTGTTGTTATCAAATGTTCTTTTGCCTATTCCTTGTGTATTCAAAATCAAATTTCTCCTTTTTGTTCCAAATGAAAAAAAGAGACACTAGAAGTAAAGTTCTTGACTCAAACCCATCAAGTCAATCCAACCCGACACTTTTAAACTGGTTCACCAATAGACTGTGGGTTACAAAAATCTTAAAGGTGGAGTCAAGTACTCAAGTTGGCTTGGCAGTTGGAACCAACTAAATATTATTCTGAGAATAAAAGAAAGAAAAATTTACCTTAAATCATCAACCCAATTCTCAGTCTGACCCAGTAGCTCTATAAGCCAATTTGCTGAAGATATCTTAACAAGCTAGCAGATTGAAGCTAATATAAGCATATACATCCTTATTACTCAATTTCAATTGACTCATTCCTGGTTCTTAAATAGATGAATAGGGCCAGATTAATATGTAGTCATAAATATAGACCAATTATATATGGATATACTTACTCCCAAAGATGGTAAAGCAATATGCTATTATAGATTACTTGCCCTTAATGTATATTGTTTTTTCTGTATATTTATGTTTCTTACTCGCAAAAAAATTATTTTATCTTAATTACCCATATTTGTATTTTTACTATATTTCTGTTTTTGCTTCTATTAAATAGCTAGTCTTTCGCATTGCACGTAAAGGTTGTATGTGAGAATACCTAATGCTTACTCTTAAAATTATGCCTGTGTTACTGCTATATATTTTTAATTGTAACAATATCAGGTGCAGCGCCAGGAAACATACCTCCAAAAGATTTTTAAACAAGCAATAACCTCTGAGCACCTACCTGTAAAAGTTTTGTCAGGAACTGAGGATAAATAATATTTTTATAATTTCTAGTATGAAAGAAAATTCATAACTCACCTTTTCAACATTGATCCTGTTCAACAATATGAAAAATGTCATCACCAAACCAGACAAGCTCAATAGTCATCAGAGTCAAATCACCTGCAAGAAATACAAATGATTAACAACAGGGAATTCACTGGTAAATATGTCACTTGTTCTTTGAATTTCTTAAATTATTTACACAGAATATCATAAATACAGCATTGTCTAATCCAACCACCTGAAGCCCTGATCAACTGAATGATTGATACTGCAGCTCCAAGAAGTGGAATCCTTTGAACTCTCCAGCACCTAAAGCAGCATAAGAAATTACGTCACCAAAGTAACAAACTGATAAAATCTTGTCTTTGCTAATCTTAAGAATATAAGAAAAAAGAACAATAAAAGGACAAGGACAGCCAACAAGATGTGTTAATTTTGTTCTTTATTGGGTATACCAAGCATGCCATGGTGATTAAGCTCATTGATTGGCAATTTGTTGATGCGGTGGTATGAAAACTCAGCAGTAGGCTTTACCAACCAGCATCACTTGAAAATCATATAAGTCTAATATAAATGAGGTATGCTGCAAACATACAACTGTAACATAAGATATTACCTTAATGAAGGAAAATCACATTTGATGATTGTGCACATAATGTAATACGATAAGATGTGGTGACCTTCTCAAATAACTTGAAATTACAAATGACAAGCACCGATTCTACTACCTGCTAGATGTTCTGAAACAATGATCAAAATGGAAAATGAGAAGAACATCATAACACCAAAGATACAACTAGACTGACTCTAGAGACAATTGGAGTAACAATCTGAATAAAAATAAAAGAAGCAATTTCAGTTTTTGACTATACCCAATTGTATTAACATGTATACAGAAATAATCTCACATTACAAGAGGTTCGAGCCATCAATAAGAATATTTTCAAAAGCAATACATTGGCAGAAAATTGAATTTTGATCCTAGTCATACTGCAAACAAACTCTAAGGTTAAATTTTTCTGATGGCATTTGCTCCAAAACAAAAAAGCAACACAGTTAGAACTTAGAAATCTAGTGCCAGCTCTATGAAATAACACATCTTCTGTATAAATTGAAGGAAAATGAAAATGATATTTGATCTTTCATAAGAAATTCTCAGCTTTTATTCAATGCACATGCATAGTGAACACAAACATAAAGAATAATATCAAGAATATCTCAATGACTTTCGTAAATAATTGAAAATTAGACAAAATATATCTGAGTACAGATTATGGGCCTAACTTAACCCACGAATTTGCTAAAAAAATTGCAAATATTGGGGGTCCAAGGACCAAGCAACAAGGATGTACAATACTATGAGAACAAGTACAACAAAGAATCAGAAAGAAATTCAAGTTTTACAGTATAAGGTGGGTATAATAGGATCTTCAGTAGTGGCTGAAAACATGTTATGACTGTTCTGGCAGCTCTGCATTGTGTATTTTAGCTGAATTCCTCTTGCTATCAACACAGAATATGCATGAGGGTGAACAGTGATCACAGTTCCGGCTAAGAGGAACTGCCAAAAAATATCTGGCCAGAAACTTCCTAAACCTTTTCCTGTACTCCTTTGGAGAAATAACGGTTGGCAGTTCATTCTTAGGAACAACCATTGAAGCTTTCACCCAAGTCTCAAGCTGTTTGTCCCAGGTATACTGCCTCAAATAATCTATAATTCCAAACACAAGCTCCTGTCGCTCATCATCCACTCCAACGAGTAAAGAATAGTCCATGACATTTATAGACTGTAAATTTAACAGCATAAATTAAACTCAATATCTATAAATTCAACTAGCAAATTTTGAATATAAGCAGTTGGCTGCAAACTTACAGTAAGAAAAGATGTATCGTTCCAAATGGCACGTTGCAGAAGATGTTTAGTCTTCCCACTAACATAAATGGGAGATTTATCCATGTCCTCCACAAAGTTCTGATCCAAAAGAACTTTTTCACCATGCTTTGCATCTGGAATGTATCGAGAAAAGACAGTGCCCTTGAGATCATATGTTCGTGAAATTTTGTGCCCATAAAGTAGATTTTCCATCACCATAAGATCAGTTTTGATTTCCTTGCCACCAATGTTTTGCTGGACCTGTGATTACAAAAATATTGCTAGGATTAGAAAGAAAGAACACAAGAAAAATATACAGGCAGAAAATCAGAAAATGCATATGTTTCTCGATAAACCTGATATACTCCCATGATCTTTGCGAGACAAGTATCGCTCCCTGAATATAGTGAGTGAAAAACATGCTTAAAATAATCAGGACCAAATTTTAAGAAGGAATCCAGTTCTGTCCTCTTGATTTGTTTAATTATGAATCTGTCATCCAGTGACTTCGCAAAAAAAGCTTTACTCTTCCCACCTTGAGCATCCCACTTCTTGCAACGGCTTAGGGAACATATGTAGGAAAGTTCAGAAGGACAATATTTCTTTCTAAGTTTATAGAATTGCTTTGCATATATACAAACTACTGAGAATATACTTTTCCCAGAAACCTTCTCTATTCCCACAGTGACTTCAGGATGCAGATTTTCTGAAGGTAGCAGTTGATTAACAGATAATGAACCATCAGAAATGGAGGTAGATGACTCATCAAATGAAAGTGAGGAAGCACCACGTGACAAATTGATTCCAGACTCTGAATATCCAACAGAAGACCAATATGTACAAATTTCAGAATTCACAGATGTCAAGCTATAAGATTTATGTATCTCCCCTGATTCTTTTCCAACCCTGTCTAACAAGCCATGCTTATCTTCTAATATAGCTAGTCCACATGCAATTATGCTTGATATCTCATCCTTGGAAGCAGATATAATGTTACCATTAGGACCAACTGAATAGTGCAACAAGTCCATTTCACCACTAGATGGCTGGTAAATTGGAGACAGGTGAGATGGACTATAGGTATTAACAAATTCAAACTTATGTAATGACCCACTATGGAGGTCCCTTCTGTATTCTCTTTTCAGATCAGAAAATGAAGCCCAGATCATTTCTTCTGGACCTTCTGATTTTGCATAAATGTCATCTAAAATGTTCGAATGATCGTTCGACAGTGATGCAGCAAGTATTTCACCACCAGCAACTTTCTGATCCTTTTTAAGCTCAACATCAGTTTTCTTTTCAATATATGGTTCTTCTACAATTTGTATAGAGTGGTCGAATTGTAGATCACCAGATATAGGTACACGTACTACCTGACAACTCTGCTTACCTTCAGAAGGTGATGGCAGATCAGTTGACCGGTCCACCTCAACAGGTCCAAGATCAAGAAACTTATAGTAGCTATGGCTTGTTACGATGGAAGCTTCTGTTGATTCTATATCAAGATTAATATTCATGTCTTGAGCATGATGGCTACCAGTGAAACAGGGTGGTTCGTCTTCATGACTAGGCAGCTTGGGGACTTCATCATCATGTACAAGTATATCTTTTCCTTGTTGAAAATTTGTATGCTGCAAAAGGCGACCCAAACGGCAGTCCCAAACATACAACTCAAAAAGGAGCTCCTGGGATAGCCACTTTAGTCCAAGAATCTCATGAGGAGTGATCTCAATTTGTCCACTATGATCTTCTGCCTTCAGCAAAGGAGCCTAAATGGTTGACAAAAAAGGTTTGAGAAAAATATTATAAATATCTTATGATGTTTAATCAGTGACAGGAACATTATGCTTCAAAATACAAAGAATATTATAAAGCACCATTACAACCTCAAATTCAGCCTTTTCCTGTATCAGCATCTCTTCAACTTCAGATAAGTTTTTGAGTGAACCTGAAACTTCCGCACATTGTTTTGCAAGTGTGCCAGAATATATAGGCTTCAAGTTCTGCAACAAGTTTGAAACTTCGGAGAATAATCTGCGTCCTCGATAAAGAAGCTTAAATAGAAAAATTATAAAAGTCAAACACAATGATCATACTTTACAGTACCATCACACAAAGAAAGCTATGAAATATGTAATAGAGGCACTGAACAAACAAGAACTGCATACAATTTGCATTTCTCTCCTGAGCCACTCTTGTCTTCTTGGATTATTGATGTCCAAGACTGGTGGTGGCTTACAAGCAGCATAGATCTTAACTGATGAATAAACAAACACTGCCACCTTGGATCCTAATCTGCATTTTTTCAAAAAATTCATAAAGATAATCACGTTCAAAGAACAGAAAACACATAATTCTCCAAACAAAAACAGAAGCAAGATGGGCTAACCCAAAAAACCGAAGAAAATCCCTGTGCAGCATATGTCCACATTCTGATAGTCTAGCCACAGAATGGCATGAAAAGCTGAGCTCCAAAAACTTCCCAAATGAAAGATAACGTGCTGAACTAGACAAGACCACCCTCCTTGTGGAAATCCCACTTCCATCCTTACATCTCAAACAACGGGTCCACATCCAAATTTTTCCTTCAGCTTCACCTGGCAAATGTAACATCGGAGGAAGTTTCCTGACATGCACACTTAGGTTCCCATTCTGATGGGTGTAAGAGTACATATGTGCTTCTGGTGGTTTACCACAAGAAGAACAACTCTTCTGCAACAGAAGCATACATTTCCATCAATAAAGTTCAATTCAAAATGAAGAAATGGTATGTACTATCAATAAAACTAATCGGATAAAAGCGTGAAACCTGATTAAGCAAAATGTCTCTCAGAAATCGTCCAAGTGATACATCAAAGTGCCCATAATATCTTATGCGAGAAAGATGGCTATGTCTGCAAATGACTCCTTTTATTGTACACTGTTTAGAAAGCAAAACTACAATGCTCTGGGAATTTAATACACTCTCCATATCATCCTGAGGTTTGCTTTCAACAGTGCTACAAGCATCAGTGTCAATACCTTGAGTTGAATCTCTAGCTGGTCCAGTCTTTTTAAAATAAAGAACTTCATCTATCTTTTCTTCACTAACATCAGAACTTACTGGGTTTTCATGATCGGATACATCCAACAACGCATGGGGGCCAATACTTGGATCATCAAAAGTTCTGTTATTCACGAAAAAGCGTGAAGATTCATGGTTAGATTTGAGGGGTTGAAAATTGACTCCTTGGAATTTTTCTTGGGAGGCAGAGAGAGGTGATAACAATAGCTGAGGTTGAAGAGGTGACAATAACATAAGCATGCCAATGCTGCTGGATTTGTCAGAAAGCGTATGTAGAAGTTCAGAATTTAATGATGTATCTTGGGAGGCAGAGAAAGCTGTATCATTTATTATACCTAATGATTCATTGTATATGGGAACATCTAGTGCATTTTCTGAAGCCACGGTAGATAGGCAACCTTCAAGACTATCTGAATATTTTGTAGCATCAGAACTAATTGAGAGTACCGGTCTAGTCCTAAAATTTGCACTTCGTTCTCTTACAGCATTCTTATCAGATAAAAGCACTCTTTGATCTGCCAAGAATGAAGTTTCAAGGATCAAATTGTATGCTGCAAAGACTGTATACTGAACTACTTGCTTAATCTTCTTCAGTTCATCACTTTGAGCTCCTTTCAGCAGTATCTGCAATAAGAAACCATGATCAAACCTCAAACCTATATACACAACATAGTTTTAGTATTTAATCATAATTTCCCACATACTTTATGAGCATATATCCATAATTGTACCTTACATTTGATCTTAAAATTTCAGTAATAAGAATTAAGAAACATTAAATGTTACATACATGACTTAAAACAAAGGCCATATGTAGAAAGACATGCTTAGGAGTTTTGGTACGGACAAGTTCGTTTCTCCCACTAAACTTCTCACCAGTCATGCTCCCGGTAAGTTTTTGTGACACCACACAGAACAGTAACCTCAATGAAGGTCTCCAAGACCTCTAGAGGTCACAAGTTCCAACCAAGAAATGCTGGATCATAGCATAAGAAAATGTGCCAATATCTTCCAAACATGGTACAATTTCCGGTGTCGGTTGACTCAAGACAAATGTTGACCTAGGCATATGCTGACTTCATCAGCATGGATTGGCATGGTACATGCCGGTGACCTTTTGGCACACGGTGCTGACATGCCAACATGTATAGGTTGCCACAGCATTCCTTGGTTGTAACCAAAGCAATAAAATGCAAAAGTAATATGCATGAAAACTAATGTGTTTTAGGATCTTAGAACCACAAGGAAAAAGGCAATGTATCAGATGACAGACAGCATGCAACTGATTAAGTAATTTAAGAAAACTACACAACTTGTGAAAGGTACTCGTGAAACCAAACCAGAATATGTTTCAATGCCACATATTCTCTTAATTTGCTTATCAATGCTATTGCATCTAAAAGCTTAGTCATTAAATGAGACATGATCTATGATTTTATATTCCTAACATTCTTCTCACATGTGGGTGGCAGACTAGTTCAAACCCAATACATGGAACATGAATTGATCAGTTCCTCTCTAAAACCATCTTAAATTCTTGATCAATGTCACTGCATCTAAGAGATTAAACCTAATGATATATGATCTATGATTTTATATTCTTAACAGTTACCATAATTTTCAAAGTAACAATCATACATAAAGGATGTCTTCAATGAATCAGACATCAAAGGACATTAAGGAAAAATCACACTCACTGTACAGCCCAAAGGTCTTGAGAATCCCTCTAGAAACATTAAGGTTTTGCTTGGCTTCCTTCCACCTTCACTAATATTGTTACATTCCTCCACAAACCTTTCGATATGGAAGGATTCACATTGCGGCAGTATCAATTTTGCCGGAAAATTGGCACAAGAAATGATAGGAGAACCAGTACAAAGAGAAATCCTTTCCAAGCGATGGAGCTTCATATCAGACACCACGGTTATTCCTTTCTCTGTAAGAGATTCTTGTATGTCACGGGAAATATTTTTCTCCACCAGAACCACATTTGGATGGCAAGCTTCTATCATCTCAGCAAGGGACCTCAAATAGTCCTTTTCCTGATTCCAGCAATGAAAAAAAAAAAATCAGGACCAACAAATTCTGAACACAACATTCATAGGTTAATAAAATTACCTGTCCCATTGAATCAAATGATGACAAACCAACTGCAGAATGGCCAAGGGCGCCCTGAAGCAGTAGGAGTTTAGGATTTTTGAACTTGGTTGGCATGTGTTTATGGGCAGCATGCTTTTTGAAAACTAAACCCTTGATCAGCTCACTGCAATCAAGGTTTCCAGAGTGAACAAAAAGAAAAGGAACTTGTGATCCGATATACATAACTTAAAACCATGTGCCTGTTTCCACATTACCTCTGATGCCGGCTACCAGATGCAACACATTTCACCTTCACATAGGATCCAGGATCCATTGCCCTTCCTTCAGTAGCATCAGGCTTGACAAGCAGTGCAGCTTTCCATGATAAGGAAGCAACAATGTCTAGCCAACTCTGGCCATCGTCTAGACCGGAAAAAGAAATTCCTTCAGATGCCAAAAAACGACTTACAAGAACCTTGAACTGTCTGTTCATTTCTTCCAACATTGCCTTTTGTCTTTTTTCTCTAAAACTGTGGCTGATCCCTTGATGTTCATCTAAAATGCTCAATGAGCTTGGCTGTTTCCACTCAGTACTACCGTATTCATCATCTTCATAATTATCGGCAATGCTGGGCTCATCATCTTCCATGCATTCTGGTTCAGGTGGGTCCCAGATGCCAGGATCAGTTTCAAAATTAGGTAACATTGTAGGACTATCATTGTCGACCAGATCCTCCACCTTAAATGAGTCAAGACCAACATTTTTGGCTTGAACATCATCCAGGATGTGATTGACAACTTTGTTTTCCTCTTCATTACTGTCTAATGAACTGGATGATAAATTTTTTCCAGTTAAAATGTGATGTCCAGAGCCATCTGTACTGGTCCTGGCAAAAGAAGCCTCAATACTTTTACCTCTCTGTTTTTCACCAGTATCTATAACACCACATCCGTCCTCCCTGATGCATGAAAGCACATTAGAAACAATGAATCAACCATCAACAAGTGGTCGAAATGAATTAATGAAGAAATAGATAAAAAGTCTTCACAATAGTCAAGGACTTGATTGCTGGTGATTCTTATAATCAGTCAGTGACAAGTTATCTGATAAAATTGAAACAGTTGACATATGCAACAAATGATAATGTAGCAAAAATCAGGAAAACCATAACTAAATGTAACTGTTAGATTGTAATACATTAATTAGTTAACTTTAATCAATGAATAATAATTTTGTGTGCACGCAGCCTGTTGCCCAGATTAGAGCACATCATGTCCTAGAAGAAGACAGCATCTTAGCAAAAAAAGTGCAACTGGATGTCATAGATACCTGCCCTGCAAATTCAAACCAGTCCAGATATCACCTGGAATAAGAAAAAAGGCATAAGGGAAAAAAGCAAAAAAAAAAAGAAGTAAATATATAATAAATTTAGAGAAAAAACAGTAGACTCAGTTACCAAAGCTTGAAGAACAACTCGCATAGCTTGACATAGGACTTAGAGGAGGAGTGGCGTAGGGACTTAAGCCATTCATCGTTAAGACCTCTTGACCATACTTCTCTAGACAGGACCTACAGCGCTCAGGTTGATATTCACTGTTCAGGGAGCAGAAACTATTCCTCTGTTCACACAAATCAAACAAAGGAGTGTGTCAAAATTTAGTCTGAATTTTACTACCTGATGTTGCCTGTTTCGCAAGAAATGATTGGCACATTGTATTCATCTGATTCAAATGACATCAGATTCCAATCACTCTCACAATCAGTATCCTGAAGAAAAGATCAGTAATCACAGCACTATTCTATCACAATTTTAGCGCAGTCAAACAACTAAAATTGGAAAAATAAACCACAACGCATGGTGCATAGTTAAAAAATTATATAAATCTCTTGTCAATTGTCATATAGAATAACCAAACATATAACGTTTCCAGTCACATATGCATGTAAGTAAAAAAAAATGGCCCAAAAAGTTCAGAAAAATAACATGATACAAACAGAAAACAACCACCCTAAACACTTGGTTTGAAGCAGTAAGTCAATCGAGATCTGAATAGACCAGTGATGACTGAATTAGTACTCAGAACGATATTCGTTATTAGGCCCTGGAAAAACAACAAGGGGTTCAGCAAGAACATGTGGCAAACTCATAAGACAAGATCCTAACTCAGAATGCCAGTGCTCATCCAGCAGAATCGAATTCAAAAGAATTCGGTCATCCATAACTGAAGGAAAATACAAAAGTCATCGGTCACCTAAAGATAGAACGGAGTCAACGAAGACGAGCAACAAAAAAGGAAAAAACCCAATTAACCAGGCCGCATCCACGGAGCTCAAGATCTAAACACCAAATCCAACTAAACGACCAACACGTTCGAAATCGATCACGAATCTGATGGAACAAGAAAAGCGGGATGTCCAAATTCAAGTGCCAGCTCATTACCGCGATCCAAGGGCCAGAGAACCAAAATTCGAAATAGAATAACACAATAAATCCAATCTAATTCTTAAAAATCAACCTTCCGACCACACACAGTAGGAAGAGAACACAAGTAGTACTTCATGGAGAGTAAAGAAAAACCTAGAGAAAGAGCATCGCTTAGCGGATAGGGGAAACCCAAAGAATCGGTACGAAGTCGCCGGAAACTGGAGATTCCGTGTCGCTCACGCCAGCTCCAGATCGGATGCTTCCTGCCCGAGGCCGAAAGCAATCGTAAATGCGAACAGGCTCAAAGGCCCCCGAAATTCTCCGAACACGAAGAAGAAAGAATCGAGCAAGGACGACGAAAGAGGAACGAACGAGAGAGAGAGAGAGAGAGAGAAGGAGAAGAAAAAGAGCAAATTAAATGGAAAAAGTAAGGCAAGCTTCGTCGTGTGGAGCCCACTGGGCGTGAGAACATGTTACTACGAAACAGGACGTGCCTTTTTTACCCTCATCGGCTGGCGGACGAGACAACGGGAAGGAAACATGGGAGCCGGCTGGCGGGCCCCACTTGAGGTGTAGTTTTGTTTTTTGTTTTTTATTTTTTCCCCTATAATTTCTTTTTCATGAGAAATTACATATGAGACGATTTTCCAGGAAAAACAAAAAAAAACCCCTCGTATTTTAGGGTTTTCTTATCTTTGCAATATATATATATATATATATATATATATATATATATATATATATATATATATATATATATATATATATATATATATATATATTTCATAATATCTGTATATTATTCTTATCTTTGCAAAAACCCTATATATGCTCCATCAAAAAGAGAAAAAAATAATTATATGAGAACCTATGGATGAATCTAAATACTATAAGATTTAATATATATATTTATTTATTTAAAGACCAAGTGAAAACAAAATTAAATTTCTTGTTAACCTTTTCTTTAAATATATCAAAAACCTTTCTAATTTCCATCAAAACTTAGGGATAAATTCTCATACAAGTCCCTAGATTTAAGATATTCTTATGAAGTACCCTCGTTTCCAAAAATTATTATGTGATAATATTTTTTTCGTAAAAAGATGATTTTATCCTTTTTCTTCATTGCACAGACCGTCAACTCCACCCTTAGCCCCTCTTGTGCTTTCATGTAGGTTCTCCTTATTTATCATGTCCACTTTCGCCTCTGTCCTATATTATCATCATTGTATTCCTTTTCCTCTTTAATTGTAGGCTCTAGTCATATTCTATTGTTATTATGATACTCATGAAGAGGATGTCAAGGCTTTCTTTCTCGATCATTATATCTATAATCCTCCACCTAGCCACCACTGTTATTCTCTCTTTCTCAACTACTACCATCATTCTGCTCATGATCCTCTTTGCTAAAAACAACTATAGGGATGATGAAAACGACGAGTAAAAGGTGAGGACCATATGTGTGAAGACTATCAAAGGTAGAGGTGGAGACGGTCAGGGGAAGCATGCGAAGGGTGGGAAGGTCATGTATGGATACAACTAAGGGGTTCACACATAGAGGCATAGGTGATCAGGAGGGGTAAAGGCATAAGAGTAAAATCATCTTTTACGAAAGAATGGATGCTCTAAGAGAATATTTGGAAATATATATAAGATTTTTCAAAATTAGATTTTTTTAAATTTATCCTCAATTTTATTAGATTTAACTAACTATTATTTTTATAGTAAATAAATTAGAAATATTATAATATTATTTTAAAAAATATAGGCTTAAAAATATTTAGCGAAAAAATATATAGATTTATCTTTACCATGAAATATATCAAAATAATCCTCTACCATTTTGTGGGACCTAAAAATATATGATAAATTTAATAATTAAGACGGATGGGATTTAAAGTAATTGAACTCTAATTAAAGTAGTTTTGGTAAATAGTGTAATTGGTCCATGAACTAAAACAATGTAATAAATTTTTTTTTTTCACAGGAGAGTATATTTAGCATTTGAAAATGATTATGATTCTCTATGGGTGTTATTAAAATATAAATATATATATAAATATAAAGGTTAAATTTAGTTTTAAATAAAATTATTATGATTATGATTATAAAATTTAATTCCTTTATTTTTTCTTTATTGAACAAATGAGTCGGCGAAATCGTCTATCCTTTTTTCTAATTGCTTTTATAAAAAAAATTATCGATATTTCCTTTTTCTAAACATAAATGAGTTTTCAAAAAATATATATATTTTTAGAATTAGATAAATGCGTATAGAAAGATAGGTAATAGCATAAGGTGGGGAAAGTTTCTTTTACAACTATTTTCCATTTAATGGGATGATAAGTAAAAAATTGTATCCAACAGACAAGTAAAAAAAAAAATTGTGGATGAAGAAAATAGAAGTTATTTATTATGATTTCACTATTTGATGTGAAAGGATAATTAAATTGATTGTAGACTTAGACGTGTTTGATTTAGAATAAGCAATGGGAAAACACAAGAAATGTCACAAGGAAAAGGTCAAAGAAAGACCAAAGTCAAAGTCAGGGTGTAGGTGATATTTTGGACCTTTAGAAGTTGACTCACTCAACAAAAGTGCATTATTCCAAGTTGGCACGATCGACTTGAATGGCTCAACAAATCCATCGACCAATTCTATTTAGTGCCATCATATGCTCATCGTTAGTAGTACTAATAATCTCAATAAATTCTTGATCTGATTGTGGGTTTGAAACTGTCGTTTAATCATCATCGTATCATTCAAGTATTTTTGGTTTGATCATCCTGCAAAAATAGTTCTATGTTAATTATTTCTCAACTTGATTGATTTGAATCTGATTCATTGTCATTCATAATCTAAAAACAATCGACAATCGTAAAGCTTGTTTCTTGATCTAATCAATTGATTCATTCGGGTGGGTTTTTCTAAGGATCCAATGAGATAGCGAATGATTGCATTATTTATGATTATGAGAGCAATGGATTAAGATTTTAAATTATCACATACAAATTAATCTCTAAAAAGTTAAAACTATGGAGATGAGACATACATATTCAAACTTGGCTTGCGAAAGAAGCATTCGGATCTAAAGGAACACGAATTGGATTCAAAGATCCACCAGCCAATTGTTGTAGGGCTTCATGCTCCAATTGGATTCTAGTAGTGGGTCCCAACGCACGAGTATTGATTGGCGATAGCAATCGGACCCAAACGATGTCCTATGGCTATCTTTGCTCGAACGTGTGCCGATGAGATCGTAGACGTGTTGAAGGGGGGGGGGGGGGGGGAAGGAGGGATGAGGGAGGGGCAATAATAACACCGCTTGCCTTGCGAGCTATCCCAAATCGAGATATATCAAATCTAGATAGCTCCATCTAACTCATTTCTATAGATGAGATAAGTCGTGTTGACTATCATTTAATGACTTTTTATCATCAATCAATAATTCTTAGATAATTTGTTCGATTATGGAGCTCGAAACGATTGGATTCTCCGATGGCTTCATACAATGATTTCGAATACATCTTAAATGTGTAATGCTAACTTAGCACCAAACATCCGAGATGAATTCTAAGATAGATACTCCTTCGAGCACATCTCGTAAAACTTACGTCAAGATAGTCTCTTATTATTGTGATATTTAAATTAGTAAAAATATGATGTAAAGTTTTTTGAATTAAATATAAAAAAACTCTTATTTATCTTAAAGTGATTATGAATATATCTTAAATCGTGACTTAGTAACGAAGTTCAATTTTGCAATCAAAATGAAACATAAATTAATCATCGATCTTATGTCAACAAGTTGAGTTGACCTAATCAAAGATGAAACATGAAATTAATGAGAGTTATTGGAATCCGAATTGATCGTGGATCTCACGTCATGAAGTTAAGTCAACCTAATTCATTTCTAGTTGAGAACCAAACATCCGAGATGAATTCTGATATAAATGCTCTTTCAAACATAAATGCTAAAATTGTTGGGACGTTTAAATTAGTAAAGATATGAGGTAAAGTTTTTTGAATTAAATATAAAAAAGACTCTTAGTTATTTATTTATAATTTTATGGATTATGGATGATCAAAAAAATATTTTTCTGAAAAATTATTTTCATTTGAATCCATATTAAATGATCGATTGAGAACATTAATCATATCAATAACTATAGAGATCGAATATTAAATTATTAGTATTATTAAAAATTTTAATTAGATAAATGAGACATTCTGATGTTTTCATTGATAGGTTGGCTATGGGCTCAATAAATGCAACTTTTCCCAGCTAACTTCATGTGTGTCATTTCTTGGACATGAGGAAAACTAATGGTTGCCACAGTGACACACACAAGAACACTAATTATTATAATTAATCAAGACAGGCTCATGTTCAATTTATTCTATGCATTATTATTATTATTATTATTATCATTGAGTCCTCTTTCTCTTTCTTAAGTTTGTTGATCATGATTTATGTTTCTTTTTTTTTTTTTTTTGCTTTTGGATTGTTTGAAGGATATTGTTTGATGTTTTTTTTTCTATGATTTTTTTACAATTGAGAATGAACTCTCTTTTTTTGTCCAAATTTTGCAAAACTTATTTTTGCCTCTATCATTCTATGAGTCCTTTTTTTTTTTGCTTTTTAATATATCATTCTACGAGTCTTTTTAATTTGATATATTTCCCTCCAAAGTTTTTCATTGGAACTTTTCTTCTTGTATACACCCTTTTATTATCATCATCTTAGTTGTCACTTTTTTTATTTTTTAATCATAAAAAGTATCGAATCAATGACGTAAATCCTAATCATAAATTTTCAATATGTTAAAACCGGATACAAAATGCTCAGTAATAAAAGAAAATATCATAGTATCCTTCTTTCTTCTTTTGAAGTATGTCGCAAGTCGACATATTTTTTTCTATTTTAGTTAGTTTCGGGTTCAAATTTCTCATCTATTGATTCTTTTATGACGGAGATTTACAAGTTGTATCTATATAAAATTTTGTTCATTGGTCAACCAAAAAAAGTGCAATACGAATCAAGATAGCATCTACTAATTCAAAGCTTGAATGGAATTTGATGGATCATTTCATGGATTTTCTACACCAATGCCAAAACCTCTCTTCTTATCCTCACTCTTCCTTCTTGATCCATCGAGAGTAGGAGGGACATCAACTCCTTCCTTCCATCCATAATGAGTCAGTCCTACATCAATTTTTTCTACAATCTTCTTCTAGCATTATATATCTTCGATAACTATAGTATAATATTTACTTAGAGATGGACTCAAAAGTTAGGACCTAATGATCAACAAGTAATTACTAGCATTTAATAGGCCTTAGTTTGCCTATATGTCATGCAACTATGCTTTTACTTTAATTATAATCGAAGTCTCTCGTGATATGACAAACCATAGTTGAGGTAGGATAGTGGGATTATATTTGACGGAACCTTCCAAATGAATCGACCATTGTTTGCAGCTAAGGATCCAATTCCCACTTACATTAAGAAAGGTGATAATGTTGAGTGGTCATCCGACGAATTTAGGAGACGTTGACCGATCCGAGTGCTAAGATCTTTGGCGTGATGCACATATCCCAAAGCTCGCGATTCAGCTTCGCTTGCCTTCAAAGGGGCATGTCGAGGGTTGCTCTGTCGTTGAAGTGGTGGGGATGTCAGTTGAGGAGTTTGAGTTTGGGTCAGCAGCCCTTGTGATATTGATTTATGTTGACACTATCAGGGATGAAAGACCAGTAGCTTAGTGGTTGATGATGTTTTCTTGAAATTAAGTTTCGAAGCTCGGTTGGATTAGTAAATCCATTTATTTTCTTGCACCAAGTTGTAACCCATTTGCATGCTTGACCAAGAAGGATCAATAGGCATGATCTAACTCGGAGTCACCACTTGACCTAATATTGCTCCATCTTGGTATGCCCGAGTTTAGCACATCTAATATGCTCAAAGTATTCCTTTTAAAGCGTCTTTGTATATGATGCATTCATGTAGGATAAAAATAAAATATCTTTTAAATGGTTCCCTGAATATGATGTGCTCACCCATGATAAAAAAATAAAAATCTAAAAGTGTCCTCTTATCTTATATATGAAGTATCCAACGAGATTGAAGTGTACTCTTACATATAATACATTCACTTTTGACAAAAGTATTAGAGTTCTCGATATATCATAATCGATAAAGTATATGATACATCTGCTTAAGGTATAGGCATCAAAGTATCCAATGTGACTTAACTGTACAAAACATCTCTTATACATGATACATCCACCCAAGACAAAAGCATTAAAGAGTCAAGAAGTAATGTAAACAAGGTTTTTAATACTTGTCTATAACGATTTTTAATTCTTTCTTGTTATTCTTCGTGAGTGTTCTCTTGTAGGTAGCATATAGAAAATGCTATGGTCAATCCTATTTTTGTTTATTATTATTATTATTTTTATAGTTTCATTATATAAAACTCAGAAATATTTTCAATTGTACAATGTCGTATTTTTACGAGCTTAGTTGAACTTGTTTAAGTCGCGTGGCACTCTTACATGTCCGTTTGTAAAAGGTCAGCTTCTCCATAACTTATTAGGGTCCCCTAAGGAATTGCCAAAGAGAAGACAAGTTAGTTAGAAGAAGCATTATACTCAAATTCTCACAAGTAAATATTTTAGTAAATACTTGATAAATAATATAAATTACAACTATAAACTTCGTAAACTCTAAACGATCGTGCGACAAAGGGTTTAAGGAGGTTCGCTAAGGCCAAAAGTCTCCATAACAGCTCATATAACATTACCTTAAAATAAAACAACAAATCAACCCTAAACATTACTCTAAAAGCCCATCTAGTCATGTGCCACTTAGGTAGCTTTAGAGGCTGATACTTAACGCCACTCTACAAAGTCAGAAAATACCTAAAATGATTGCTTGGATGACCGGATACTTTTGCCTCTTCATGATAACTGCACATAACTTGTGTATACAAGACTGAAATAATCATAAAAGTCAATCAAAATAGGGTTACTGAGCCTAATGTACTAAGCCCTATTTACATAGTGTAAAATATATACAAAATCGAAAGACATGAACACATAGATGTATTATATTGAATACATTATGTACAGACTCATTCATGACCATGACGGGAAAATAGAATAGAACAGCTCCATTCTCATGTGTTATAAGTTTATTTCTAGCTAACGACCTTGTGGAGTAAAATGTCAGTTGTCTCACCACCTTGGAACCCATTAGGAGGCACTGATATATATGAGATCTTGGGCATATGTATGAGGGGTGTTGTAATATCTTTAGTATGTTTGCTTTCTATTCAGTGAGGGTTGAAATCCCAACTAGATTAGTTAGAGATCATAGTCGAAAGGTTGATGAATAACATAAGAGAATCTGTGTAATAATTACAACAGCAAGGGACTTGACAGCTCATATATTAGTACTCATACAAGCTATACATGTGAGTGGAGAAATGTCTCACAGCCATCTCTCGTCAAGAGTAAAGGCTCCCAAATTATAAAAATTCAAGGGTGCTCGGGATGCCAAGAAGTTAGAATACTTTCTCTTCAATATGAAATAGCACTTCAGAGTGACTCAACCCAAATCAAAAGATTCCAGGTATCATTAGTGACGATGTATCTAGTCGATGATGCAAAACTATTATGACATACATGATGGAAAGAATTGCAGCAAGGTCATTATAACATCATAATGCATTAAAGAGGAAATTATGAACTTAGTTCATGCTAGAGAAGATATAATTCATTGATCGACGGAAGTTGCAGCACCTTCGCCATACCTCTACAATCCAAGATTATGTGAAGTAGTTTTCTACGCAAATTCTAGACATCCAAGATAATAGAAAAATTACATCTTCTATGATCTAAAACCATGGGCTCAACAAAAATTACATCATTGGAATATTTGTGAGCTAATAGGTACAATTGCTAAATTGGAATAGCTCATAGATTTCTATTCAAAGATAATAGAAAAAGTAATCATCGAAGAAGGGATCTTTGAAAGCTTCTAGATGGAAGGGCTCGAAGAAGAAAGGTACTATAATAAGATATGGATCCACAGGGAACATCCTAAAGCCTGACAAATATCTTTTGTAAGGTGGAAGCATCGAATGATTGAATTTCCCACAATAAAAGGAAGTGCTCAATACTCTTATAACTTCTAATGAACTAGAGGAGACGGATAGAGCTAAGGCAAAATCTTCTAGCTCAAGCAGGTCATGTTCAAGTAGCGATAAATCATCGTTAAGACTTCGCATGAGAGTTGTGTGTTTGCTAACGCATTATAAGGTAAGTCTAAGTGAAAGTCAAAGTAGAGGCCAAAAGAGAAGGCTGACTCTTCAATCTCAGGTTTGTCGAAATCTAGTAGTAATGAAGAATCACCACAAGAATCTCATAATGGGGCGGTGCAATTACTGAATGTATTGTGAGATTAACCGAAGAGCAATATAAGGCAATGGCGAAAGAGGTAAAGGCACATGATAACCTGTTGATGCTTGTGGGCATGAAGATGAATGGGAGGACAATTTACGAATTGGTTGACATATGAGCTACACATAACTTTATAGCAGACTAAGAAATAAAGCAACTTAGATTGAAGTTGACAAAGAGTATAGGTTTCATGAAAATAGTCAATTCGAAGGCATACCCTGATTAGTGAAAGGAGTTGACATCAAAATTGGAGATTTGAGTAGGAACACCAACTTTATAACACTTTGATTGGACAATCATTCTTAGTGTTGAGTTTCTATAGAAGGCAAAAATAGTAATCATGTTATTCTTGAACTCTCTTTTTCTTATGAACGATGGCTCTCCGTGGCACTTTTGAGAAGAGCATCAAAAGACACATATATATACCCTCAACTATATGATAAAAGACTTGATGCGGGGGATATGGACTCATACCACAATAATGAAATTAGAGTTAGAAGACCTCAGCGGAGGCAAGAGTATGTAGAGAGAGACACTCTGATAGAATATGCCAATGTGCAGTTGCCAAAGCTCTTTCTATAAGGGTGCAAGATGGAATGACAATTTGAACTTAATGAAGGAGTCAAAAATCCAATCAACTATCCATATTGGACATTATTTCTGAAATGGGAGAATCTCTGAGACCTATCAAACAAGATACTGGATGATAGATTATTCAATCGCTTATCTTCTCTCATGAGTATCTCGATGCTTGTGAGGGGCAAAACCTGTCGAGCAATCATCAATATCAAGTAAGTAGCCAAAGAATTAAAGTTGGCAAAAACCATACAACAAGCGGATGATGGTAACCACATCTAAAAGTTTCAATTTGATTAGTAGAAGGTTAGTAAGAAAATACTTCCTAAGTCACTAAGTGTGTAGAAGCAACTAGTCAATAGAGACAAAGTATTGTAATGACCTCAAATTCAGGAGAGACTCAACTATCCAAGAATAACTAAGTCAAGAAAACATCATACTAAGACCATGAATATTAGAGGATGAAGCTCCAACCAACAACAATCAAGCTTTTGTAGGGGGATACCTCCAAGAGGCTTGAACGCAAGCATGAAGACTTCTTTTGTCAACTAATAGATCCAAAAGACTCAATGAGAAATGTTCCAACTCCGCCAACTTTCTTAGTTGAATAACTCAATTGTGAGTTACAACAAAATAGACGGATCGAAGTCGATAACTCAACAAAAGTTGAGAAGCACAATAAGCTCAAGATGATTAATTTTTAACATATAAGAAGACTTTGATAATGGCATCAAAAGAATAAGTGGGGAAGAATGCTATAGAACAATACAAATAAGGTGTTTGACACTTGCCCATGATAATTTTCGATTCTTGTTTTTCATTGTTCTTCATATTTTGGAGTGTTCTTGTAGGCAATATGTATAGGGCTAAAAACACTACCATCAACCTTATTTTTTGTTTATTGCCAATATTTTTGTTTGGTATTTTTATCATGTCAAACTCAAAAATATTTTCGATTTTATGACACCATATGAAGGGGAAAATGGCCCAAAGCAACCATGTTCTCATACGCCACGAGCTAATTTTTTATTAATAGGCTTATGGTTTGAAACTTAAGTTGTCTCAACACCTTAGAACTCCTGAGTGACATTGGGGTAGATTAGGCCTTGGGTATATATCTGAGGGGTGATGTAATGTTTTAGTATGCTCAAAGTACTAAGTGAATGTTGAGTCTCCATCTACCTTCGGAACACCCGCACTCGTTTGACCCACTTTTGAGACTTTTTTGTGCATAATAAAAATTAGTTGATTTGTGTTGCTAGTTGTTTCGATTATCTTATCATTTTTGTGCACGATGATGATATATTATGGTATGTTTGCCTTTTGAACCTATTCTTCGCTTTGCAGATCCTTCATAGACTACTAAGGTCTAGACTAATGAGTATTGCTTGAGTGTTACATATCTTAAATAATTTTAGTTAAGGACGTGATGAAAGTATTAGATACGCTTAATCTAACAAGAGCATTACTTATACATAATGCATCCATATCGGACGAACGCATCCATATATTTATCAAAACCTTTATTAGTTAAATTAGTTGACATATATCTATTTTACGTCGATAAACTTATTTTAACCTTATTTTGGGTGGTTAAACGATCACATATTCCTATGTGGCCACATAAGCCGAATTTGGGAATATTATTACAAGTATGAAAAGTTTGGTTGACTGCGTTCCATCATCCCAAACTTTTGATTGGCTACCGAATTGCCAACAGATTACACAGCTCACCCCAAAGTGATATGCCATCCATTGACATACTGCCACGTGCCAGGACAAGATCCACCAGCCACACTCCCTCCCGCTCTACAATACTGACTCTGCTGCACTCCCGAGGCCATCTCCTCTCTCTACTCCTGTCTCCATGGCAGCAGCCTCGGCCACCGCCGCCCTCCCCGGAGCCACGGGAATGTGAGCGTCGGGTTCTCCGCCCTGCAGAAGGCCGGGCGGTCGCTGTTCGGTGGGTCCGCGCCATGGCCACGTACAACGTCAAGCTGATCACCCCCGAGGGCGAGTTCAACATCGTGTGCCCCGACGACACGTACATCCTGGACCAGGCGGAGGAGGAGGGCATCAGCCTGCCGTACTCTAGCCGCGCCGGCAAGATCATCCAAGGGCAGTCGGACCAGTCGGACGCCAGCTACCTCGACGACGACCAGATCACCGCAGGGTACGTGCCTACCCCAAGTCCGACCTCGTTATCGAGACTCACAAGGAGGAGGAGCTCACCGGCTAAACGTTGGTGGTGGCGAAGACGGAAGTCGCATGATGTTGATCGCTTACTGTCCTCGTTTCCTCTCATTACTCTCTCCGGGCGGATGTTGTGTTCCTGAGTTCATCATAATCATCACTAGGCGGCAGTGTCTTACCAGGATTTCATGTCACACTGGCATTTAGTTAGGGATCTAAGTCTTTTACGTCGTCGTAAGATCGATAATCCAAAGTCAAATCTTAGCTATTCGAACTTCTCACTATATTTAACATAAGATTTGACTCTGAATCCATTCCAACAGCAACTTACGTCAGATTAAATGAATCTGCACCAGTCTGCATGTGAATCCATCCAATAGTAGTCATCAGTCATGCTTACTATTTTGTTGTAGGTTGCAAATTTTCTTACGTAAATCATATGAATCCCATGGTGGGCTCTGATTGTCCTCTGTGAATCATGTGATCCTTAAGGAAAAAGAAATCCTATTTCAACACATGAAATTGGAAACAAAGAAGAAAAAGGATGCATGAATAGACTTTTTTTTTTCTTCTTTTTTTCTTGTCAATCTTAGTTTGCATGAGGCCGGAAAAAATGGCACAAAGCAAAGGAGATTGTGTTAAACGTTTAAATCGATAGTAATACACTCGTTAAATCCATATAAGTAAATTTAAGTTTTAGTTTACTTATGGAGAATCAAATATAACGAACGATCTCCCTTTCTTTTAAGTCTTAACATCCTCATCTATGATTAGTCATTTTCTACTTGAGTCTCTCACTATATCTTAATACTTATTGTTCTGACCTAAATTTTTGACTTTGTTGAATTCGAATTATTCACCCAAAAAATATTTAAGCTCAAATTAATGTCGGGCTATTAAACAATAGCTTAAAATTGCTGTGTTTTTCAATTATTTAAACAAATCAAATTAGACTATGGAAGTATTTGTCATGCCAAGACTCCACCATTTCTGACAGTGGGTGTATATAGATGCAAAAGGAATGAGCATTGACCTTTAGACTAGCCATGATGCCCTTTGCCTGGTTTAAGAGATGTGCAGTGGGATCTTGAACCAATTACCAGATGTTTGTTGTCATTTACATTCTGACAAACAGCTTGCGCTCACCAAACCCACCTAATTCTCCTGTTCTCTTTGGTGTACCTAACTCACTCAGTCCAACACTTTGGCAACTTCTCTAGAGCTTCACTCGGTGGAGGACAGACAGGACAGAGGATGACAGAATGTGTGGTACACAATCGTGAAGGACAAGCTGGTTGGTACAGGAAGATGGCCGAGACACCAAGGCTGTGAGTCACCGTCTCTCAATGATCAAAAGCTCTCTAGAATCTGACCCCACTCTCCATTTTCTTGCATGGAGGAGTGAAGGACTCGGAAGCACGACCCGAGATTCACGTTGAGAGAGAAGAGGAAGTAGAAAACAGTCGAACTGTTGGCCGTCCTTTGTGTCGTCATCTGTTTGCCAAACTCGAACAAACCACCAACTCTCATGCTATCTTCGAAAGATTCCAGTCCTGTGCGCAATACAATGCATGTCAAGTGGACAAGGAGATGGGGCTCGGAGTGCCACCCTCCCATGCACATTGAATGGTTGATGTGAAATGGCAAGTCATGTTGAAAAGCCAATGCGAGTGTCTCTGATTACTTCTGTTGGCTACGGAATCTATGCAGCAAAAGAGATGCTCATCAAGCTTTCTCAAGCTTCAATGGTCCACAGAAAAAGCAAAACAGAAGAAGAAGAAGAAGAAGATTTACCAGTAAAAACCAGAGGATATATATATCTCATCAAACCAGGTTGCTGGTAACCTATCAATTCATAGGAGGAAGAATATTGCATTCCACTGAACAAAGCCTTCTGTTTGATTAAGAAAAATGTCAACCACTGGGGTTAAACACCATGAGCACCACCACTTTCCCTTCCATCTGGAACCAGCATCTGTTATAGATTATGAAAGGAACACAACTCTATCCAGCCTTCCAATTTTTCAGTGATTCTTGCTTAATTAATGGGCAATTTCTTCAACAAAAAAAACAAAAAAAAAAGCTCCAAGTTTTTTCTTATTTCTGGTAGAAAAACTTTGTTTTTGCTTTAATATCGCAGAATGCCCCTTCCTTATCATCTTTACCATTTTACCCTTGGTCTCTACTCTATCGTGGTCGTCTTCGCCCTGCGAGGCTCTACCGCCTTTACTTCCTATGAACACCTTCTTTGTTGCGTCTTTGCGAAGGTTGCTAGGACCCTCGTGTATGCCCTCGCTCTTGTCTACTACTATCATTGAGCCCGTCTCCATCCTCACCTTATTGCTTTGCTAGCAACCTTCGCTAGACATCTCCATCACGTCCTTGTTAGCATCGCTTGCGATGTTACTTAGTTGACCAACGTCGATGAGCAATACTTTGCTCACTCAAGTGACATGGATGGTAGGTAGGTTGTTGTTCTCACCATCTATAACTCCTTTCGAGCTATTCTACTCCCCGAGGGGTGAAAATAGTGGACAACGAGCGAGTGACGATGGAGGAAACGAGAGTTGATGCTTGGGTGCTTGATGTTGAGCCCACTAAGGCCGAGAGCAAGCAAGGGCCTCACGACAAGATGGAGGTGGCCACGACAGAATGACAAAGCAAAGATGACCACGACGGGCAAGAATAATCTTATCTTTTAGAAAATAAAAGATGTAAAGGGGGTACTGTATGAAAACAAAATAAAAATTAGAGACTTTTTAAGAAATTTGTCATTAATTAATTGAAGGAGTTAACTTTTTAGACCCACCTTCTTATTATTCATAATCCTTTAAAAAATTAAGAAAATAATATTTTACTTTTCACGATCTCTCTTGGTTAGCTTCTACCCTCTTCTTTTTTTTTCTTTCTTACGGCTGGCCATCGTCTACACACCCTATTACCATCGACTCTTCTCACTATCCAGATACTCTACTAAGTAATTTAAAAGAGTTTGAAACATAATATCTTCTCGCATCCTCCTTTTTTATATTCAGTTCATTTAATTTCATCATCTATCTTTTCTTTATCATTTTATGTCATCTTCGGTAATTAAAAAGAGAAGGAGAAGAAAAAGAGGATGTAAGTTACCGAGTGAAAAAATATTATTAGAATTAAGTTAGTTATAAATCATGAGTATACGTATTAATTTATAAAGGAATAACTTAAGAATATGATATTATAAAAAATAAAAAAATTACAAATACTAATCTCTGAACTGTTTCTTTTAACTTTTTTCTTTTTTCTTGTTCATTCCTTCATATAGTGAACAGTAAGATTCTGACACTCATGAGCAGTTTGCTTGGAAAAAGAAAGGAAGGAGAGAAGACATTTGTATCAGTACAACAGCAAATGCTACACTCAGCACAAGAAACAATCCGACCAGCCTTCTAGCTGGAGCAAGTTTCGATCTCTTACCAAACTCTACACCTTTTCATTTGTCTCTCTGTCCTTAATTCTTTACTGGATGTTTGGCTACCTACCTGAAACACCTCACATGCTCTTCCAACCATGACAAAAGCTTCTCATCACACTTCAGATGCTGTAACAGTTGTGTCCACACGTAATCATCGAGATAAACATGGATGAGTGAAGCCGACAAGTAGTCTTACATTCTGCATCATCTTAATCCGGTGGTGGAATCCATTACAGTTAATGTGTGTGTTGCCCTTCTTCCAAGGGTCTGTAGTATCTAAGAACATGATGGCTAGGGTTTTCTTGGCAGCTGCAAGTTTCGCTGCTTTGGAGACCCAGGTGGTAACACAAACAGATGGCATGAGCATGACGAGGTGGGACTGCGGATGTAGGACTGCTTGTGGCATCTGCTGCTGGATCAGCAGCTGCAAACACCTCCGACGGCGTCGGAGAAGAGAAAGAAAGGCTCATCGAGAGGTCGAGGTTGAGGTCGGGGCACCTCTCCTTCTCCGCCGGCGAGGCAGCACTCGATGGCGGCTTCAAGGCTTTCCCTGGCGTGGCGGCGCCGCCGTGCACCGGGAGGTGAGTCTGCGGGTCGATGCCGCGGCCGACGAGCTTGCGCTTGATGTGGGTGTTCCAGTAGTTCTTGATCTCGTTGTCGGTCCTTCCCGGCAACTGCCCGGCGATGACAGACCATCTTACACGTACAAAGCATCGGCGTCAGAAGAGAAGTAGGTAGCAACTCGAAGAGCAGGAGCATCAAGCACGAGTCTACCGAGACATTACTTGTTTCCGAGCAAGCCATGGAGCTTGATGATGAGCTCATCCTCCTCCTCCGTGAAGTTGCCTCGCTTGAGGTCGGGACGGAGGTAATTGATCCACCGAAGCCGGCAACTCTTGCCGCACCGCAGAAGGCCTACATCAGGAACGCAGTTCGAGTGAGATAGAAGCGTAAGCATGAAGTGATCAAAATGCCCGTGACATGAACAACACAGACCTGCAGCTCTGGGGAGAGATCTCCAGCAGCCTTCGCCATGGGCTTTGATGTAGGCGATCAGCAATTGATCTTCTTCCTTGGTCCAAGCTCCTCTGTTGGTGTGTGCCTTCTCACAACAAGGAGACCTGCCCATGATGAGTGGTCGAGGGAAGAAGCACTTGTGGTGGAGGTGGGCATGGATTAACAAGTGAAAGAAGAGGGTATTCTATGCGTGTGTGTGCGTATATATATATATATATATATGAGGGCATTGACTTCATCCACTCACTGCCTTGTCCATTTGACCAAGTAGGTAGCCCTAACTTTTACAACACCTTTATCTCCACTATTCTTGCTGTCCTTTCACCACACTTTTAATTAGGTTAGGCAGGAGAATGGAGCTGCCTACTACCATATGGTGGTGTTCAAGTCTTCCTTGGCCATGCCATTTTGCAGCAGTACCTCTGGGACAAGTTGGCCTCAGTCTTAACTGTTACATTTCTGGTTGAAGTGTGCAGTTCTCCAGACTCTGAAAGCAATGCAATAATGGTTGGGTGGGGGGGACAATATTCCATTGGAGAGCTAAAGCACATGCCTTCTGAGCCACTAAGAGCTGTCTGCTTCAACTGCAATGGATTTAAAAGTATTGGTTGGTTGGGAATTGGGATCAGATGATTGTGCTGATATATCAATGCTTGGCTGTTGGCAGTGATCTTGAGCTGCAGATTCAGTGGATAATGTGGAATGCAAGTCCATTGGGAGTGAAAGCATGCACATACCGCATTAAATTAAGGACTACACCAAATAAAAGCTCATGGCTCTCACCAAACCGAGGATTCACTGGTTGCATTCCATGTGGTCCTTTGAATGCATGTACCACATGATATGGCAGAGTTCTGAAAATGACATCCCTGACAATTAATTGTTTCAGACTGTGACAAATATCAAGAAGACTGATACAGGGAGAGAAAGATGCATCAGATCCAACTTATGGGTTTTAGATGCAGATCAGCTTACAGAGTTTTATTTGAAAATTTATGTAACCTTTTCTTTTTTTTTACTTTTTCTTTTCTCTGTGTTCTGTTCTATCTCAGCTTGGAAGAATGCCTGCACAGGTAACTCAAAGATTGGACCATAGGATTCATATTGAAGCAGAATGCTTAAGATTATTACAAAACATGCTTGCTTAAATAATCTTAAATCCCACTTGAAAACTAGAAGGGGCAAGGAAAGGTACAGCTTAACTACTCCAGACTGGAAAAGGAACTAAGAAGAGAGAGGGGGGGAGACCATTAAACTATATCCAAACACATCCACAATAGGTAGGTAGTTCATTAAACAGTGATTGATAGCAGCCTGTGATCTGCTTGTTTGCAACTTCGCGTGTGGGGAAAAAGAGGAAAGGATTTCTGTGAAACCAAGAATGGAACAATGACAAAGGTAGCTTTCTTCTTGCCCAGCTCAAACCATTTATTATCCTCTGATGAACCACCTCATCTACAACTGAAGCTTGACACAGCAGCAACTGGAGTTTTCTAAAGCAAGTGAAGGGCAGATGATTGGTTCCACTGATCCTCCTTGTGGGGGCAACAAAAATGGAGGTTGGAGAAGTCACTAGGCTCTCCACCACCACTTCTATGGCCTTGGCTCAAACCTAAAAGAGGCCAGGAATTGGATGGCACTAGTTAAAAGTTGAGGATTTTAAATGTAGTGATAGTCCTCAAGATCTTTAACTAAGAATCTTTCAGATTTTGTGCATGCAGAGTCTATCAGTGATTTGTTTTTCTTTTGAAAAAAGATAGAAAATAAAGTAGGATTGCACATAATTTTGTATCAAGCTCTACCTTTGCAACCGAAACAAACTCGGTAAACCTTTCATAAAGAGATTCATCTTGATCCTGCAATGCATACATGATTAAGACTTTTGTCTGACAGCCATATGTAAAATTGCCACATGAGGAGAGAGGGTGTAAATAATCTAATTATGCTCTATGTTCAGGGATTTCAAACAAGTAGAATTGTCTAAAATGATGTACGAATCAGAGAATCAATGCAGGTTATGACATTAGCATCGAGCCAGATTATCTAAACAAATCACTTGGACCAAGTAATCGTTGTTAAGGACCATAAATGTTTAATTCACTGGAGTTACAACATACCTATCCATGTAATTTTGCATGTGAGGACTTAGGTGCTCCATCTTCTTTCCAATAGTCGCGCCAACTTCAGAAGGAGCTGCTTGCAGGATATTCTTCTCGTTTATCTCTTCTAGGGCGAAGTACTGCTGAAGAATATACAGATATTCAATAGTAACAGCTTCACCTGGGAGGTCTTTCTAAGGCAACCCGACCAAACTTTCCCTTCCTGAAGTCACTCAAGATGCGGAAAGCTGCCTGGCTAACATCTCCATTGAACAGTTGAAGAGCAAGCTTCTGAAGAAATCTGCAGCAATTGATGCCAAGAAGACCAATTAACATTCAGGGGCAGCAGCAAGGTATAAGTAGAATTTGTGAAAGGAAGCATACGTTTTACCACACTGATCATGTAAATCAATCCTGTAGCGTTTGCAAAGAGTTTCTGAACCTGTTGCATGATGTTCTGATTAGCAGAGAGGGGAAATGAGATAGAAAACGGTCTCCTAACTGTTTAATTTATAAACTTTTAGAGTAGCATGAAAGTGTAAAGAGCACAAAAGTGTAAAGTGCAAAATGCATTTAAATAGGACGTTGTACGATGAACTCACTGTTTACAAACAGAAGTCTAGTATGTGGGCTGAAATATACACAAAAAACCTGTTTAGTAAATAGTGGAGACTCTGCTATCAACTATTGAATCCCATTTTCCTTGTGCACATCTGACCCACACAAGTGGTTAGTAACCGTTAACAAGTTATAGGGTATCACCAATAACAGAATGTTGTCAAGGGGTATTAACTATTTCTCGAGAAAAAAATGGAGACAGCACTTTTCTAGCCAGCAAAATAAGCACTCAGGAGATTACCTGAGTCCAAGCATGGGGCTCCCAACAGTGAACAGTTCCTTGCAATACAGAAAAACTATCTAAGACTGCAATGTTTTCAAGGATAATGATTCTCAGTCCATGTGAGCTCAGAGTCTCACATGCTTAATAACATTACCACCACAGAATTTGTGACTTCTATCTTTCATGTACAAGATAAAAATCTCGGAAAACCTTGACCTTTTGCATTAACGCAAACACACAAGCCACGATGAAAACTCAGAGAAGATAGTGAACTAAAGGGAATGGATGTCACGTGCTATAGGTATTTTTTGTTGTGTACATATCTCTACACACACTCGAAACGATGACCAGCCTTGGTGCATTAGTAAGGTCCCTGGCCAGAGTGATCAAGATTCAAGTCATATAAGCAAACTCTTTCCTAAAAGGGGTGAGGCTACATAAACTCATATTGGTGAGAGCCGTGTGCCCTGTGTTCATCCTTTTATACATATACACACACGAAGGAGATACATGGATAGATATGTTATAAGAAACTGGGAAAGAGGAAAAATTTTAACTATTTTGCAGAGTTCACAAATCAGTGGGAGAAAGAACCAACCTACTTCAGGAAGTCTTGTCAACATTTGCACAAGAATGGCTGCTACATCAGCAGCATCATATGACCTCTCCCCAATGTCATCACATATTGCAAGCTTGATAGCTGCTGCCTGGTCACTAATTCTCATTGGCAATATGCCAGGAGAGTCCAACAACTCCAGATCTTTACCAAAACGTACCCATCTGTCCAAAAACATTGACATGTAGAAACATCAGAAACCCAAAAAGATTTTCCTATCACAATGAGATCAAACATAAGGATTTGCAGAGTTTATCTAGACATAACTTTGTATATTAGGGTAGATTATCAGTGTCTCTTATGAGAAACCTTTTTAAAAACAATACGTTAATAAAGAGGATATACTTCAGTTCTCTTGTAACTCCAGGTCTAGGAGCAGCTGGACACATCCTTCGCTTCAGCAAACGGTTTATTAGAGATGATTTACCTACATTGGGATAACCAACTATTCCAGCACGCACCTGTACCAGAAACAAGAAAAACATTGACAAAATAGCAGTCAAAGCAATGTTCCCAACTTTGAAGGTATATCATACATTTCAAACTTGTTATTATAAATTACTTCATGGAGAAAACAAAACCTGAGAATAACTGAACCTATATAAAATCCATTTATCATCTTCTACAAGATACTGTTCAGATGAAATTGAATGATTCTATGGAATCAAAGAGAACCTTAAACTTCCATACAACTAACTTCAAGCATTTGCTGTTTTTCAAGGTCAAGCAAATACGTATTGGGAAGCTCAAGAAACAGATGACAACAATTTAGCTTTTTAATAGAATAAAAAAAACTACTTGATAGGAAGTACAAGAAATAGATATTATTGATCAACAAGAAACATGAATTCTCAGTCAGAAGCTTATGCGGCAAGGAGAACATAGCACATCAATGGGGTTGTCCAATGAACCAGAACATAACACATTACAACAGTTACACAGAAGTATAAGGATCTCATATTCTCATCGATCATAAAACAGCACAGATTATACTTAAAGAAGTATTCATGAAAAAATCATTTGATACTATGAGCCAATAAATAGTATATTATGCCTTATGCTAAGGGAAACACTTGTGAAACAAATGCTCGAGAATATAAAAAAAACCTTAGTAATTTTTTGTGCTATATAACAAGTGATGTATGAACCTTAGCTTAAAGGATCCACTTTGATCAACTCAAACCATTCAAAGTAAAATCCTCCTCATCTTCATAAGCAAGCATGTTCTTGGTAGTCATAAACCAAAGAAAACATAGTGGAATAGGGACCATCCACCTAGGTCACTTAGGAAAGGACATTCGATATTCACCTTTCTCCACTTCCATGTAATCTTTTTGGTCCTACATCCCAAATTTATCTACCATTTATGATCTTGAAGGATTCCACTAATACTGGATTCTCGATCACAGTTAATGATAAAAGGAAATGAGGAATAACAACAAAGTTCAAAAGCTCACTACTGAAATAATTCGACTGAAAGTAAGGATATCCTCTTTAAAAGCCCTTGGGCCTTTTCTTCCTTCTTTGTGCTATACAACAGTACCATGATTTTTCTCAATTCAGTTTCATTCTTTAAGTATACCAGGATGTATGTGTTTTTCAGGTGCATATGCATTCTGGTTAGCTGTTATATACATGAATAAAGATAATAAAATACTTGCTATTAGCAGTCACAACATGCAAAAGCCCACATTCTATTGGAATATAGCATTGGTGAGTGCACCCAACATCTTGCTCAAAATTAGGAAAAAAAAAAGGAATATGACAAAAGATAATATGCTCAAGAAAGACTGGAAAATGCATTACTGGACGAGGGAGTAGTCCTTTTGCTCTACGTTTGGTATTCACAGTAACAGCTAATGACTTTGCAAGTCTCCCAAGTTTCATGGTTCCCTGCATATGAAAAACAAACTAATTTGTGACCACTGATGACCATAAAAGCCATAGCATGTAAGGATTTGGGTGTACCATTCCAAGCTGCCCATTAGAGAAAACAACTCTTGTTCCCTGCCTTGCAAAGAATGCAGCCCATGCATTTCTGTCTGCAGCAGATATCATGTCTTCTCTATTCAAAACTAAAATCTTTTTCCGAGTTCCAAGCCAGGAATCCATCTGGTTACTCAAAGCACAATTGGTTAAAAAATTGGCAGTTTGCTTACAGTTCATGTATGAAAATTACAAAAATAACCTGAGGATGACTAGTAGCCATGGGAATCCTAGCATCTCGAACCTCTATGACAACATCCATTAACTTCAGCTGCTCCTTTAGTTCTTTTTCCGTTTTAGCAATGTGACCAGGGTACCACTGCAAAGTTCAAGGTGAAGATTCACTCGTCAACTATTAGATAATGCAACAACATAAACTTCCTGTGAATGATTACTAAATGGATTTGCAGTGCAAGATATAAATTCATCAACTAGCTCTGGAGAACACATTATCTTATACCTGCACAGGCCTCAATGGCCTCGTCCAGTGATACAAATCAGCCTCCAAGTTTTCCCAATCAATTTCTTGGAGGGGGCTCTGATTCCATTTACTTGAAAGATTGAGTTTCTCTTTTGAGGACCAACTTAGGGATGTTTCAGCAGCAACCTGCAGTACACTCTTTCTCAATTTCATAGATCTGTAGCTTGTACACAATTAACATACATAACCAAGAAGCTACTGTCATTTATTGGCGATTCATCAAGCAATATAACTATCTGCAACTATGTAAAAAGAAGAGCTACTTTTTTGAAAAGGCTTTGCTTACTGGTAGGGAAAAGTACTCTAAAAGGAAATAGTTACCTACATGACGCAACCTAGTGGTGACAAAGACTCATTGTTGATAACATAGCCCTCACTATGTAAGATGCTATATCAGCAATTTTACATAGTGAAATATAGACAAGGAAACAGAATGAACAACTTTCTCAGCAGCAACAGGGGATGATTGAGAAAAAGGTTTCTTCCATACAAGAGATTATCAATACAGAAACTCCATGAGTCTGAATGACTACTAGATGTGCAACCAATACAAAGGCGGATTAAAGTAGCGAAAAAATGTGTAACTCATATAAGACCGAAACAAGCTAAGCATCATTTGTTTGGGGAAAAAAAAATCTATTTTCCACTTCATTGTTATGCTACAAAATCAAACATAAAGACAGCATGATGCAAATTAAGTATTTCAATTAATCAAAACAAATAAAACACAGTGCCACCCTGGTAACAATGCTTGCATATAGCCAAGGTAAACAAAGGCAGTTTCAGGCATGGGTTCCGAGGAGAATAATAATTTGTGCCAGAGGATCATACTTTGTCTCAGTTATCTATCAGCAGACAACTTGCCACAGATAGGAACAAATAATAGGATATATCATAAATTACTCTGTGTGATGCTACCACAATTCATTATCTATCCTCACAAGATGCATATCCTAATGCAGTCTAGAATCTTGTAAGAAAAGCATCAGTATTTTTAACAAACCATGCTACCCAACAACAAGCCATGAAGCCCTAGTTTCGTTCCTAATCAGCAACTTGATCATTGGAATCAAACGTTTAAACAACAAGAACAACAATATCACATCTCGATATCCCAAATTGTGTTCCATTAGGCACAGACAGAGCTCAAAGGAGAAAGTTTTGACAAAATTTGACAATACGAGCAATTCTGCTACATAGCAACTGATGATTGTCTTGCTGACTCAGGTGCCGGGCCTTCTCTTGCTCAAAGTGCATATACCTTCATCAACTATCAACTAAATCCATTCATCATAGATTCGTCAATCCAACCAACAAAACCACTTCTTTCATCAGACAAAGCAGTTCAAGAAACTGGCTAAAGAGCATAGGTTTCATCCGGATGAAGGGGCAAAAGGAATTAGAACAGTGCAACGGGGCGAAAATGATTACGGTCCCAAGAAAGAGTAAGACGAAGAGCCGAAGAAGGGAACTAACCACGTTTGAGACGACGAGCGTGGCGGACACGCGGGGGGTGGAGCTCTTCTTGAGGCGCAGAGAGGGGGAGAGGGAAGGGCGCGAGTGGAGGGGAGGGGCCAGCGAAGCCATAAGAGGGCGAGAAAGCACGCTCCCGAGGGCAGAGACGCGAACGAGCGGGCGAGAGATAGAACGAGTTATATCAACCGTTGGATCTTCCAAAAGAAAAAGATCATTAAAAAAAACTAATTACATATTACCTCGTTAGCTGATGTGCTCTAATCTTCTTTTAACATATCCATTTTTAAATTTAAAAAATTTATATTAAAATCTAAAGTAAAATATCTAACTTCATTTATACTAATATCTTTAGTTTTACCATAAAAACATGAAAATAATGGATAAAAAGATAATTTTAATATTCTAATTATATTTTCGATGGTGGTGGACGATGACATCGCTGAAACCGCGGGTGATTGTTATGAATGAGAAGGAAAAATAACGATAAGAGATGAGATAAAAGGAGAGGAGGAAGTGGACGATGCAAATGCCGACACTCTACATATGCATCGACACTACTTAACAACTACGTAAGCGCTAATGCAAATATAAGACGACAAAAGGATAACTCGGTAACTACATTTAAATCGACACAAATGCAGACGTAGAGCAACACAATTTTGCATCTACATCGATACTAACAACGATACAAGGAAGAGCAATGTTGCTCTACAAATACCGAACAACCCTTATGCCACTTTGTACTTGCATCGACATCAATACAAACACTGAACAACATTAACGTAGATGTAGAGTGACGAAAGAATCGTCCGACATATGCATTTGTGCCAACATAGATGTCAATCGACTTTTTGTCACTTGACAACTGTGTTAGTACCGACACAATTATCAAATGGTGCCAATACAAATACAAAGCGTGGACATCTACGTCATTCTCGTCCTTCTTGCTCTTTGTCTCATTGCTCATCGTCACTCTATTTCCTTATCCACAACAGTCACATGTAACCCATAACAATGTCATCGTTCGCCACCATCGAAAACTTAATTAAGATATTAAAAATTATATTTTTATATATTATTTTCATACTTTCATCGATAAAACCAATAGTATTAGGGTAAATGGAAGGATTTCAATATAAATTTTTTAAATCTAAAAACTGACATGCAAACTAGATCTAAATACATTAGATAATCTATAATTAGCCTTATAAAAAAATTTGATGGTTTTGTATATATGTCAATTTTCTCCTTTGTTTTTAATTCCAACATAAAATTTTAATGCATATATATATATATATATATATATATATATATATATATATATATATATATATATATATATATATGGTGATAAAAGCAACAACTGATATGTGGTGAAAGTGAAGGATAATATTAAAAAAAAAGGGAAAAAAAAAAGAAGATGCTTTATGGGAATAAACCAAAAAGAAAACCTGAGAAAACACAAAAAAGAGAACGCCGCATGCGAATAAACCAAAAACAGCGGATGCTCTATTGGAAAAAGTAATGACCCGTATCGAATTAATAGTTCGACAACCTTTAGAATTCATGGGTATCTTACCGTTGTCATTCTTAAGTAATACATACGAAATGTTTAGGATCGTAAGCATAGCTAAAAAGACACTAATCATTGCATGTCATGATCTATGCTGTCTGAGTTCTTACTGGTCAAAAGGGAGAATCCCTAAGAACCTGAATAAGATGAAGGATGAGCGAGAAACTGATGTGTCACAAAAATAAGTCACAACAGAGAAAAACTGCTAATAACTATTGGCAGTAATGACTGCAGGAAATTGGTGGTCTAAATGTGGCCTGCCATGCGATGTATGAAACAAACTTGATTTGAGAATACCTGTAAAAAAAGGTGTCTCTGCCAAAAGTATAATGCATCACAAACTAGCATAATACATCTCTAATTTTATCTGATACATGAGTGGCATCTCATTAGATTTTTGGGAGGCCAAGCCAGGTCACACCAATCTTTAACCTAGTATAATCACCAAATTGCAAAACAAATGATGGCTCAGCTAACAATTTCTTTTTGTACAAATTTCAAATTTTGATATCAAACTCTTAACATTTTTTTGCTATGTATCATATTGCATAGGCGCATAGTAAAAGAATGAGTTTACACCCTCTGTTATTGGGGATCATAAGAGAAGTAAGTTATGACCATCACAATAGCTTAAAGTGGAATATAAAACAGGGCAGTGCAAGCCAAAACTTAAAAAAATCCCCATTCTACCAACCCTGTTAGCTGTGAGCCAGCTTCTCTTTCTCCTCATAGTACTGCACATAACTGCAACCACCAGAAAGAAGACCACAAAGATTTCAGTACACCAGAAAAGAATGAAGAATCCACAATAGTTGCCTTTATATAAACAAGAATGCAAAACTGTCAATAAACACCAAGGACACTAGAGCATCTTTGGAACAAAAGAGCTAATGCAGTACACACATTCCACCAGAGCTGGATATACCTTTATATTTAATACAAACTGGGATGAGCTTTAAAAAATATATAAAGAAGGTATTAGAAAACCAAATAATATCTCATTGTCATATTTTGCAAGTGTCACATATGAAATTTCCTTCACCTTACATGGAGAAAATTGTCATACCCATGTAAACAAAGCACAATTTATATTTTCCTCACGATTTTCGGAGGATGCATGATTATTTGTTTAAAAACAAGCTACGTTTGGGATTGAAATAATGGCTTACATTCATGTATTTGATCTAACCTCTGGCGATTGAAGTGGGAAGGTCAATGAAAATAATAAACCGGTATCATGAAGAAGTCAGAAATCTTAATCAACTTTTTTTCTCTCTTCTTAGTTCAGGGACTCAATTATCAAAGTTGATTCAGTTACAGAAGCACAACTTTAATATATATATATATATATATATATATCCACATTTTTATATTCTTTTGAATAAGGTTGAAATTCTTAGTCCAGTGCCGATACTGAATTAACAATTGACCCAGTAGATGTTTCCTTACGAATTGATGACCCTTTGAATAATAATGATAGTTGTGCTACTATTAACTCCAACTAAAATATCTAGCTAGTAGTTTCGGCTTAATGAAACTAGTTGACTAGTTATCTCATCAAGTTGAATCATAACAATTGGTGTCAAAGTCGATCTAGTATTAGGGCATGATGAGAACTTCGAATAGAAAAGGACTACTCGTGGAGAGCACGTTACGACATGGAACCACCACTAGGTTATACCTAAAATTGACTATGATGGATGAACTAATGTTAACTTCAACTTAAACATTTTGGATCAATCGTTTAGGCTCAATGAAGCTAGCAAACCAGTTATCCCTTTGGGTCGTGATAATGGCAACATAAGTGAAAATGCAATTAAGTAATATAAGACATGTTCAAACCTTAGCCATCACATTTTCTTTCCCTCTAACGACACGTTAGAATGAAAGGGAAAGCATGACTTCTACCATCACCAACTTAAGGAATAGATATGTCATGCAGAACAACTTGCAACAACCAAATCTTTCTTCAGCAAACTCATAGATCCATGTTAAGCTTCTTCTGTACAACTACCGCCTAAACTGAAAAAAAGAATAGAACATTTATAACAAGATAGTGAAGGAACCACATGATCCCAATTCAGAAATTATCTTGCTTAAACCACATCTTCCGTGGAGAAAATTAATTTTGGGCACTGCCTATTTGAAGAAATAACCTACCATAGATTATCATTGCACAGATGAGAAAAGAATATCCCTCCAGCCTACACCAGGATTGAAGCAATATTTTCTTTTTCCAGAACCTCATGTTAAACAACCGGCAGAAGCTTAGCACAAGAACTAGATGTACTCATCCACACTAATGGTCATTTCTTTTCTTAATTTTGACAAGAACTAGTCGTTACATTGAAATCAAACAATATCAAATCCAACGAGAGAAGAGTTCTTTTTCACTATCCTTTCCTTACCTAAGCCATCAAAACCTAATTTGATGCATTCCACTAATCAAAAGGACCAAGTTACGTCAGAACCAACATGAAACCGCCTGAACGTCGACTTATTTCAGAACCAAAAGAAACGGAAAAAGGAAAGAAAAGAATCGAGCACGCATAGAGACAATAAGGGAAAAAAGCGAGGAGAGGGGGATGCACAAGTAAGTGCCGATGAGGGGGGTGAGCAAGAGGGTGGCGCTGAGCCAGTTCTCCGTGACCTTGTGGTGGATCTTGCCCGGGAGATCCTTCCACAGCCCAGGCATCACCTTCTGCTGGAACGGCGACAATACACCACCGCCTTCATCCGCACCGGCGTCTTCCCCATCCTCCTCTTCTTCTCTCTCTCTCTCTCTCTCTCTCTCTCTCTCTCTCTCTCTCTCTCTCCCGTTCCTACGCCCACGAATTCGATCCCACGCCCTTTCGCCTCTTCTCGCGCTGTTTCCGAATTCCTCGTCGCCTTTCTGACTTCTCTCTCTCTCCCTTTTATTTGCGACGTAAGCGGGTCGGGCCGAGTCAGGTCGGATCCAAATTAGTACCGGTAGAGGACAATCAAGACCCGTTAATTACAGTAACGGGCCGGTGGAGGGCTCAAAAGCGCAGGCGGAGTCCACGGTTTCGTCCTAAAATGGGTAAATCATTTGACCGTTGACAAGAATCACGTGGGAATATTTTGACCACGTGACCATTCATTAATCTCGTCACGCTCACATGTCTGCACACCGCACTTGATGGGAACATCAAAGAACGGTTTTCAAGGACCAAAGTGAAGCCAACAGTTTGTTTGAGTTGTATGATTTAAAAGGATTTTGAACATTTATAATATCTATGTATTGTAATCTAATCTAATTAGACTTCTTTTTAATTTCGAAGATATACAATTTTCAGCATAAAAGGATTACCTCCACCTTTGATTTTTAAAAGGATTGCTCTTTGACTGGCATCCTGGAAGAATGAAGGCCTCTCTGCAACCAAGAACACAGAGAGCAGATTCAGTAACTCTCTTAACACAGCTCCAGAGAAAATAAAGGTGACAACAAGGGGAGCACTAGCAATCAAGGAAGCATCCTACTGGAACTTCATACCAGTACTTGGGACTGGTGACATGCACCCGACAACCATGTTCAGCAACAGTGAACAGTCTTGCCTCATCTTTTAGATGAAAAGAATATGAAAGAGGCCTTGACATGCAAAAACTGTCTCCAATTTTTCCAGCATTCAAGTGATTTTGCTGACAGGGTTTATGATACCAGTTGAGCAACAAGAGTTTTGGCTTGGAGATGGGACTTCTTACCTGCAGGAGTGGATGTTAGAAAGCAGTTCCAACTCAGTAACAAATCACTGAGCAGATAAATGGCTGCAGCAACAATAGATAAACTATACGAGGTTGACATCACATCTATTTCATCACATGGATCAACATAAACCAAGTGAACAAAGAAAATCTAGTATCTGCAAAGCATCTTCAACAGCAGTTTTCTTGGAGATAAACCACAAGGTTTGATGCATCCAACAATTGAGAACATTGCAGCTTTTCTCTTGCTAGTTGGATCCTAGAGTAGACATAACCCGATTTTAGATTACAGAGCCCTCTTACAAATTAAGTCGGGTGAATGTTCCATCCCGTATACAAATAATGAACTGACCCTTCTATAGAACAAAGCACAGTAGCATGTCAGTGGTCCCTTCACACAACGATGACAGCCGAACACAGATTAAATTTATAAAACCCAAATGCTAATAGAGTTCAGGGACCACCATATTGTTGCAGTACAATGAATTAACTCAGCATCTCTGGTACTACAACTCATGCTTCCATCTAGGATCTGACAACCCATAAAACCAAGAACTAATCATGTAGAGAAAAGCAGCATTTTTTTTTTTTTTTTTTTTTTTTTTTTTTTTTTTTTTTTTTTTTTTTTTTTTTTTTTTTTTTTTTTTTTTTTTTTTTTTTTTTTTTTTTTTTTTTTTTTTTTTTTTTTTTTTTTTTTTTTTTTTTTTTTTTTTTTTTTTTTTTTTTTTTTTTTTTTTTTTTTTTTTTTTTTTTTTTTTTTTTTTTTTTTTTTTTTTTTTTTTTTTTTTTTTTTTTTTTTTTTTTTTTTTTTTTTTTTTTTTTTTTTTTTTTTTTTTTTTTTTTTTTTTTTTTTTTTTTTTTTTTTTTTTTTTTTTTTTTTTTTTTTTTTTTTTTTTTTTTTTTTTTTTTTTTTTTTTTTTTTTTTTTTTTTTTTTTTTTTTTTTTTTTTTTTTTTTTTTTTTTTTTTTTTTTTTTTTTTTTTTTTTTTTTTTTTTTTTTTTTTTTTTTTTTTTTTTTTTTTTTTTTTTTTTTTTTTTTTTTTTTTTTTTTTTTTTTTTTTTTTTTTTTTTTTTTTTTTTTTTTTTTTTTTTTTTTTTTTTTTTTTTTTTTTTTTTTTTTTTTTTTTTTTTTTTTTTTTTTTTTTTTTTTTTTTTTTTTTTTTTTTTTTTTTTTTTTTTTTTTTTTTTTTTTTTTTTTTTTTTTTTTTTTTTTTTTTTTTTTTTTTTTTTTTTTTTTTTTTTTTTTTTTTTTTTTTTTTTTTTTTTTTTTTTTTTTTTTTTTTTTTTTTTTTTTTTTTTTTTTTTTTTTTTTTTTTTTTTTTTTTTTTTTTTTTTTTTTTTTTTTTTTTTTTTTTTTTTTTTTTTTTTTTTTTTTTTTTTTTTTTTTTTTTTTTTTTTTTTTTTTTTTTTTTTTTTTTTTTTTTTTTTTTTTTTTTTTTTTTTTTTTTTTTTTTTTTTTTTTTTTTTTTTTTTTTTTTTTTTTTTTTTTTTTTTTTTTTTTTTTTTTTTTTTTTTTTTTTTTTTTTTTTTTTTTTTTTTTTTTTTTTTTTTTTTTTTTTTTTTTTTTTTTTTTTTTTTTTTTTTTTTTTTTTTTTTTTTTTTTTTTTTTTTTTTTTTTTTTTTTTTTTTTTTTTTTTTTTTTTTTTTTTTTTTTTTTTTTTTTTTTTTTTTTTTTTTTTTTTTTTTTTTTTTTTTTTTTTTTTTTTTTTTTTTTTTTTTTTTTTTTTTTTTTTTTTTTTTTTTTTTTTTTTTTTTTTTTTTTTTTTTTTTTTTTTTTTTTTTTTTTTTTTTTTTTTTTTTTTTTTTTTTTTTTTTTTTTTTTTTTTTTTTTTTTTTTTTTTTTTTTTTTTTTTTTTTTTTTTTTTTTTTTTTTTTTTTTTTTTTTTTTTTTTTTTTTTTTTTTTTTTTTTTTTTTTTTTTTTTTTTTTTTTTTTTTTTTTTTTTTTTTTTTTTTTTTTTTTTTTTTTTTTTTTTTTTTTTTTTTTTTTTTTTTTTTTTTTTTTTTTTTTTTTTTTTTTTTTTTTTTTTTTTTTTTTTTTTTTTTTTTTTTTTTTTTTTTTTTTTTTTTTTTTTTTTTTTTCACCAACTCAGGACCCCAGTCCAGAATATTCAACATAGATCAACATCCTGGCAGAGATTGTGCTGAGGCCAAAGCAGATAGACTTGCTGACGATTCAGTGCAATGTCTCAAGTATGACTGCCGACTGGAAGATGCAGCAAGATAGCTGGGTGATGCATTACTTGAACCAGGAAGATAAGAAGATGCAAGCCTCGAGTTCAAAGGTGAGGAAATGGGATAACCCATGGAGTGAGGAGATACAAGATAAGAGCGAGATCTGTGAGATGATGCATTTCCACGGTCTAAAGAATTTCTACTTATAGGAACAGATGGTGAGTGACCATAAGACCTATGCAGGTTAGGGATCCGATACACACTAGAGAATGAACCTGATTGTGATTGGGAAGGCATTGGAGCGAGTTGAATAACTGGGGAATTAAGAGTACTAGAGAATGAATGTGGCTGGGAATTTGATTGTGGCTGGGGAGGCATTGTAGATATGTGGATGGCTGGGGATGCTGCCATGGACGAGTGGTATGATGATAATCCTGCATTAGAAGCTGGAGTTGCTGCACCAGAAGAAAGTAAGGGAGTACCCTCTGAAGCTGGAAGGTTGGCTATGCTTGCCCTAACATCTTGCTTGCAAACAGGGCAGAATGTTCTCCAAGAAGTGAGCCAGCAATCAACACAAAATGCATGGAACTCTGTTCAATATTCAACAAAGAACGTTAGCATGGAAGAGTAAATTACAGCTAATATTACACACAAATTTAATGGTTGAACATATTAGACAATCATATATCATACGCAACCACAACAAGAGTAAAATATACTATCACATGACTGGCATATCTGAATATGAAAGCTCAAAGATGGGACAAAGAATCTGTAGCACCTATGAGAAAAATGTAAAGGATTAAGTCAGCAGTCAACTCTATGTGCATATTATTAATTATTTACATGTTCCTCATGTAGAAGATATATATATGTATATGTGTATATATGTATATATATATATAAATATATTCTACATATATGCAAATGTTAATCAATGGTGTCAGGATCATAATATGATTTAAGTGCATAATGTGTGTCAACAAATATCAATACACCAAGCATTTTTCAAGTATCCATGCTTGATGGTTGCTGACAATTTAAATGTGAAGCAGGCCATGAAGATTAACAGAAACTATTTTGCCATTCTAAGACATTAGAAGGCTAGCTTTTGAGTATGAGATCAAATTCCAAAGTAGGTGTTGCACAGTATAGAGGATGTGAACTTCAACAATCTCAGAAACACCTAGTATATTGAACAACAAAGCAAAGGGGGGAAAGAAACCTAAATAGCCCCAAAAAATAACTGAATAGAACAGATGGTGAGTGACCATAAGACCTATGCAGGTTAGGGATCCGATACACACTAGAGAATGAATGTGGCTGGGGAGGCATTGTAGATATGTGGATGGCTGGGGATGCTGCCATGGACGAGTGGTATGATGATAATCCTGCATTAGAAGCTGGAGTTGCTGCACCAGAAGAAAGTAAGGGAGTACCCTCTGAAGCTGGAAGGTTGGCTATGCTTGCCCTAACATCTTGCTTGCAAACAGGGCAGAATGTTCTCCAAGAAGTGAGCCAGCAATCAACACAAAATGCATGGAACTCTGTTCAATATTCAACAAAGAACGTTAGCATGGAAGAGTAAATTACAGCTAATATTACACACAAATTTAATGGTTGAACATATTAGACAATCATATATCATACGCAACCACAACAAGAGTAAAATATACTATCACATGACTGGCATATCTGAATATGAAAGCTCAAAGATGGGACAAAGAATCTGTAGCACCTATGAGAAAAATGTAAATGGCATGAACATGCCATTTTTTAAAAAATTAGGACACAGACATGGCAAGGGCACGTGTATATATATATTCGATTAGTATGAGTTTTATAGTATCTATACTAAAATTTTATAAACTCAACAATGTGAACAAATAAAAATCATCATACAAGTTGAAATAATTAAGATCATCTAAATGTAAGTATCTAAAATAAAGGTTGACTGTATCAAATAGTATTTAACAATCTCTAGATATAATTGTTATATGTTTCCTTACTACAATCTCCAAATTTCTTTCCTCATGATGTCGACGACCCATCTCCATACTGAATCCAAAGCAGATATCTCTCACGTGAGGACCACGTGGGCACAGCACTACACATGAGGGCCACACGATGAAGCACATGGGAGCAAAGTGGGAGAACTGTCGTGTCCCACAAATAGAAATGAAAATAAATAAAAAAAGACATGGCTGGACACATGCTGGACATGTATCGGGCTGTGTCGACGACGTATACATGTCGGACATGGACACGTCCACCAAAAGCATGTATTTGTGCTTCTTAGATGCCAAGATAGCAGACACAATCATTTCAAGCTATAAATCAAGAACTTGATAAGTGTGGGATATCATTAAGAATGCTCATACATCAGCTCATGAAGATAAAATTTTATGGTTTCCAGACAAAAGCAGGGCATTTAGCATCATGGAGCATGGGCATTCTTCAGAACAAAGAAAAAGTGTGATGGCATAAGACTGTTTTTCCAAAACAAGAGTATCCAAGCTCAGTTATATAATCAGGTTAATAGTGATTAGTAAGTTGCTACTCATGATAGACTGACTATAAAGGAATTCCGCAAACCACCATGTGTATTCTTTGCAAGCAAACAACCTAAAATGTGCAGTACTTTCTGTCCAGATGCAGCTTCTCTAGATGAGTTTGTATTGAGGTCCTTAGCTTATACTGACATGGCAGTGTTATGAATTAAAAGACTGATTTCCTTTGTATAAATACCCCAGTACTAGTCATTCATATCAAGATTTTACATTGCCTCAAGGATATTATGAAAATTGCAAAGCCTTGATATGGCAAGAGCAATTATATTGCAATAGAATTCATAAGAAATAAATAAACAAAACTTTGCATTGCCTTAAGGATGTTATAAAAATTGCAGTCTTGATATGACAGGAGCAACCATATTGCAAGATATTCCCAAAGAGAAAAAAAATACAACACAGAATTACAAGAAGAAGGCCACATAATTGAGACATGTCTAGAAGGGTAAGTTGAAGGAGTAGCTTTCTAGGATCAAATGCCCTCTGTTATCAGTAACAATAAAAAAAATAAATGGTGACTAAGTTGTGATCGAGATACTTACTATGACGACAGGGCAGTATCCTGAGCTTCTCACCAACAGTGTAGTCTTCTAGGCAAATAGCACAAGTTGTTGAGGTGCAATTATCATCCAAAACAGAGGTGAATATGAGACTTGGCATTGCTTTCACCAATCGACTACTCATTCCATGGAACTCTCGGATGTAAGGAACTTGAGGTTGTTCACGCCTTATACGGTGTCTACGGACAAAGAAGCACATAGCAAGCACAGCAGACATGGCTAGTAGTGATATGAAAGAAATGGCCATAATTGACCACGCTGAATTGTCAATGGTGGGTATAATCCAGAACTCCAAACCAGCACGGCCTGCATACTTCTTCACTATTTCACCAGAGGCCTTGGAGATAAATACAGCATGGATATGGATTCCAACTGGATTTCCTGACACTACAATATTTCATGAAGTTTGGGATCAGTAGAGCCCAAAAGACTAAAGTTGCCATTAATATCCCAAAACCCAGGTTTTCTGTGACTAACTGAAACAAGGAAGCAGTACCTAAACTGCAATATTTTCATTGAAGTTTGGATCAATAGACCAAAAGACTGAAATTAACATTAATGTCCAATATACCAGGTTTCTGTGACTGATTGAAACAAGGAAGCAGTACCTAGAAACCATCTGGACTAAATGCAAAGCCAGTCATATTCAGACATGCCTTCATAAGCAAAGATCAGAAATGACACAAATAAAGATATTGGGAATTATCACCAGAATTTTCAAGTTTTACAACATACAAGAAAAAGCTTCTTATGTAGATGCAGGAAACAACGAAAAGGAAAATAGAGGCTAGAAAAAACAATTTTGCAATGTACGCAAAAATCTTTAGAGAGCATAGATGGTAAAATAGAAACCAGCATGATTGGCAACATTGACTATTGGTTATGGTTAATTGCAGAGAATGGCATAATTTGAAGGGTCACAAAACTAGAAACAACAAACTGCAACTTGATCAAATTTTGCTAATGGAAGAGAAAGGGAACGAGATTGTTTGACTCAGGGTTTTAAATATCAAGTGTACACTCTCTCTACACTTCCACCGCAGTTGTAGCCTCCACAATACATGCACTACTCCCTTCTCCATCGTGTCTCTTCTACATGATCAGCGACGATCTCAATAACACTCAACTAGACTGGCTGACCCTTATTGAAGGGTCTCTTGAAGCCTCACAGCATTATTCGACCAAGCAAAGCCCATATCATGGCAGCCACTAACCCAAATCCCAGTCCTACTAGGATTCGGATTAGGGCAGCTCTCACCTAAATAGGGGCAGCCACCAAGCAAGGGGGGTGCAGCAGCCCTACAAGGAAAGTACTAACCATATGCATCCTACAAGGAAAGTTCTTAAATCCTAAGGGCTTGGGGCACCCCTCACCCTATAAAACAATGGGTGTGCCCCCATCTAAGGCATCCCAAAGCAATCCAAGTCGTGCCCCCTTTTAAGAAGCCAATCGACCTTAAGTTGAGATGAGAGGAGAGAAAAAAAGCAAGCGGTTTGCAAGTTCTGCAGCCCTTTTTCCTTCCTGCAGCCACCTTGCTACAGAAATCTTTTCCAACCTGCTGCCAGCCTTAATAGTATCCAAAGAGGCCTTTGGCAGTAGCAAGAAGAAGAAGAAGAGCCAAGAGGCAACCAAGAAGTCCCACAGTCAGCCCTAGTTCCAGCTTGCTCCGAGAGATGAGAGAAGATGAGTTCAGAAAAGGGTTCTGCCCTCCAGCTGCAACCGTTTCTTCCTCAAGTTCCAACAGCCAAAGCCTTGAATCAAAGTTTCATTCAGTGAGAAGTCCACAACGCATGTTGCCTGTTGTCCAAATCTCAGGAGGAGGATTCAGCAACAAGAGAGGAGGAGGAGACCAAAACCGGTAATATTTCGCAAACCGTCGAGTGCACCCAAGTGTTGTCCAACGACAACCTACGTTCTTACGTATCTATAAGTCTATATCACGCTGTTATTATGTTGTTTTAAGTCTTGTAATTAATACTTTGACTTTACAAGCAATAAAGGGTGTTTCTTTTCGATTTTATGCTTGATCTTCTAATAATAGTTCTCTCTTCTGCCAAAACTTCCATCCGAAAGGTGGTATTGAGTCAACGGATCGTTGACCCTGAACCTCATACGGCTCACTACACCTTCGCCACCGTCATAGCCTCTACAATATCTAGCCTGCTCCCTTCTCCTCGTATCTCAACCAAAGTCATCACCTCGAGTAGCATCATCGAGGTATCCCCCTCTACATCCTCCTTATCCTTCCACTGCCTACCCCTCCTCTACCATCACCACCTCCTGCACCGCCATGACCTCCTCCCTTGGTTCCTCCTTTCCCCTTCTCTTCCTCTTCCTATATCCAAGTGGCACTTAAGAAGCACAGATACGGATACAGGACACGGACACCACACGATACGAACATAGCGACATGTCATTTTCAAAAAAATTAGGATATGAACATGGCGAGGATACATATATTCAATTAACATGAGTTTTATAGTATTTATAGTTAAATTTTATAAACTCGACAAATATGAACAAATAAATATCATCACACAAATTTAAACAATTAAAATCATCTAAATCTAATTATATTTCTGGTTGAATTTTCACGTCAATGTAGTCCTTATATGTGTTTTCGTAAAAGGAAAAGTAAAATAAAAATTATATTGCAATAATCATTATATATTCACGATGTAACGTATATCATTGCTAAAAAAGCATAATAAATAAGATCTAACCTATTATGAATAAGAGTAAAGAGGTAATAATAAAAAAGCATAATGGTAAGACCTAACCTATTAATCTTGTTATACTTTGAGTTATTATGAATAAGCAGCCAACATTATAATTTAGACATTATAGTAAGAGGCAGACATTATAGTAGGCTTATTATGTCTTATTTAGAATTTAGGCTTATTATAGTAGGCAAACGCTACAATAGTAAGACATTATATCCCTAACATATAATTTAGGCATACATCAAAATACAAATATAAAGGTGATCAATTAATTAAAAAAATGCTAAAAACAAACATAACGATTCAAATCACAAGCGATGGGTTGCCTCTTCCACACACAGTTGGCAACGGGTTGATGAGAGGATCACCGAGGGAAACCCACGATCCTTGTTGCCGGTGATGGATCAACGAGAGGGACGCCAAGAGAAACCCACGAGAGAGGTCACCGGTGATAGGCGATGGGTTCTTGAGGGTGGGAGGGGCACGAAGCATGTGCAGTGATAGATGACGGATCATCGAGGGAGCGATCGCGCAGGTAGCCGACGGCGTACGTCGCACAACGGGGGCAAGGTCATGGGGTGCCAAGGGTGCGATGGAAGCAGGCTCGGGGCACTAGGGAACAGCCGCAGCGACACCATTACAACTGCAATATGGCGTTTTGCCTCTTCCCCTACTGCTACTGTTCAGTGAATCTGATTTTGTTGTAATATGGTATTCTAAACATGCTTTCACTTGCCGTTGGCATTCGCAGACATTGCCTTCCACAAAAATTCTTTGATTTCACATCTCTCCCAAACTCCCAAGGGCCACAATTTAACACCGTTGATCCTCCAAGTTCGGCGAGAAATCCCTAAATTCCTCCAGCTTCCCCCGTCCTCACGTGAAGGCCACGCAACAGCACTGCATGCGAGCGTCATGCAAGGAAGGGTGCAGGAGATGTCCGACACGAATACATTGTGTCCCAAAAAATAATAATAAATAAATAAGACACATATCACATCGTGTCGATGACGTATCCATGTCGGACAACCAAAACGACGTGTCCGTACTTCCTAGGGTGGCACCAACGTGTACCGAGTGCCAGTACAAAGGTCCATAACGAAACCATATTGGTTCGGCCATCAACCAGAATTGGCACTCGACCAAGTTTTTAAACCTTGGTTTGACTTTCCTAAATCAATATTGCACAATGAAAAGATGCATGCTTTTTAACAAATTGACATGTAATAGTGCTACTAATTACTAACTAAAGAATAATCAACAATTTCTTGGAGATCAATGTGATTACCTTAACAAAAATCAAATTTGTTTGACTACAGTGGGGTTGTCAGTCAACACAAACTTAAAAAGATTGTAGTATCACTATCATGTAATGGAAGTTAATGACAGCTATTAGAAGTTGCATTAGCAAATCTTGAACGCATTACAATCATCTCTTCCTAAGTTTTTGATTGCTTTGATTGCTTAATTTGGTGAATGACAATTTAATTGCAGACAGTTCCTTCTTCAGAGTGATTTACAAATATTTCAATCAGTTGTTTGACAAACTCATTATCCATCTGAATTGAACCATTTAAAATGAAACTGGAAAATGGCTTATTAGGTGGGTTAAGACCACAAGAAGGCGTGCACAAGGAGACTTACTTGAAATCACTACTCCACTATCTTCATTGTCATATACAATTGCAGCTTTGAACCCAGCATTTTGTGCACTTCTGACTTTAGCATCAAACGTACATCCTCCTCTTATGATCAATGCAAATGGATTCTCTGAACCTCCACCAACTTGATTTGTTAATGGGCCACATGCATCCAGAGGTTCTGCAACATATAATACCCCGCATTCACCAGACCTTTTGATTGGTCTAGCTGAACATCCAAACAAAAACAAGAACTTAGCTGTGACTATATGTGAGAACAAAGAAACGAGAACTATGAAGCGTGATTCTTTAATATTCATTATGATCAAGGAGGACCTTGGAAAAACACATCTTTAACTAACAAAATGATGGAATCAACATTAACAACCAATTAGTTCACAAACTTGATAGGCTGATATCAATCCTATGTGCACGCTAATGAAAAAGTCATCTGGCTTAAATTATCTAGGCACAAGTTTCCTTTTCGGAGATTTTGGAGAAACCTGTTAAATCGCAAGCACGAAATTGTTCGAGAACAAGGATTGTTACAGTTACATTTGGCAATATCACTAGAAAAGAAAAGCAAAAATCATATGCTTTAAACCATGAACAAAATACAAAAACAGGAAAGGATAACATCAAGAATGGAAGAGTTCACCTCATCAATTCAAAGGGGGTTTTATGTTACTTGATATGTGACCTATTTGCAAAACCAGAAAGTAGAAGCTATTCGAAGTTTCCATGGAAACCGCCGTAACCAAGACCAACACATTTATAAAAACCAAAGACTACGCACTCACCGAAGTTTGCCTCGACATCAGGGAACGACAATGACACATTTCTCCCGATCAGCACCACGTTCCCAGCCGCCGAACCAACCAGCAGACCAAGAAGAACGAAGGTAAATAGCGCATACTTCCTCAGAAACTCATGCTCCAGCAAACCCATCTCGGATTGCTCACCTCCAAAACCCAATTCTTTTCGTGGTATTCCCTTTTTAACGAGTTGTAACACCACACGCCCCAAACAAATCAAGCGAACTCTTTAACTTGGTGGACGCAAATCAAAAGCTAAAAACAACCAAAGAAGGTATTTTCGCGACCGGGAAGACAAACCGAACCACCAAATCCAACTCTTTCCGCAGAAGGAAAGGATCTTGCTCACAAAGAAAGAAGAAAAACGGGGGAAAGCGAGCTCCAAGAGGGGGAAAAGGCGGGGAAAGACGTCACCAGAGAAATCTGGACGACGGCAAGATCAAGGTGGAGGGGAAGGATCGAGACATCGGATTCCATGAGAAGGCGTTGGATCGAAAGGAGAGCGAACCAGAGCAGCTTAAGGCGGGGCGGCGAGCATGGATCTCCTGGCCGCGTCGAGCCTATCCACCCGGCGAGGGCGCCCCTAGAATCCGCCAATCATGGTATTTTCCAGCTTTCAAGATTTATGACCGCACAAGATCAACCGCATATATACATATACACGTATATTTAATTCATGTACATAATTAGGTGGAAAAGGGCATACTTCTTTCCTGGTTTACAGATAACATTTATCCAACCAAATTTTAATAGTACATAGGACAATTTTTCTGAAAACCCCTCTCTCTTTTTTTTTATAGAATATATCTTTATTTTTATTTTTCTTGGATGACACTTTTATTTTCTATAATCCTGAAATATCCCTTTGGCTTTCTCACTAGTCATCTCCGTCACTTTCATCTCATCACATTCATTTACTATAAATCCTCACTACGAGGCTCTATTGCTTTTACCCCTTTACTTCTTTTAACAATCTCTTCCACCTTTCTTAGGCCCTAGGATCTCATTTGTCGTTGCGTCATTAGCTTAATCTCCTTTGCCTCATCGATGCCCATAGCTTATTTCGTTCTATTCATGCTTTTACAATGATCTCAATAATATTTAAGTCTAATTCGAACCCTCATGCCCAAGGTAAGGATCTAATGAGTTCCTTGATTATTGAAACGAGTTGGCCAATCCCTTTCTCCACCTCGTGATGGGATCAGGTTGCAAATGTGAATCGCATGAGGTTGTAGCACTGAATGACATCACAAGCCTTAGAGAAGTGCTGCTTGAGGACAATGATATTAAAGTGTAAGGAGTCATGGGCATTAATGAGGTGGAGAAAGTTATTAAGAAGACGATCGACTTATTTGGGTCGATAATAAAAGGTATCCTGAACTTAAAAGAGGTGAAGGAGATCACCAGGAATAATGTGGAGACAGAGGGAAATGTTGAAAGCATCGGGTAGAAGCCATGGCAAGACAAAGATAACGGGTGGAGAAGGATTAAAGCTATTTTCGAGATTCCATAAAATAAAGATACCATATGAGAAAAATAAAAACAATGATATTTTTTAAAAATAGAAAAGAAGTATTTTTCATGAAAATCACCCAATAATATATATTTAAAATTTTATATCCCACTCACAACTAATAGCTGTCACCATCAGTGAGATTTAAAATGTTAAAATTTAAAATAATCTTAAATATTTTCATTACAAAGTTTAATTTCAAGCGAAAATTACTAAAATATATAGAAATGTAATATCAATTAATTGCATTGATAATTATACAAGTGTTAAATCTGTAGGAACATATACGTGACACTTCAATTTTGGAGGGAGGATATAAGGTGGCGTTTGGTTCATTGGATATGGTGGGATATTCTTCGGTGCCCGAGAAATGAAAAGGACTCGACATTGGAGCATCCACTCGTCGTTGGACCCAAAGTCGCCGCCAATAAGATTGCATGAATCTCAAACGATCTTTTATTTTGAATACAAAACATAAATATCATCAATTAATTCTGATAAGATTAAATACATATGGTTGAGATGAGAAGTAGAAAACCGGACACATGATTTTAAGTATATGTACGCGGACCACAAAAACTTGCCAATCAAAATACGCCTCTCCGATGGGACCCACATCGGTCCTACCGGGTTCTCCTTCGGGTCGATGGCGATCTGAGAATGCGGAGAGCAGTCCAAAGAATCAACGGCTGGAATGTGGGGACCGTTGATCTGTCTGTTTGCGGCTGTAAGATTCTTAATCGCCTTGTTGATCCAACGTAGGACACGGACGCGCCGTGGACCTTTCGAGAACGCAAGAGTCGGATGTTGGCATGGAGGCTTCCATGGCACTTGTTTTGGACTGAAGGATCCCATGGAATGAAAGTTGAGTTACGTGAGTGCAGCAGTGTCCTTTTTCTTGTACACATATGCTTGCGCACAGTGGAGGTAGAGAACCAACTCGAGAATACTGATCCCCGCGAGAAGCCAGTAGAAGTAATCAAGATGGGCGCGGTTGAGATTGTTGGAAAACCAAGTCTCTCCCATTACGCCAGTTATTTTGTTGATCGCAGAGATCATGAATACGTCGATGAAGCTGCCGACGCCGAAGATGCTCAGGAAGAGGGCCACCCCGAGACTCCTCAGTGCATCAGGGACTTGGTCGTAGAAGAACTCCTGCAACCCGGTTAAGGAGAACGCATCCGCCACGCCGTAAAGAACGTACTGAGGCACCAGCCACCAGATGCTCAGTGGAATGGTTGCTTCGGGCTGATCCACCAGGCCGAACTCTCTCGCAGTTCGGAGCCTCTTCGTCTCCACCAGGGCTGCCACCACGATAGAGATCAGAGAGATCACCTTTCCGATGCCGATCCTCTGAAGCATCGTGATGCCAGAAGGAAGACCTGTGAACCTTCTGGCTGCGGGCACGAGAAGACGATCATAGATGGGAGTGAAAGCGGCGGCGGAGGCACTGATAAGGCTTAGCAGCGCCGCTGGTGGCACTTGAAAGTTCGAGCTGCTGATGCTCCTGTCCAAAGTACTGGCTTGCTTAGTGAAGAAGGTGGATGGCTGGTTAAGCACGGCGGCATAGATCAAGCACGTCGCCCATGTGGGGAACAGTCGAAGCAACCTCTTAGCTTCCTCTACATCTCCAATACTGCATGCCCACAAACCAATCTTCGTTAGTCCAAAAATAAAAGATATTGTCAACGGATTACAGAGCAGTATTACTCAGATCGGTGACGTTCTGTGTCTGCTTCGGCCGTAGTTCTTGCCAATGCAACGAGTGTTTTGCCGATACGGGCGAAGGGGCTCAAATCTTCCAGGAGATAGAAGCGGTAAGTTCTCGTCCCAAGCAAGAAGACCAGAAGACCAAACAGCATCACCACGAATGGGATTTCAAACCCGAGGACAAAACCCAGGTTATCCTGGACATAGCTGAGGACTACAAACCCAACAAGAATGCCACAATATATTGCAAAGCACCACCAGTTGAAGAAAGCGCTCCTTGCGATTGATTCCTCGGGATCGGTTTGGTCGAACTGGTCAGCTGCAAATGCCTGGACACTGGGTTTATGACCTCCTTGAGCGAGTGCCACCAGGTACAGGGACGCGTAGAACAAGGCCACTTGGGCAAGAGGGGGTGTGCAGGCCACTTGATCCACGGCGCCGCCACATTTTGCCAGATGGAAGGATGGCAACGCAGATGACAATGTCAGCATGCCTAAACCCTGCGGGTCCCCTCCATTGGAAGAAAACACACACAAAAAAAAAAGTGCAGAAAATATTTCACAGGGAAATGGGTAGACAACTCAAAGTTGAGCTGATTACCTTTTATAGTTTAATGTTAGGATCCCTATATTTTAAAAAGTATATTGATATATGCAAGTGAAATATCTAAGTTTATTTATCTCAATTTCGTTAATTTTATCAATAAAATATAAAAATAATAAATAATAAATAATTTTAGTATTCTAATTAATGGTGGTGAATGACAACGATAATGATAGATAATGATATCGTTGGATGCCAAATGTGATTATTATAAATGAGGATGATAATGATGAGAGGTAAGAGTCGCTCGATATCTACATTAATGACTCTTTTGTCGCTTAATAATTATATCGATGATAACACAATTATCGAGTGACGAAAGGACGGTTTGATATTTACATTAGTGTCAATATAGATATAGAGTAGTTTTTACCTCTAATCGTCGTCTTTCTCAATCACAACAGTTACTCGTAGCTTCCAATGACGCTATCGTTTATCATCATCAATATCATTTATCATCACTAATTGAAATATTAGATATATTTTTATCTTTTACTTTTGTATTCTATGGATAAAATTAATGAAATTAGAATAAATAAATCAATATATTTTTATTTTTATAATTATAAAAAAAATATTAATATAATTTTTTAAAAAATATTGAAATCGGAATGCTTAAAAATAACTAACTACATACGCTAAAATATAATTAGCCATTTAAAATCACTCAGCTTTTTCTAAGAAAAAGAAAAGCGTCACTCAGCTTCGTCACACGAGGGACGGGGAGCACGCACCAGGATGTAGAGGAAAGAGGCGATAACGATGGTCCGATGGCGCCCCAGGTAAGAGTCGGCGACGACAGCGCCCAGGAAGGGTAGCATACACGCCACTCCCTTCCTCGTGCTGATCGCGGCCGCGGCTGTCGCCGTCGGCTCATTGAGCGGGCCGGTGAGGTAGATTATCAGGTTGGAGGACAACCCGAAGAAGGCGAACCGCTCGGCAACCTCCACCACTGCAAGCCACGAGTCGAGATCAACCGGACGTCCGAGACTGAGGAGGAAGTGGGGGGATCGATACCTATGATAAAGAGGGCGGAGGTCCAGCCGCCAGTGGCGGATCTGGAGGCGGGACGGCCGAGGTAGTCGACGACGCCGACCATGAGGTCGGTCGGGTGACGGTGGAGGCTGAGGAGCGGATCCGTGGCCATCGCCCCGACCACTTTTCGTTCGTTCCAGACACCAAGAAGGGATACGAACGCGAAGTGATGGCTGGAACGGGGGCGGTAGCTTTCTTATCTGCCGCTTGAGGGTGATTTTAGACCCAGCTGATTCGTGCAACGCAAGCGGAATTAATCTCATCCGTTAAATTTAATTACTTTTAAAAATATTTTATATATAATAAATTATCACATGACAATATATATATATCAATAAAAAATATATTAACTTTTAAAGAAAAAAATATTAAATGATATATTTGATTTAAATTTAATTATATATTTGAACATTGTAATACAAATTAATCACAAATGAATAAATGAATTCTTTTTTCACCTTGAAATAAATTAATGTAAGATCCAGTGGGGAGGGGTGAGCAGAAAGCAAGCACTCATAGACAAAGCAAGTGCAAGTGGCTTGTTTGTGCTCTTCATCTCTTTCTCCATCCTCAAAGTGGAACCACAATGACACTGTAGCAGTGGACACTGAAGTAACGCAGCTGCTTCTACGGCCGTTCGCCTAACCTTAAAAGCCCTTCTTCTTCTACCCTGTGTCAGAGACCCATATCGAGCCACAAATTCTTCAGACAAAAACATATGGGTAGGTAATCAGGCATCCTCCAAAGGTAAGCCAATTAAAAAGTTCGTGGTAAACTCTGGTGAAAGATGACAGCTTCCTTCTCCACAGTACAGTATTAGGTAATAGATTTCTTGACTTACGGAAGCATTCATAAGCTCGCTGCCTTTTACTGTTGGGTGGCCAAGTTCACAGACAAAGCTGCCGGTTTAGAGTAGTACATCAGCCTGCATGAAAGGAAAGGAAGGGAGTGTTTGATTAAGCTTTAAAAGGTAAGAGTTCTAATGTCTTGCACCATCTTTCTTAGGCATGTGGAAGAGTTGGAAGAATCGATGTGATGGACAACTGAACCAGTCGCCATTATTAGGTTGAGGAAAGCCTTCTTTGCATTTGGCTGGCGGCACCAATCTAAAATATCATTTGCCGCTCGTGCCAAGATGTTGTACTGTTGGTTCATCATCACCTGTCCACTCTCACTACATCATCAGCTCACCGATTCGATTTATTATACATTTATCACAACAAAATCTATTGGAGTGTGTGTTTTGGGGAGAGAGAATGCAACAATTCAACAATTGTTGAATTTTTAATTTTACTATCTTGAGGGCAATTTAACAACTCCTCATTAATTTTTGTAAATATTTATACTTAAGTTAATGATAATATACTCATAATTTTTTTTTATAAATTAATTTAATTTTTCTTGCTTTTGAAATGAGGCTAAATTATATGGGTATTGTAATTTATGTGCAACTAATAACCAAACACACCAAAAATGGCAACGGTAAATCCAATTATGGGAAAGTTTGTGGATGGCTCAAAAAAGAAATTTTGGTAACAAAAAAAAAAGAAAAAAGAAAAAAGGAAAACTGTTCGTTCTTTCAGCATCCCAATCATAGTCCTTCTCACAACAACTCTTTAACAAAAGCCCTCTCCCTTCTTCGGCTGTTTTCTGGATCCCCTTCTTTCCCATCTCTTCCTCACTCTCTCTCTCTCTCTCTCTCTCTCTCCGACCACCGCCCGCTGTCAAGCTTTTGGCACACCACAAGGTCAGCTTCCTCCAATCTCCTCCCCCACTTCCCCCACCTTTTCTTCTTCTTCTTCTTCTTCTTCTTCTTCCTTCGCGGTATTTATTCGGTCGAAAAAGAAAAAGAAAGGAACGCCAATTTCTTTCTCTTTGATGTGCACGCGAGTGCATCAATCAACAAGTGAAGTCATTCGGGCGATTTGTCTAACGTCGAATTGGTTTGCCTGCAACGAACGCCGTCTCCTCTTGGCGGACGCGGTGTTGGTTCTTGATTTGGTGTGTTCTTGTTCGGATTGGCTTTCTCTCCGTCCGTATTGCGTGAGATCTGTTGATTGGGTTGTTTGCATACTCGTCTTGACTTCCTGCGGTTTTGGTTTCTTTTGATCGTCGTTATTATTATTGTTTGTGAAATTGGTTGCGCTCGATGGCTGCTTCCTAATTGGTTGCGGAAAAAACACTGTATATTGGGCGAAAACTCGATATCTGAAATCATGAATGGGGAAAATAACTATACACAACTTTAGACCTAGAATGATGGAATAGAAAATGATGGATAGTAAATGTAGAATTTTGCAAAAGGATTTGTACTAAATGCGGTCATGAATTGCATCATGTTTACCAAAGAATTCTTTAATCTGGTTTTTTTTGTCTTCAACCAAATTGGCTAGATAATTTACTGTCTTATAAATCAGTTTGAATCTGCTTATCCTAACAGGATACCTGTTGATGTTTTTTTTTTTTTCCTTCTTTGGCTTTAGATAAAGCTATAAGCAATATGAAGCTTAATTTTTTTTGGCTCCAGGAGGATGTTAAAAAGAATCTTCATTTGATGAGATTGTGACTATTGTCATCAGTTGTCTTTGGTTTCTATCATACCACATGTACGATTAAGGTTCATCAATACGTTGATACCAAATCATGCTTGTTGTGATTTCATTTTGGTGAAGATTTACACAAGTGATCGAAGGTGCGATGAAGAACGTTTTTACATGCATCATTAAGTTGAAGGATTGATTGCAAAGTTAGTTAGTTTTTCCAACTCTAGTTAGCACTATTACATCACTATTCAGTAATTTACGTTGGTAATCCTTTTCTCTCTGTTTTCACTTTCTTACAGCTTGAAGCTACCAAGTAAAATTTTTTGGTATACTATCACAAAGTTTGAAAGTTGTGCATTTTCTGGAACCATGTCTGTTTGTTGGTAATAACACTAGTTTATAAATGACGGTATAATTTACTATTCATGTGGACAGAACCTATTTATTTGTGAATTTCATCCTCACTGTGCTTATTTGTGTTGTTCTTTCTTTTTTATTTTTCCTTTTACTTCTTTCTTCCTTTAAGTTTGTGATACCTTAGTTTTAGCAGATATGCTTCTAGTTTATATTAGATTGAGACTCATAGCTCCTTGACTTTTAAGACACCATACCAATTTTTTTTCTTGGTGTTGGCTTTTCGGGAAAGCGTTGTATGGTCATAGTGTGTTTTGTTGGAATACATACTGATTTTAAAGTGTCTGAGATCATAGGCATGTGGATACAAAACATAGACCTAGTTAATTAGTTTTCCCTTGTTTATTTATCGTGTGCTTTATGGGTTTACCTTATTATCCAAGCTTGCTGAGCACCATCGGTAAGACTTTAGAATGAAGTACCTATATTTTGAAGATTTTTATGAGCTCTATCTGATTATCGTGGTCTAAATTTGTCTCAGCCAATTATGTTCGAGTCCGAAATGTATTTGTTCCATTTCTGCTATTTCTTTCCATTGAAACCCTGTCAAGAGTTGAACGCTGTAGAACTGTTTATCTACCGTATTTGGGATTAATTGTGCATTATGAGGGAATTTAGAAATTTGGTTCATTCATCCAACTTTTTATGGGTTTAAAAGAATTTTAAGTCTTTGAAGGGTCTGACCTTGCCTAATTGAAATGCATACAACTCGAACAATTGGGTTGTAGGGACAAATAACGAGTTAGAAAGATAAGACTACATGTATGTTATTTATGGTCTGGCACAATGTGTTGACCGATGGTGGGCCACTAAAGTTTCCTTAATCTAATTACAGGTTTACATGCAGAGAAGCATTTCGAGGTAGAAAGTAACATTATGTAATTGACGAGAACTAAGAACAAAGATCAAGAGCGACATGTGGATGGTTTGAAAAGGAAGAGAACATGGCTAAAATTAGAAATATTATGAGTCTATTTGTTTTTTCCTTACAATGAACTGAATACACTGGAAATAATTGTGTTAGATATTCTTATCATTTATTGTTTTATCGATTTCTATGCAAATGCTCTCTGATGATTGCCCTATATGTAGTACAGGTGCTGCTGTGGTGTATCTCAACCATGAACTTGGCATGTCTTGTGTGTCATAGCATGGATAGCCCATCACGATCTTTCAGGAGCTACTCTGTTTCGAGTTCAGAAGATGAAGGGCAATGTGCTGCAGTTGTTTCCTGCTTGACTCGGAAGGTAACCATTGCTGCCACGGGCAGAGCCAACGCCATATCAACATCCAAAGTGACACCATTCCCCATGATGGCAAGCGGGCAAGGGATGGGAGAAACCCCACGCCTTCTACGAAGCCGGGCTGTGAGTAGGGACCTAGTTAGAGACTGGAACTTCGATCAAGTTCATGTGGAGGGGTAGAGGTGTAAGAGATAATAACGGTCGTAAGAGGGAGATATTGTTAGCTTGGCCAATGGGGTGGCCGCCGTTGTATATTTTGCTTCATCCACTGTGTTTCTAGTACTTTTTCTATGGTTAGTTCTACAAGTCTCCATGAGCAAATTGGCCATCGTAAAGTATTTTGCTTGCGCTAGTTGCTTGCTTTCTTATGGTTCATGTATTCAACATCCGAAAAATGGAACTTGTGTTGCTGTCTTGTTGGTTGTTTCGAAAACATATTCAAACTTATCGGTTGGGTATGCTTTTGTAGGGCAACATCATCATCAGGAGATGCTGCTGCTATACTGCTGTGCTATCGAGTAGGCTGATAGAGCACCCATGACAGGTTTGATGATCATAATTTTACCTGCTCGACTGATTACTTCTCTGATGATGATGATGTTGATTGTTGTTAAGGAACAATTAAGCACAAAATCTTATTTCAGGGCAGCTGTCATTAGGGAAATTGGAAAATTCATTTAGAGGTGAGTTTTTCCAATAATGGTCTCTATAAATCTGGTAGTAGTTTATAGCGTAGCAACTTTTTTATTCTGTATACCCGATTGGTTTCACATCTGTTGCCGAATGATCATTATCTCACAAGAAATTCCAGTGAAGGATGAAGAATTTCATTTAAAGGAATAAAAACCGACTGAAGTAAAGTATAGAAATACAAAAAAAATATTGTCTATTAACACCTTAAAAATTTAGTGAGTTTAGAATCATGACATGTATGAATAGATTTTTTTTTCTTGTGAGTTTGGTTTTTAAGCATAGTTATAAAATAAAAAAAATCCGGATTTGATCGATCGATTGGAACATTAAAAATATTTTAAAATTATTTTCTACGTATTACCAAAGATATTTAAAATTTTATATGTGCATATGATTTTTCTGATTTGTAAAGAATGGGAGAAGAAAATTTTCTATCTTAAATTTAATTATCTCATCAATATTCTATGACTTTTTATATTTTCTTTGTCTCACCAACTCTTTACAACTGTCTACTTTTCTGTTTTTTTTAACGAATAGAAAATAATAGAGATATCAATGGGATGAAACGGATGAGAAATGCTTCCGCATCTTCAACCTTGTGTCATCTCTCATGCTTCATCTCATTTTGACGGGACATGGGCGGAGATAGGGAATCTCAGTTGGGGGTGAGGAAACTTTGTGTTCTCCTAATTAATTTATATAATTTTTTTAAAAAAATAAAATTATTGTCAAATCTAATTAATAATATTAAAATATACACATAACAAAAGATAAATATATTTAAATATAAATAGAATTAAAATTACCATAACGCATAGGAGAGGCAAGGAAAAGACGAAGGAGGATCGACGAAAGACACGAGGAGGGGTGGGGGGCTGCAACAGTTATGATGGAAGAGGGATGAGGGAGAATAAAGTGCGATGGGAAGAGAAGGAAAAAACGAGAAGAATACTGAGAAATCACTATCACTGTTCACTATTTGTTGTTTGCAATCATCGATCGCAGGAGAAATCGTTATTGGCCAATGAAGAGAGGAGGATCGACGAAGACAAAGTCAAACGATCATCACGACATCACTCGTGATTAGGGATTGCATGCACTTAGCGCGTGAGCCCTACGAGAAGAAGTTGTAAGTATTGGATGAGAAGATATTTCTTTTGATTCAATTGAATCATATGGTTCTTAATTGATTCAATCAAAATTTATCTAGTCTATATGATGAAAGCATTCATGTTTGGGCATAATATATAAACCCACATATTAGTAAGCCGAGTAAAGATACACGATAGGTATCTTTATTTTTCCTATCCCATCTTATTAGGGTTGAGTCCCCCACGGGTACCCATACTCATGCGTATAAATGATATCCCTAATAAATGAAAAAGATGAGAATCGAGTTCAAAACCTTACGATAAAATTATATTATATGTTTCATTTAAAAAAAGATAGAGAAAAAAATTATATTATATTTGTTAATGTCTTGTAATCTTTTAGTGTATCTGTTTCATTTGTATCATTCTTTTTTCATTATATAAAAAAAAAATTCTAGAATTAAATATATATATTTTTAATATAATCATTATGTCGAGGTGGGTCCCACCGATTCAAACTAAAACAATGTAAATCGGTTTTCTGATTTTGATAACTATAAATCCCACATGAATACTTCTTCAATCAGACAAATAAAAAGTCAAACATAAGATTGTAACCCCAACTTATTTTGGAGAGATCAAGAACAAGATGATGAGATACTTCCCAACCGAAAAAAAAGCCTTGGAATGAAATCCTGTAAATTTAAGGCTTTATTATAAATAGAATTCATGGATAAAATTCTAGTTGAGAAGTCAACAACATTTAAGACATAATCTCAATACACTCCTTAAAGCCATGACTAATGTAATAAGAGGAACATGCGAGGATCAAGTGGGTCATAAAAATAATGAAAATATCATGAATTAGCCGCAATTCAAAATGAGACTAAGATGTGGTCTGAATAATTCCTACAATAAAAGCAATTGCTATTATTGTCTCGGGGAGAAAATTGTATATGTGAAAATACAACATGAAATGCTGCGGAAATAGTCCTTGAAAGCAAATTTAGTATCGACGGATACTGGCAGGTGTCCCAGACTCGGAAAAGTTCATATGACTCACTGTAATCGCCGAGTAACAACCAAGTATCAGTGAAACAGGAGACTCAAAACCCGAAATTAGCTCGAAGCAAAATCATCTAGCAAGATCTAGAAACATTGCATCACGAACAAAATCAACATAACTAGGTAGAAGGATAATACCATTCGTGTGATGCTTGCTTCCGGTTTACCCATCCGAAAGGAGGGCAACAAGCCACAGTAACCTGTGTGATTGAAGGCATTCTAGCGACGCAGCATCTTTAGTCTTGGCCCTGCCTTCTTCAGTTGCCGAGCACGTTCCTTGTCTTCTTTCTTGCGGAGTGCCTCCGCACTAAGTTTGGCCTCGACCTCTTCCACTATCTTCTTCTTTTCTGCCTTCTTCTTCTGCAATGCTTCCTGTCTCGCGTTCTGGAGTTCTTTATATGCCTCCTGGGCCGCCTTTGCTCTAGCAGCTTCTGTTTTTGAGCGAGCCTGAAGCAAGGGTAGAAACACTGTGTCACAATGATGCTGATAACAAATATTCAAGAAATCACAGTTCGCTTACATGAGAGCCTAGTTTGTATCGGCCTATCAAGTCAATGTAATATGGTACAAGAGTAACCAATCTTGACATGTCAGATATGTTCTTGGCATCTGGAAGCACAAACTTGAACATGAGAATCTTCTTGTGAGATCCTGGGCTTTGATCCGAGAAGTGCAGTGAGACAAACCACTTTCCAAATTTCTCAAATGCTTTGTCGCCGAAAACCTAAGGGTGACAACCATAGCAATGGAAGTTAGGACAATTTAGCGACGTTCACCAACAAGCGATGCTTCATATCAAAGGTAAACACAGCATCAACTGAAGTAATTAAGCCACTTAGCAGGCAAGCTGCTGTCCGCAAACTCAAGAAAAACTTGATGATGGTAACTGAAATAAAAGCACAAATGCCTGGTAATTCTTTCTCACAAAGTATGCTAGATAATTAAAGAATGCAATGTACAAGAGAATGAACTTTGGAAGCTGTTGTTTTCTGCCATCATATTTTTGCTAATCAATATAAAAAGTAGAGTACATGGTTTACAGAATTTTCAAATGTACAAGAAGTTCCATCCAAAAATTGACAATCTTAATTATTTCATTTTAAGGGATTTTATGGTAATGAAAGCATCAGAAACTAACATTCAGTGACATATTTCCTTGATGATGTTAGGTCGAGATCTATCAGATATGACAAAGCTCAAGTCTAGAGACTGATCATATGGATTACTGAATCGGCTGGGTCTCCAAAAAATACTCGAAAGGATGCAATAGAACTCGAATCACAAACATAAGATCCTTCAACTTTCCAATGTTTTTCATACCTTTTGACCCAGATGGCAGGGCAGTATCCTGAATTATTAACCTCCTCACATGTAAGACTCCACATCTAGCACTGTGTACACTCAACTATTAGTCTAGAGAGGCACCTAACAAACAAATATTCCCACCATTTATCCAACCTTGATATACATAAAGTTCATCACCAGTACGATAATGATTCAAACACACATCTACTGTTCTCATATGCCTCTTCCTTCTCAATACAAGTTAGTTGACAAGAATATATCAACTTTATTAATTTATAAAAGATTTGACAATTCAAGTGCTCTCACATCGCAGAATCATAAATATATATCGGTTAAACATACATAATGCCGATCCAAATACTAGAAGATATGCAGAACCTCACAGTGTAGCTGCTACATGCATCTGTTACCTAAAAGATCCTGTTCAGCTCAGAAATTATCACAGTCTATATCTTCTACCAGAAGGTCAAAACATCTAAATAAGTTTATGGTGCCTTTTACCAAAATCTACAAGATACTTCTACATCTCATGCTCTTCTTACATCAAAAATTAGTTCCTGTAGCCTTCTGGATGCTTGCTAAGAATTTTAGATAGATCTTTGATTCACACTACAGGTGCAAGCTAAAGTTTCTAAGTGATAAAAATCAAGTGATGTTACTAGTTTGCAGAGAGCAAAAGATGACTAAAAAGATATTCCATTTTCCTTCTTTTTTCTTTACTTGGTGAAATATGTAAGGTTCAAGGGATTGAATAATGATCTCAATGATGCAAACCTACATGGTACATTCAGTTATAAGTTTAGCCCAACAAAGCCCAAGGACATGATACACTCACTATATATGTATTGATAATCTTAGCCAAAAGCATAGAGACAACACATGCCAAATCTTGAGAATACACATCTCCAAGAAAGTGACAAAGCAAATGATCTTCCAATGCGCCCAGAAAGGTTGTTTCACTACAAGAATTTTAAATTTTATTTTCATGATTCATCACCAACGAAGTTTGAGATGCCCTTTGCTTTGCTGGAATAAGTAGATCACAAGTTACATCAATACATACACAATCATTGACACCATTCTCATTTTCAATATACTACCTAGAAGGTCTCGAGTCTGACAATACTGTACTAGAAGGTATTGCAAAAAGACAATACCTGCTAATACAATTGCTTCACTGATTTTTAAAATGAAGGAAAAACAATCATGTAATAACAGGCCATGTAGCATGTTTGGAGAAAATGTCACACAATCTTAGAGGGATCTCACATACACAAAAGGAAACCTCTGCCATAGTGTTTCAAATTATTACAAAACAGAACAGATAACTGAAAGCAAATGTATAGGATGTCATCTTTTTTCAATTTAATTTATGAAAGAAAACTAACTACTAGCTATCATATCAGCCCTATTTATTTGAGAGATTAAATTTAAACAATATTTATTCAGTAGCATCAACTATGGAAAATTTCAACATCCAAACACTGCACTTAATGAAAATAAGAAGCAAACTTCATGTGAGTTGAGTCAATCAATTAAGGCTCCACGTACAATCTAGCAAGTGACATAAGGTTTAGAATGAAATATTGGTAGCAAGGATTCTAAATTTTGCTGTTTTGATGAAATTGAAGTGGTGCGAGTACTAATCCGGAAAATCCTTAACTCCATTTCCTTTGCAATGAATAAGTTTGGAAATTAAATACTAACTAGATAAACATAGAACAGTTATAAGATAGGGAAAATTTTATTTTTATTCCCTTGCTTTGGTTGATTTGCACTTTAAACCTATGGTGTTCTTTGAACATATTCCACCTTCTTCTTTAATTGATTTACAAAGGTCAGGCTTAAGACTTAATGCTGTCATCCTAATGTTCATTTGGACAAGATGATGATAGCTGACATGTGTCACTCACATGATGCCAAGTGGCAAGCATGAAGGTGGGTAGCTAATGTATCATCCATATGGTGTGACATGTAATATGGAATACCATTGACCACACCAAGGGTTGCATCTGCTGCCTCGATATAACATCCAGCTTCCATGTCAAATGCGGATGTTGGGTAAGCATCACATGGATGTCATTTCAGCATCGATACAATATTTTGATGTCTATAAGAAAATAAATGAGATGGCTTTGTATGACGTATGGCACCTAAATCAACGACATGTGTTGTCTACACAAATGACACATGGGGGTCACATGAACTAGCAAACAGTGTTTTACACTAGGGTGGAGTTTGTAACACAGAAAGGGGTCTTTTCCACAAAAAAAAAAAAAAGAAAAGCAAAGGGGCCAAGATACAAATCAACATACAATAGGGAAGAAAAGTGAAAATTACCCTAGAATTACATCCGGCAGGTGCATGAAAAAGAAAGGAAGTTTATAAATTACATCCAACAAGGCATAAAAAACAATGTCTAATGAAGAGCAATAGTTTAGATCATCAATTAAAATGGTCCAGATCATATATTCATCAATGAGTACCTTGCACCATTCAATTTAGAAATGACTATTGAAAACTATAAGCAATAGAACAAAATTCTGGTACGAATGCACATATCTACCACAACCCATTTTTGCTCGATTGCTCTAAACAATGTTTATCATGACTATTATAATCGTTTGCAACATGAGATTTTCCATGGCATTTTTCTTATCTCTATTATACGTATAATTAATTTTCTAATAAATTTCAGCAAACTGATGTTGCTCATTTTGTCAACACAAGTTTAAGATCCTAAGCCGAGCTCCTTTCTTACTGCACTTGCTTATTCTTGAAAAGATAAGAGGATAGCATTATTTAACATACCTCATCACACATAGCTGATGTAACGAATTCTAGTGTTAATGCACATATGTACCTCAATCCCTTTTTTCTCCATTACTTTTAAAGTGAATGCAGAAAGAGTCCTCTCATGCCCAAAATGAAAGTTCTTCAGATATTTAAGAGAAATCACAATCTTATAGAGATTCCAAATATGTAAGTTTTTATCAACAAAATGAGCATACGTATCATCTTCGATTCTCAACAATGTTACTATAGAGAATATACATCAAGAAAATAAAGAGCAAATTACCTGATCGAGCATCATCTTCGATTCTCAACAATGTTACTATAGAGAATATACATCAAGAAAATAAAGAGCAAATTACCTGATCGAGCACCACATCAGTGATCAAATCCCCTGCAACCTCCTTGGACTCCGCAACCACCATCAGCTCATCAGCAACCCACTTCCTTCCAGCTGGAGGTGCAACCACAGGGCTCGCAAACCTCTGGAGGTCCCTCTCCTCCTTATGCATCATCTTAGCTGTCTTCTTCCTCGCAAGAGCGAGCACCACATGGTCCATCGCATCCTCGTTCATTACCACCTCGAACGTGATCGTGTCCTTCTTGGAGAACACCAGATGGAGCGCCCGGGAGATGAGGTCGTGCCGGCTCAGCAGCTCCATCGTGGCGAGCATTCCCTGGCAGTACCGTCGGCCAGTGGCGTAGAACTTGAACACGTCCTGACCCTCCTTGAGGAGAAGGGGCGTGTCGTTGCCATCCCCGGTGCCGAGGAGGCTGAAGTTCTTGTCGAAGATGGAATCCTTGACGGCGAATTTGGCCGCCCAGGCGAGAGCGATGGCCTCGTTCCGGCGCTTCCCATGGAAGTAATTGAAGGCGAAACAGATCAAGAAGGTGGCACAGGCGATTTCGAGGAAGTAGGACCGGAGAGAGAGCGGGGGTGACGGGGGAGAGGAGAGTTCCACAGGTTTAGCGGAAGGGAGGATGGAATCGTCGTCGTCGGCGGAGTCGGGCTGGTGGTCCGGGGGTTGGACGGCGGGAGGGATGCCTTCGAACTCATCCTCATCCCAGAGATCGGAAGGGGGAGAGGGAGCGGCCGGGGGGCCGTGGTGGGACTCCTGGGAGGGGGCGCCGGAGAGGGAGGTGGCGGGGGGAGCCGGGGTGGCGGATACGAGGGTTTCAGCCGTGGTGTCGAGATCGACGTCCAGGTCGTCGCCATCGGGGTCGAAGCCCTCGAAATCGGCGGCGGAGGCGAGGACGGAGTGGCGGGATAGCTCGTGGGTGAGGAGGGAAAGGACGGAGAGGAGGGCGAGAAGGAAGAGAAAAGAGTCGCCGTGCGGGGAGAGGGACGTGGCGAGGCCGCGCGTCCACCGGATCGTCATCGGGATCAACTGCTCTCTCTCTCTCTCTCTCTCTCTTCTCTCTCTTGAAGGGGGAAGAAATAAAAGAAAACGGAGATTTGGGAGAGGAAGCCGGCGGTGCGGAGAGAGACGGAAGAAGAGAGAGAGAGAGAGAGAGGGAGAGAGAGAGAGACTTGATTGTGATGGTATTTAAATTATGGTTTATTATTTGGAAATCATAATGTGGACACGTGGAAGTACGTGAAAACTCATTTTCCTGGTAGATGATGATGATGATGATGATGATGATGATGATGATGATGATGATGATGATTTAGAAAACGAATTAAATCTAATATAATTTTTCTTTATTATGAAAACATAAAAAATATAAATAAAGCAGTAAGATTATAAAATATAAAATTAAATACCCTAACATGAGATGGAATCCTCCTAAGTATGAAAAAAATAATTTTTTTTTAATAATTTTGTTCTTTTACACTACTTGAACGTCCCAAAAGAAAAATAATATAATAAGTTGTCTTAAAAATATCTAAAAATATGATAAGATGGATGAGTAGCCTTGTAAGATGAATATTATTTTTAATCAATTAAAATTCTATATACATGTAATCTAATTATTCGAATGATTATCTATTTATTGAATATGTCATGAAAATTTTAAAATAAATATTTTTTTATTAAATTACTTAATATTATATAACCATTACATTCACTCCAATTCGAATAAACTAAGTATTATCTTGAATATCAAATATATTATGAAAAGATATTATTGACATTTAAGTCAATCCGATATGGTTTAGATATATATGAGTAGGATTATCCAATATGTTTTTGAAATAAAAATATTTAAGTTCTTGAGAAAGACGTATGATGTATCATCTACAGAAAGATTAAGGTCGAAAGAGATTTTTCGAGTTGATCCCTCAAACACTTAAGTTAGTAATCTAAGGTAAATAAATATAATCGTCAATAGTAAATAGTAACATCTTAACCATATTAAAGTGAACTTTTATACTTAGTAGCAATAGAACATCATATTTTATAAATATTCTTTGAGGATGTAGTTTTTAACTGTCATTGACAATCTCAATTTTGTCTTTTGTTCACGCAGGCAACAAGGGTGGAGACAACCTATAACCACTTGTCTTTGGTCGATGTTTATGTAAGTAGATTGGTGAGGGATAGCTTTTGTCTCCTTCCAACCTTGATGTTACATGGAGGACACGTGCTAGATGGATTGTGCTTGATCGATGATATCCTCTTGATAATTTGTTACCCCCGAAGGTATGCTATAAGGGTTCTTTGGTGAGGGTCTTGAACTATGATATCTAACCCATCTGATAAATTGGTCTTACGCTCCTTTGATCACTTCTTTAAGGGGGAACAAGATTTCATGATCAACTTACTTGGGCACACCCAAAAACGGACAGGATCTATAAGACCAATGTACTAAGGATAATCAATCTATGGAATCTAATTTCAATCATGCTACTACAATTAAGATTAGAGGGTCTACAATAAGAACAAAAAAACATGGAACAACGTTAGAGCCGTAGAGCAATATCATTGAGGATCTCCCGAGATAACAAAACCTCGTAGCATAGATATCCTGGTATGCTTATACGCATCACTGACTCTATCGTACGTGTTCGTCTTGCTTGCCTACGTTTTCGGCGGCCGCAGGGCACTATCTCTGCATTGAGAGCGCCATCCATCGCTCGCAGTTGTTACAAATGCTGAGAGAGATGTTCCCCAAGTACCCCATCACCACCAGGTGCGTGCCATAAACCTCAAAACCTAATCATCTAAATAGCTTCGTCCTCAACAAAGATCAAAATTGTACTTGTTTGCACGTCCAGGTGCGAGGATGGAGTGAATCCGGAGGTGAAGCCTTACAAGTTCTCGAATCAAAGGCTTCGGGATCTTGGTCTAAAGTTTACTCCAATAAAAGAAAGCCTGTGTGAGGCCTTCTTCCTCCGCCATCAGCCGTCTTCTTGAGATCCGACATGTGAGTCGAGTGTGCCAAGGATCAGAAATGTATCTCCACTGCAAATGTTACTGTTTCTCGTAAGCTATATGTAATCGTCATCAAACGATGTAAATTATCTGGAAATATGTGGTTGGATGTCTACATTATAACGACGGATAACTTGAACAAAGAACAAATTAGTTCCTTTGAAACTACCATAGAAATTGAGGAATATTTGGAAGCATATGAAACATCGCAAAAAGTGTCTGACGGAGTACAATAATATGTAAATATGCAGGTAATACATTATGTATGGCTTATTTGTTACCACAAGCAATAGAGTTGACCTTCTTATTTAAGGATACTACCAACAGATCAGAAATACCATCATATTCTATGCATTCCAAGTACTTACTATCAGCACTAACTAAAGAGTTTCTTTGGATACATAGATGCTACATTTTGTAAACAAATACTAAGATCTCCATGAATAAATACTCAGATGCTCCTGACAAATTGCTTAGACTGCAGGTGTCATTGACAGTATCATTTGCCAAAACCATTTAGCAACAAGTTGCTACAGTCATGATGGAAATATCTGCACTAGACTAACAAAGTTCAAACAAGAGTGGAAGCCAAAACAAGCTGCTATCATAGCATATCTCTTGATGACGATTTTAATTTAGGTGTGGACAAACACATTAGTTGCATTATGCATATGACATGTCCTTAACTAATCACTTCAGAGTTAAAGAACATAATAATGAGAATTACAATTAACCCCCGAACACAAATAAGTCATCATAACCATGAGTTTACCATATGCGGGGAGGACTTTTCATAGAAGGCATAATGTGGAAGTAAATAAGAGGACTTCATCAGATGTTGGTTTCTGGTAGATCCTTCCTCCAGATTATTGGAGTTGTCATTAGGATGATATTACAACACATTTTTAATGACTGATGATTACAAGGGGAAAAAATCTTTCATGCACCTATAAGCAAATTTTCCCTCATCTTCTAAGCCATGATGCTGGCAGCAAACCCCTAAGCTTTCTCTTGAAGACAACAGAAAGTGCAGAGCCCAGAAGAGGCCAAGTTGTGACGATAGCTATATAAGCTAGCAACCACATTGATATATCATAATGTTGTAATAGCTGATTGATGGATCTCTTTACTGGAGCAGTCACATCATGGATGGCTTTGGTAATGCTTTCTGCCTCTATCTCTTGCACGGAATCCACAGGCTCGCTACCATTGTCCATATCATTTTCTGTTCCAAGCAAACTCTGGTCCGTAAGCACAATTTCATCCTCAGGTTCATCGACATGGCATAAAACATCATCATGCAGGTCCTCTTTGGTCATGTGGTCTGGTCCTTCACTAGTCATTGCAGCAACCATTCCATCTTCCATGATATTAACATACGGCCCCTTATCGATGGCCGATTCAAGCGAACAATGCAAGCCATGGTTTGGTGTCTGCATCAGTCATATCACTATCTTTAACACCATAATAACACACATAAAACATATCCACACTGAAGATTAGATCAATTAATCGTGTTAGTGAATGGGACGATCTTATATCAAACTTCAGTATAACAGCATGTCATTTAAAGGTTAAGAAGTGAACCTTTATCTGCCCATGCATGAATTCACTCGAGTGTAGAACATTGAGGAACTCACGAACAGCTCCAACCCACCTGCAAACAAAAACTTCAGTTCCTTGCAGAAGAAATATAGGAAGTTCCAACTTTGAGTAGATGATCCACCGATGACTTGGTGCAGTGACTGTCCATCCAGATCTAATAAGAGGATGTAAGAAATAACATTTCCAAGAGACAAAAGCACAAGATAATGTATCTTGGTTGATTCTATAGATTTCGTCTGTGGCTGTAACATGATAATGAAGATTCTTGACAATTACAGAAAGTGTTCAGATAAGCACATACCACCAGCATGGCTAACGAGTTTCTGTTCCTCTGACAATTCATCTCAAGAAAGAAAAAGAGAAAATAATCAAGAGAACAAGAGTAGATAAGTACCATAAACTATGTGCTGTCAGCCCCTCAAAATAAGCAAGATGTCCACCATGTGCAGTTGTTGCCAAAACAATGTTTTGGTTTGCCCTATGAAATTAAAAATATTAATAAGGTTGAAACGAGAGGAGAGGACGCAGCCACTTTCGCAATAAAAACTGGTCTTCATGGTTTCAACTTTACCTGCATTCATCCCAAGGAATTGCTTCCCTTGTACAGACTGGGTCATCCAATGAACTGATGCACAGCAATGGAACAGCTACATTCCCAATAAAACTCACACTGCTACAGCAGCGATAATAGGTATCTACAGTCTGAAAAATACAAGACACTGTGTAACTCAAGAAAATAGTCCAAAAAGTAGCCAAATGGAAATACCTCAAACTTTCCAACATGGCAAGTGGCATGACTGTCGAAGTCTCGAACAGAGCACGACTGAAAGCAACATAACAAAGAATAAAGAAAACAAGCCATAAGTAGGTGTGCGACTAACAGGTGAGAGTAAAGCTACAAAATTTTCGGCTGTAGAAAATTATAACAATCAAAATAAAAAAGCATTTGCTACAATTTGATAGAATATTACAACCATCACACTAAAATCAATCTTCCAGTGATCATGCTGGATCCCTCTACAAGGCCAAATTTCAAGTACGTGAATTCAAATTGCTAGTCCATAAGAAGGTACATGCTCTTTAGCAGTTGGACGTTGAACTTGAAATTTTTAAAGAGAGTATAGAACAAGGTTGAATCGACAAAGTTTAGTTTTAGATATCAGTATATCAATAGTTAATGCAAACTGACCATAGTATCAATTTATCCAAAGCATCCAGCTACTTCTCCAAGTTAGGAACTCTATAAATATCATCTGAATTTACAACTTAGGATGTTCCAAGTCAAAAAATTATTGGAAGTTAAAAGCAAGTAAATTATGACATCTGCTGCTTACCAACTCTTGATATAAATACAGATTTTATTCATCTCTACACCTGCATAAGGATTGTTGTGTTGTTTAAACTAATGGAGAATAAAAAAGGAACCACAACCAAGTATCTAAAGGTAAATTCATCATTGTAAAGGTTAATGTGCAAAACTGGTTCACTTGCAGGGTTGTGATATTTTTTGTGAATTATAGCTAAAAGAAATGATACAGTGAATAGAATATGTGCCTAGACTTGTGAGTTTGGATGTGTCAAGCACAGAGAACTCTTTATGCATTCCGCAGTCCAAGAAAGCACCAGAGAAATTTTGATGTACATAGCTTTCCTAGAAGTTGTGTACATAATTAATGGTTAATGTTGAAAACAAATGGAAGTGAATCTGACAAAAGTTGATTGATGCTAATCTAATCAGAAATTTTCTTTTTCCCTGATGTTCCATAACATTCTTGCTATTTCCTACTTGCAACCTCAATTAATTGACTGCTTGGACAGAGACTGTTAGGTTGCTATTTTAATTACAGTATGATGATTGAATGTGAAAATTGCTCAACAAAGACATTTCAAAATGATCAAGAGTTTTACCTTTCTGATGCCCTCCCAATTTGCTAGTCGAGTTAATATAGGCTGATGTCTGAGCAAAAGTAAATATCAGCCCAACACATACAAAATTAAGTAGGATAGTAGGCTACAAGATGAATGTAATGCAATATATTTCAAGGGGCAGTGGCATAATCTTAGAGAAATCCCTGCATACCAATAAATAATTCACCAGATATGGAGTTCATATGGAACATACAATTGAGCATAACCTTTAAGGCCAATTGTAAGAGCTTTGTCATAGAATCGCTGGACGAGCTTGCGAGAAATAAACCTGTCACATACCTACAAGTGGGAATGATACAAAAAATTAACACCACAACATGACAATGCAAGGAATGAGAAATTCAAGTCTTAGGCTATGAAGTTCATGTAATATCAGCCACTATCAGTCCAAAACTACTTTGGATGTATTTGGGTAGGAAAGCACAAATTTAAATTAATTGGGATGCATGAATATTGTCTGTTATGATAAGTCTTATCCTAGTTTACATGTACAATGAAAGGTCCTTACTCATGAAATGCAGAATAAAATAGTATCTCTTTTACCAATAACAAAAAGAAAAAGAAAACTTCAATAGACAAAACGAGTAATTAAAGTAAGCCAAAAAAAGTTTCAACTAAGGATTGCAACACCAACCACTACAGTACAGTTAGGCCAGTATTTACTGTCCAACCACCAACCGGTTTGCAGAGTAGGCCAAATCAGACAGTTTGATCTGGTTCCCTACTTTATATATATGTGCGTGTGTGTGTGTGTGCGCGCGCGTGCGCACATGCGTGTGTGTATATATATATACATATATATATACACAAATATATATACATATATATATATATACATACATATATATACATATACATATCCATATACATATACATATACAACATATATATTATTTTCCTTTTATTCCTTCACTATAAATGTAAAGTGACTCCTCATGATGATGCCTGCCATTCACTCTGATGCATCTCGTCCTCTCCTCTTCCTCTACTTTTTTCATTCCTCTTTGGAATCCTTTGTCTTCTTTCTTCTTCCCTCCTCCCCCTCCCCCAACAGTATTGGGTACATACTATAAGGCCTGCGCGCGCGTGCGCACATGCGTGTGTGTATATATATTACATATATATATACACAAATATATATACATATATATATATATATACATACATATATATACATATACATATCCATATACATATACATATACATATATATTATTTCCTTTTATTCCTTCACTATAAAGTAAAGTGACTCCTCATGATGATGCCTGCCATTCACTCTGATGCATCTCGTCCTCTCCTCTTCCTCTACTTTTTTCTTCCTCTTTTGGAATCCTTTTCTTCTTTATTCTTCCCCTCCTCCCCCTCCCCCAACAGTATACATACTAATGTACCGGCACAGTTCGCTAGAATAGACCAAACTCGTAACAGTCTGTCTAGACATGGACTGACATGGCTCAGATGACCGAAATTGCAAACTTTGGATTGAACATTACCCCATGCTCCCTAAATTGAAAACTTGGGATCAACTAATTCCAAAACAATTCCTAGTTCCTCAGGGATTTTAGTGCAGCTTGACATGGATCCCAATCTAGATAAGTAAAAGCGATGACATTGAATTCTACGTGTAATGAATTTTTGTTGCCTTATTTATTTGAAAAGAGTAACAACCATATATGAAGTTACATGAAAGGCAACCACAATCTAATATATAGATGGCTCAAAACAATAAATTGAAACAATTTTTGTGACAAAAAACTAATAAAGTAAATTCCAGATTGATCTATGATTTTCTTTGTGCCACTTAAAGTTAAAAAAAAATCCTTGTACAAATACTGTATGTAAGTTGAAGAAAGACAGTTAACCACTAGATCCCATGGTGAGCAAACAGAAACAGCACCAGCGATAGGCGTATTCTCCCCATCTTCCCCAAGATACTTTACCTAAAATTGAAAAACAATAAAAGCAAACAGTAAAAGAGAAATTAAGAAAAACATGGATTGTTTCACTAAATAAATAATCAGATTGCTTAATTCAAACTAAGATTAATAACATGATGACTAATAGTTTTCCCAAATTCCTAAGGCAGTTAAAGAAATATCTAAATGATAAGATGCACAAGAGAAGTTCCAAGAATTCCAAGTCAAGTACACTGAATTTAGCTCATGAAAAAGAGTGCAAACATGAAAATAGCTTATTAATGTGAACACAACTAGTAATGGGTCTTTGACAACAAGCCATTCAAGAACTAGAATTTGTATGTTGAAACAATTATATTCCTCGAAAAATAAAGATCCACATAATATATTTGAACATTCTTTAAAACAAAACAAGATTTACAAGTCCAGGCCCATTATAGTTTTAAAAAAATAAAACCTGTTTGCATACCAATACATTTGCACCAATGCTTGTCCCAACAGCAAACAGAGGAGCTCTCCAATATTCATAATGAAGATAGTTAACAACTTCCCGAAGATCTTCCGTCCATCCAGCATTGTAGAAGCAATCAGACTGTCGAAATGGCAATCAACATTAAAATTCCAAAATAGAATGTCACATCAATTTGGCTGTGCCTAGATTTTTTGGCTGCAGTAGCACCTTGTCCAGCAAGGCATTCTTTGTCAGCATGGTATGTAAATCTGATTACACGTCTATCAAAATTTTTAAATTTTTTTTTTCCACCATGATAAAGGCAAGAAAGCTTCTAGACTTACAAGTTTAATTATGACAACAACAACAAAGAAAAGCAATGCAATATCTTCTTCCTCATCTCTCTAATGTGATATAATGATGTTTTGCGACAATCAGAAGACATTAAAGTTTGCAGTATTTGATGCAGAATCCATGCCATGAAAAAAAAAAATTGCTACTAATTTTGCCTTATGATAGAATCACGTAGCCTAGATTAAGTGGCAGCCAAGAATAAATGATCATAGGTTAACAACCCAATTAAATTTGTCCCCTTTTTGGAACCTATATTAGTAAGTATCGTCACACACAACTTCATTATCTGAATTAAGTAATAATATAGGAGTAAAAAGGAAATCAAGAATATTGCCTACCAATGAACAATCCAAATAGGATGGAAGGAACATATTTTACCGTAATGGAGATACCTCCTAGGCCTCGATGATTGCTAACAACAACATTCCATCCATGTTTTGCCATTGTGTAAGCAGCATGTTTCACATACTGCAGTGTATGATTAAAGCCAACATATTAGTTGATCAACCACCAGATAGAAACAAAAGAATGATTGCCCCTTTAACAAGCCTTTAGAACAGTAATAGAAAGTTCCAGTTGCTGCAACTGCTGGGAGTAAGAAGGGAAAATTTTTGCATTTATTACAAAACAAAAGTTGTCTTTTGGAAGTTTTGAATTGTATTTCATGATATCTACTACAAGATTGCTACAGTTTAAATTTTAAAGTGAAACCCGCAGCAGGTTTTAGGTGTGTCACCATCTTAATATTTTTCAGCCTATATCTAACCAAGATGAAGCATCTGGCTGATTCAACTTATCAAAGTTCCTCTCATCTCATAACATTAATAAGGAACTATTATAATCACTCTATCAAGAAGAATCGGCAAACTCACCAATTCATCAAAAGAATTGTTTTTACAAGAGCAATTCATTATCACTATGCATAAAAAATTAAAGGAGTCAATTAAATAACTGGAATCAATTAAATAACTACTTGGACTATACAAAACTATAACCATATTTATGGAATTCTAAAAAAATACATATGGGATGTTAGAAAAGATAAAACAGGAATCTTACAGAAGAAAAGGAATCACTAGTCAGTCCAGGGACCACAACCACAATAGGAGTAGTATCATCTCTTGAAATAACCTTGTCCGTGTCAGAGGCACCTCCTGCAACTGTAAATAGGGAGTCTAAGTTAATAAATAACATCGTATACAAGACTCTGTATAATGGCACTCTTAAGTTATTTTTTTGTTTTGTCTTTGTGTCGTGTACAATTTTGAGGAACCTAAAGTTGCAGACTGGGTAGCTTCAAAGGTGTCAAGTGGTCAAAAAAACATAGTTGATACTTGATAACAACTTACAGCTATGGCACATCTATTTCCATGTTCATCACTGGGCTTATGCAACAAGTGTCCAAAAATCATATGACAATGACAAAAATGTGGTACTAGAACAATAAAAGTTTATTCTGCACCTATAACTGAATCCATTTAATAAAATCGATCAATTCATGAACTTTCAAGTGTTGAAAGCATTCAGAAGGAGAGGGTGATCCATCACCAAATTGAATGAATGGTCATAAGCAACAATGATTAAGAAACAATTCAAGTATTTCAAGTAGAATTTCTCAGATTTTCTCAATCTAAATAACAAGACTGACAAAAAAAATGTGCACCGAGGAAACTGAAGGCACCAATCCACAACAGCAATATATCACAGACAAACACATAGTTCGCAGATCAAACATCAAGTTAAGAATATAGATTTAATTGACTACAAGACCATCATATCTTTTACATTGTATTTCTGGAATAATCTGAGAAAAAAAAAAAGAATCAACAAGTCATTTTGCTTAGCACGTAAGATTGTACATCACAGGTCATTGGCAACAAGCTTTGAGTGCAAAAAGAACATCCAAATAAAAAGATAAGGACACATGCTCATTCATGGAAAATATACTGCACAGGAGCATTTGCTCATACATAAGCATGAAGCAAGCAGTGCAACATAAAGTAGCAGGGATGATTGAAAGCCATTAGTAAAACGAACATACAAATTAACTATCATGGGAGTATGGCACAAACAAATTAGCCATTAGGGCATCAAAAAGCTGAATCAACTATCGTGGCACCTACCTAAACCTAGCCATTAGTAAAGCAAACATACAAATTACACGTTTCCTGAGCACACTACTTTTGAGATCCACTGCACATGCTATATAAGGCAGATCATAAGTATACAAGAAATATAGAAGCAGCAACAACCAGCCATGCATAGAGCATAAAGAGAAAAAGAACAAATGAACACAAGAAGTTGCTATGAAGATAAAGATAATTTTCAAACAAAATGCCCAAAGTAGGTTATCAAAAGGTTAACAAGAATAAAAGAAGCAATGATTGAAAACAAACGCTTAGCTTCATTTAGTAACCACAAGCCACAAATTCCAAGGACCAAAGTGGTCTAGAGGTCCATGGCTTGTCAAGGAGCTGATGGTTGAGGATTTTTAAAGTTTGTGACTCGTTCTATATTATAAACTTCAATCAATTCCCTCATATAGAATCTGGCTAGCAAGTATGAGATTTGTTAAACAAGCAACAAAGTTCAACGATGCTATACAACATTTGATTTTATCCAGAGTCAGGCATTTTGTAAGCATACCATCAGAGGCAAGCAACCAGTCCAAAGCCACTGTTCCACCATCCTGAACAGAGAATAATTGCCTGAAATTCAATAGAATATGCTCAGATAATACATTAAGAGCATCCATAAGTCATAAGGGCAAAAGAAGAGCCTAGGCAACAAATACAAACTTATCAAGAATTATCCTTGGCAAAAATAAAGGTAATTTATTGTCCAAGAGCAGGTTCCAAGGTAGCAGATAAAACAATTTAAATTTTTATTCCTGATGGAAATCTGTATATCCATTGAGAGGTAAAGTTACATGGCGCCTGCTGAATTTTTCTCAAGAAAACCCACCGATTGTACCATTGATAAAGATATAGGATGACAGGAATTACATATGTCAAACACCACTCACAGTTCCTGTGATCCTCCTCCAGATGAAAGAGACATAACCACATAGTTAATGCATTGTTAACCAGGTTCCTATCAGTCCGCAATGATAATTTATTTTAGTTTTAACAGAATCACCAATTTCCACTTGAAAGATAAATCACAGCATAGGACATTCCAATACAGAGGTGTTAAGAATAAGTTTTATGTTCCCAGAATAACTCTCCAGGTGAATCAACGCCAATGCCGAATACCAAAAGCAAATAGGGACAAAATGCAACTTAATATCGAATAAAAACCTAATACCAACCTTCTATAAACAACAGATGGAGGTCTTCCAAAAAAATTCAAGAAGACTGTCTGCAAATGGGGGCTCGCAAGCCACGGCGTTACCAAATACCTAAAAAATCAATCGCCGCCTATTATCCATCAACCCAACCTTCGGTAAACGGTATCATTCCAAAAGAACCAATCAATCAGACTGCCGGCTCACCTTCCATGGAGGATCCGGCACATGGAGACGACCCCTTGGTAGATTCTAGACGCGGGATCGAAGGTGAGGACGACGGGGTCCCCCCGGAACCCCCGCAGAAAATCGCCCAGGAAGTGGAACTCGAGGAAGTTGTAAAGGAAAACGAGGAGGAAGATTAGCGCGGCCGCGAGGTAGTGGGCTGTTGGCACCAAGGCGGCGGCCTGAAGGAGGAGTCCGATGGCGGAGGCTTCGTCGGGGACGGAGGAGAGGTAGGACGCCATGACTTCCGGCGATCGGGGAAGAAGAAGAGGGGAGAGGAGAGTTCGGATCTAACGCTTACGCTCGAATGGGCATCGGGATGGAGAACGGCGGAAGCGTCCTCGATATCAGCGCCTCCTTTGATTAGTACATGATAGTTGATGACGTGTCGCTTCAGTACCATTCTAGCTTTCATGGGACCCACGGCGAGGGATCAGTCCTAGTGGTGCAGCGTGGAGGGTTGAACCAAATGGAACTTACTTCTGCCGTTGGAGCGCATCCTGTGCTGCGACGGGCTGGTGAGCGGTTGGCATGAAACTTACCGACTTATTGGCCCTCTTTATGATTATTTAATTAAAAATGATGGAAATGTGCTTCTTATTTTGATTAAAAAATTATTTGTCTTACTTTTTTATTATTATTTATTTTGTGATAAAACCTTTACTCAAAAATCAATCAATGTATCAACGTGTAATCAAAACGTGTATCTATAAAAAAAACCTTGCTTGTAGATTTCTTTAATACTGTTTATATTGGAGAGGACGCAATTTAATATTTTTATTGGATTTTGTTGATCGTATATAGTATTAGTAGTTCGTAGATTGTCTGTGGACTTGAAAGACAACTTGTTTCTTAAAACACTTTTACAACCTGAAAACAACGTTACAAAATTTCAAAAACAAATTTCTTTATCTTGTGTTTATAGAAATTTTCGAAAATAATTTTTTATAAAAAATATTCTTTCCAAAAAACTCCCGAAATTTTATTTTTGTATTTCCCTTAATAAGATATTTACATATATCATATTTCTGATAAAACTTGAAAATAAAAAAAATACCTACAAACTTTTTTTTTCTTTTTTTTTAAAAATATTTTAATGTTCTATTATTTTAAAAATGAAATAAAAATAAAAATACACCTACAAAGTTTGAATAAGTAATCTTTTCATAATTTGCATGATTTATTATGTATTAGAATGAGCTTTTAACAATATACAACAATAATGGTAAAGTCATAAATCTCAATTATTTTGATAAAAAGTTATATATTTAATTAAATTTAAAATATTTAATCACTATTTATAATTTTTATTAAAATATTATTATATCTTTTTTATCTTCTGATATCATTAACATTAATTATTTTACCAATCACATCTGAAAGTTTCCTAAGCATATGCTAATATTATTTTAAATAATTTTCTCTCAATAATTAATTATTCATAAATAATTTTTTTTAAAATTTTTCCTAGAAACTCCACACATCTATTTCAATATTCATAACAACACAAACTTTATATATATATATATATTTAATTGTTCAACATTTAAATTCATAAAATATTATTGGTCTCATAATCATCTTATGAAATTATTTTTTTAATTTCAAAAGTATCTGATGATCACACAAGACAAATAATGTCCCTTGCAATAAGATAAAAATAATAATAACTTTAAAAATACAAGTAAAGAAACCTCTTTGGAAAAAAAATGCATCGATGAACTTGAACTTTGATATAAATAAGTCAAATTTCATACAGTCCCATGCAAAAGCATGTACCCAATCATGTTAGACATTTACCATATAGCAATTTTATTTCATACATTTATTTGATGGCCCAACATATCAATACTAAAGCTCGTGTTAGACATGCACATCTGTGCGATGGAGATGGTAGATTATATCGGGCAAAACGAGAAGAACCCCAGGTTGCTCTGCAGAATAACAAGGATAAATCAGAGACTTAAAAAGATATTTCCACAATCACAGTTAAGATAACTCCTACATAACACCAAATGGGAAATGCTGAAAACTAGCAGCCTGTGTTCGAATGTTTCTCGGATACACTTCAGCAAAAAGAAGGCAGGAATCCTTTGATGCCCTAAATGCTACATAATGATATCAAATGAAATTAAAAATAATCAAGATGCTCTGCAGTCCAACAGTACATGAGCACCAAGCTTAATAGTTCCACAAATGTTCACATTTCAGCACCACTGAAAAACTTATGCGCATGCCAATTCTAACACCAGAGTAGGCTTTTTTTCTCCAACGAGAAGAAAAGCAACATAATGATGATATCACAGTAAATTACGTTGATCCAAAGGCCAATTCTATGTTCTGTACTAAAACATATAACATGTAAGATTAATTAGCAACCAATTGACAAGCGTAAGTATCATCCCTTATTATTTCATTGACATTTGATGGCTTTTAACCTCCTTCAAAAAATCTAGAAGACAAATTAAACAAGGTTAGAGAACTAAATGTGTATGCATGCATACATTTTAGTTCACATCCGTAAGCATAAGTAAATTTGTACGCAAATAGGTACGTATATATGTATATGTAGGTTCCGCACCTGCAGAAACATAAGGAGCATTGATGCTTTAGGCTTTCAGGATTAAAGTGTGTTTCAAGAAGACAGTCACTTGTGTTCTAAGGAGCCTTTAAAAGAAAGACTGTGCATATCACACAGGGAGCATTTGAATGTACAGGCCCCTTGAACTCAATAAACAAGAGATGATCATAAAAGTCCTATTTTCACTATAGTGAATCTCAGAATTAAGAAAAAACAAAAAAAAATAATTATTACTTTCCAGAGGCAAGCTGAGTTTAAGCCATTTTCTAACGAAAAAGTGAAAAGCTACAAGAATTTTCTTAAATTATCAACATAACCTACTACCCTAAGTGTGGATTGGAGTTCCATTAGCACAACTGAAGAAATTGGAGTATGACTGAGACCTGAATCACAGCAAAGCCAATTTCAGATTTTGGTGATAGGTTTCCTGTGAAGCAGTGGTGAAAAATCATCTGAAAAACTATCTTAATAAGCTTTCTAATCCAACAATGGTCTTAAAAATGATATATACAGTGAACTTAAGAGACAAAGGGCTACAGGATTCGGAACCAAACAGTGTGGTAATAGTATGATGTAATAACTATATTGTGGACGTCAACCTCAAGGTTTGAACAGAGCCCCCAAGATAACTCACATAAGAAGGAGAATATCATGATCCCATCCAATATATGAAAAGTAACACAATAATTTTTTGTGTCAGACAAGCAATGGGCAAAATCATCAATATATATATATATATATATATATATAAAGCTACCGTAGAAAGGCTGCAAAAAAGAACTTGATCTTTTCGAATTCAACCAATAATGAATGGTTCGATCACAGAGAGATCAATTGAAAAGAAGGGTCATAGCCAATGGGCAAAACAATCCCTCTCTGTGCGTTAGGTTAATCTAAAACAATTATAGAGAAATTGTAATAACAAGATCTTTTTTCTAATATAACCAATAATTGTAGTCCGATCACAGAGAGAGATCAATACAAGATAAGCTATTTCTATGGGCTGCTAAATGAAAGTAATGGTAGAAAATCTGTTAGAGAGACAAATTTGAATCGCATGAGAAGGGATCAATAAAGAAACGTCCAGAATCAGATCAAATTGCAAGTACCAAAATCATAAGAACTAGGGAGAAACTGGAACTCACTCCGCAATTCTTCGACCTGTTGTGCGGTGAGTTTCGCCGCGAACCCCCTCGCGGCATGCGTATAATGATGGATCACGGCACCCTTGGCGCGCTCCTCACTGCAGAAACGTAAAAGATCAAACCTTTGATGACATAGAAAACCCTAATCAAACCGAGAAGAAAGCATCGTGCAGGGATGGGAAGAGGAGGAGGGGGAAGAGCGACCTCCCAAGGACGGCGGCGAGGGTTCGAATATAGAAGGCCTCGGGTTCCACGCCCTGGGGACATTCCACGTAGACGATGTACACGGTGGCCTCCGCCGACGCCACGGAGATCGAGAGGGAGGCAGAGAGGAAGAAGAGGATAGATGCGACGACGAAGGCGACCGGAAACCTCTTCATCTCGTCTTCGCAGCCTCGTTCGGCGGGAGGCCAAGAAACGGCTCCATTATATCGACGACAGAAGCAACAGACTTCGGACACGGCTTAAGTCACGAACAATTCGCGTACGTTCCCATTGTCGATTCTGTTCTCGAACTCTACCAACGATTAAGAATCAATCGTTGGTAATTACCTAAAAATTGGTCCGTGGAAAGTAGGAAAGTGAGTTATGTTTATCCAAATCGTCAATATATTATGACCTAATATTTTTAATTCAATTGAAAAGGAATGATGTGGTTTCTAATTTACATTATAATTTATCGCTATTTAAACTATTTTGTAATTTTTTTTTCTTTTTTTATTATCCTATTTAATTTTACCTAATGTTATGTGAAGTTCGTGTCATAGTTTCGAATCATATACTTTATAAAATGCTAGTTAGTAATCCTCGAACGAATTATATTTCTCGACATTGCCAAATAATACGGAGGTTATATTTATTATACGTTTCCACAAATTTTGTATATGTGATTTTTTTACTGTTTTATCATTTCATCGAATTGGAACAGTTTTCTAATTTTATGACTTTTCATAATATTTTTTAAAAACTTTAAATGAGACATTTTATTAGTAACGGAAGGTTTCAAACAAACAATTAGTATTCGATAAATTAATAACCGAAGGTTTCAAACATTTTATTAAAATGAGAAAGAAACCCATTTGGACAAAAATACCTTTTTTTAAATATTTTTCTGTATTCAACTCTATTTGATACTTATTTTTTTGATGCACCAGTTGTATAAAAAAAATATTAATGTGTGGGTTTGTTCCTTTACTATTTTTTGTATAATATTTTTTTTTATTTATAAGGAATATGAAAATAAAATAATGAATAAGAACATTTTTGGTATGAAAATGACAAAAATATAAATATTGTTCCAGATATCTCAATTAGAAAATTTGAACCGATTTCATTTACTTTAATGCTCTCTGTAACGTAAAATGCTAACACGTTACTATGATAATTAATAATCCGACAGGTACAATAAGTTAAGTAAATATAAAAGTAGATAATCCATTCTATTTTTTTTAAAAAAATAAAATAATTAGAAAATCTAATTAATAATAATATTATTATTTATAAAATTTACATGTCATAATAATATTCAAATATAAGCACAACCAAATATATCCAAATCTCAATTAAGGCTGTGAATTTTTGATGAAATATTTTATTTATTTTTATTATATTTTAAATATATTCGTTGGGAATAGCTTACGTTACCCAAAAATAAAATTAATGCATTCCATGAGGCGACTTAACTCACGAGTATTCAACGTAGCTAATGCAGTAACATATACGTTAGTCGGACTCGGCAATAGTCATGCATTTCCTGCAGGTGTTATGACTATATTGGCAACTTAAGTTATAATCAATTTAGAGCCTTTCTTTACGTACATCAACCGTATGAAGGTTAGTGACTCTCTTATATTAGGTTGAAGGCTTAAGATTTTATTTGGGAAATTTTATACCTAAATTATTGATTTGATTTAATGATGTCCTAAATTTGCTTATGAAATATTGAGTGTCTAGAAGTTCATTCAACAAAATTTTAATATAAAACATAACTTGGTTGATATATACTCATTTAGTAAAAGATGGGATTATGCTAGCTTGTAAAAACGATTAATGGTAAGATATTTGGATCAAACATCATCTCTGTATTTGGTTAGGTCTAAGCCAAAACTTCATTCGTTAAATTATAAGAATTATCTAATTGATCCATTTTGGTATATTGACCATGTATCAATATGATATGTATTTAGGCATACCGATGTATCGTCGAGGCATATTTCGAATCATCCTTTCATTTATATTAAATTATCTAAAAATAATTTAAATTGTTAGATTTTTTTTAAATAACTTAAACTTTAAAGTTCAAATGAATCAAGTAATCAACCGATGAATATATATGATTTTATCAAAAAAAGAACGATGGAACTCCATGGGCGATAGATCGAGATCCTCGATCCTATACATCTATATATCAATTTAATATATATATATATATATATATATATATATATATATATATATATATATATATATATATATATATATATATATATATATATATATATATATATATATATATATATATATATATGTTGGACCTAATCCTAAAATTGATATCACGACATAGTGTACTGATATATTGTATGTCATTGATATATTGATATGGTGATAGTCGTAGTCTAATCGTCGTGGATCACATATATCTATGATGGCTCTTGAGACAAGTATGATTATAGCATGTATTGATGAGGAGAATAGAGAATAATATTAAAACTTCTACTTTTGTCACTAATTTATTATTTTGTATTATAAGATTGATAACAGTACTACTACTTAGAGAAGTATGACTAACAATCATCATATTATCGTCGACCGTAAGATTTTCTATAATACGATGGTTATGAATATGATGAGTTTTGCTCTATGTCTTGTCGTGTAGACTTTATCGCATTTGCTCAAAATCAATCAGTGCCTTCCCATTCCCATTATATATATAAACTTGACTGGTATCCCGTCGAGTTCCACGATTTGAATCTTAAGTAGTATGTGTAAAATACTACTTCTCAATCCATGCACCACCCTCAAATTGTGTAAATGAGACCATCAACTCCCCAGCATTGATATCATCATTGGTCGAGGTACTACTGCCCATGTTGCTATCATATCTTTAGAACGAATGGGTTATTGAATGCTATAGAGAAGGTGTTCTAATGCTAATGCTTTCTTCCTTGCCTTTGTCTTTACATATTGGGCAGATGATTGTAATGGACGATTGTGACAGTTGAGTGTCTTTAGTTGCTTGAGTAACTTGACTCAATATTGTCCAGCTCCTTTTGTCATGTTCTAATTAAGGGGAATATTTCACGATGATGTGCTTCCTCTTCTTCTATTACCTTAGTGATAAAATATGAAGGATGTTAAAGATCTTCCACCTCATCAAGTAAAGGATCCTCTTTGCTTTAACTCACTCTAACATCGGCTATGAATCTTCATTATAGAATTAGAGATCGATGGGATCAATCTCTATTTCTTATGGCTCCATATCCAGTTTGGCACACAACAACCTTAGTCGCATATTATAGTGGACATATGCCAATTTCTCCAATCATATATATAATATAGACCTTCGTATGAATTAATATGAATGTTAACAAATTACATTCGCAACTATTATATGTTGTTGTTTGTGAAAGTATATATTGTTGGGAAACCTGGGGAGGCATCACAAGCGTGGTGGAAAAAATAAAATAGAAATCGGTTTCTCAAAATATAGATTTATATCAAATCGCATGCAATGATTGGGAGCAAAAAACTAATAAATCCAAAAATTACATAAAATATGAGTCGATCTCACCTAAGGGAACTCATATATCTTTGATACGTAGATCCTAATTTGTAGATGAATGAGATCTCACATTCTCCTCTCTAGCGATAATCTGTATCATGAGAGGAAGTGCGTTGTTGCTTCATTCGCCATATGGATCACCACTAGAGAGGAGTACGTGAGATCTCCTTCATTCACGGATTGAAATATATAGATTAGGGATATACGAGTTCCCTTAGATGAGATTTACGAGTTTTTTGCTCCTAATCATCGCAAGCGATTTGATATAAATTTATTTTTTTCAAAAATTAATTTCTATATTATTTTTTTCGTTACACATGTGATACCTCCCTAGGTTTCTCAACGGTAGTATCAAAGCTAGATTCATCGAGCGATGATTGATTATAAACTGCGTGTGTTATTGAATTACGTAGAATTGTTTTCATGTAACTTGTTGTGTTTTTATCGTCAAACAAAGTTCTGGATAATACATATTCTTGTGGTTGAAATGTTCAATCATTCAATATATTGTCCCGAGATTCGCTTATGCAAAATGAAGAAAAAAGGGATAGTAATTATTATTGCTATACAGTTTGGCCAAAGGCTGCATGCACCCTTGGTCGAGAGCACAATTTGTTGGTCTCGACCTAGCCAAAGACAGCATGGCTGAGAGCAGCCTTTATTGCCCTTGGCCTGGTAGAGCACCTCCCCTACATCCAAGATTCCTAGCTACGAGGGGAACCCTGGTGGCTAAGGTTTCCTAGCCACTTATGGTAACCCTACCGCTAAGGACTCTTAGCTACAAAGGCAACTATCATCATAGATATACTCGTAGGAATTAATATGAATGTTACAAATTACATTCGCAACTATTATATGTTGTTATTTGTGAAAGTATATATTGTTTGGGAAACCTGGGGAGGCATCACCAAGCGTGGTGGAAAAATAAAATAGGAAATCGGTTTCTCAAAATATAGTTTATATCAAATCGCATGCAATGATTGGGAGCAAAAAACTAATAATCCAAAATTACATAAATATGAGTCGATCTCACCTAAGGGAACTCATATATCTTTGATACGTAGATCCTAATTTGTAGATGAATGAGATCTCACATTCTCCTCTCTAGCGATAATCTGTATCATGAGAGGAAGTGCGTTGTTGCTTCATTCGCCATATGGATCACCACTAGAGAGGAGTACGTGAGATCTCCTTCATTCACGGATTGAAATATATAGATTAGGGATATACGAGTTCCCTTAGATGAGATTTACGAGTTTTTTGCTCCTAATCATCGCAAGCGATTTGATATAAATTTATTTTTTCAAAAATTAATTTCTATATTATTTTTTTCGTTACACATGTGATACCTCCCTAGGTTTCTCAACGGTAGTATCAAAGCTAGATTCATCGAGCGATGATTGATTATAAACTGCGTGTGTTATTGAATTACGTAGAATTGTTTTCATGTAACTTGTTGTGTTTTTATCGTCAAACAAAGTTCTGGATAATACATATTCTTGTGGTTGAAATGTTCAATCATTCAATATATTGTCCCGAGATTCGCTTATGCAAAATGAAGAAAAAAGGGATAGTAATTATTATTGCTATACAGTTTGGCCAAAGGCTGCATGCACCCTTGGTCGAGAGCACAATTTGTTGGTCTCGACCTAGCCAAAGACAGCATGGCTGAGAGCAGCCTTTATTGCCCTTGGCCTGGTAGAGCACCTCCCCTACATCCAAGATTCCTAGCTACGAGGGGAACCCTGGTGGCTAAGGTTTCCTAGCCACTTATGGTAACCCTACCGCTAAGGACTCTTAGCTACAAAGGCAACTAGGAGGCTAGTTTTTCCTAAATGCCCAAGGTAGCCCTATTCATACACAACAACCTTCTTTAAATTTGGCATGTCTCCTCCAAATTATAGTTAGTACTCGATTGTAAAAAGATATAAATAGAACTTTATTAGGATAATAAATAATTAATATCAAATATAGTTTATGATCACCCGAATCTATATTATTATGACATAATATAACTATAATATTAGAGAATAGACCAATTATTTTTTTGAATAATCGACCCATTATAATAACATCAACTCCATCGATAGCGTTTGACAAGAGTCGATATATAATATTTTTTAGTGTTGACAATAAATATGATTACATTCCAAGACTACATCAAAATTGAACAAATTTAGATAATACACTACAAAGCAAATATTAAAAAATTATGAATTAAATTATTAGTAATTTAAAAATTAGATAATACTAAGAATTTTAAATATTAAAAAAATTATGAATTAAATTACATTGAATATGAATTTACCTGCATCATGGATATCTTGATCCATATAAACTTTAGTCCTATGATTAATGATCTGTAAGTATTGCTCGACCTTAAAATTATTTTTAAATGCTTTCTTGGTCTCCTCTCTTATTGTAATTAGTATATGTCTAAGCTAAGATATTTGAGGATGTTTATCCATATCGACTTTACAAAGGATAATGTAAAGTGGCTCTACTCGTATTATGATTTCTTTCACGATATCTTAAAATCTAGAAGAAATAATGGTCTATTCTATCTTTTTTTTTTATCGCTCGATCTTGAATACTTAGAATTGGGTCATTCTTATGAAGTGACCATTATCTTAAGACAATGAAATTTATAGTAAATCGAGTGAATCCAAATATGAATATCTTATAATTTATATACTTTTACATTAAAAAATAGGCTCAATGATGTTTATATATATAATTTATGATCGATTGAGCTACACACTAGTTAACTAATGATAGCTCACCAATATCCTTCAACATTAGATCCATAATAAGCTGCACATAGAATTCAAAATAATATTTTTCTTTTTTCATCATTTACCACTTCTATCAATTGTAAACCAACTTTCTTAAAATAGCTCCAGTGACTTTTTAGATAATGTATTGTAGTTTGATCTCATCTAATACGGTATCCATTAAGTTTATAATTTAGCTTACATTTTGAATCTTGTTAAAAGTATCTATTAAGTTTTCAATTTAGTTTACATTTTGAATCTTATTAGAAGTATTAGTCGACTCATAAAAAATCACTCGTTTGTTGTAATAAATAAAAAAATTAATAATATTTATTCTTATTGATCCTATCTAATTATCACATATCAGTGTCACCCTATTTTCGTCTCACTGTCGATTTGATTTAGTCCTTCAAATTTACTATCTCCTCATTTAAATATACATTATAGATATCCTTTGATGTTAGAAATTGAATCTGCATGTTAGACTTTTGAACAGAAGAGATTGTACTCATTGTTTTATTTGGAAGGTTAGCAGTGGTCCTTAATAATATTTCAAAACCAACATTTATGTCAGCTATGGACTAGGGTTTGTTCCTTGATGATAAGTCAAAACTATTGAAAGGAACGGGAAATGGGTAGGTGATGAAACTAGTAGCTGAGGGTGGATAGAGAAAGAAACATCGATCCTTAGACAGGTAGTGTGTTGTATGGGAGCCCTTAACCACAATGGTCCAACTCAACAAGAGGAAGATGACTGGCTTCCTACTAACTCTTACCTGATCTAACAAGTCTTGAGTGTGTGATAAGTCTTGGTGGTTGTCAGGTCATATTATATGTATATATAATGGACTTTCAAGACATTAATATTACTGCTTAGGACAAAGTCAGTATCAGCATGCATAATTAATGTGCAGTTCATCAACTCTCAGATAACAGTCTCCTGAATAATGCTTAGAGATACATTGCATAATAGCCATATTAAATGGAGCAAATACAAAGGCACTAATGTTGCCATTGTCCCAAGCCCTGAGCAAAACCTCAGCTCCCTTCAATAGATGAACTGATGGAAATCTCATCGGTGGAGAGATCTCTATTTTTTAGTATTATTATTATTATGTTATTTACAGAATAACTATTTTTTTAATTTTTTTCACATAAAACCTTTACATATTTGGATTCCATATTCTTTAAAGACATTGGTTTAAAAAAAAATTAAAAATACATACTAATCCTAACAAATATCTCTTAAATATTTATAATCACATGTTGTTTAAGAATTTTGCACCTTTAAAAAGGACCAAAGAGCATTCATATCTGAGTCTACCAATGTATCAAACCATCTCTCTAATTAAAAGTCTAAGCTTTTGGATGGCCAAGATTCCACTGACATTAATTCAGTTATATGCATAAATTATATATATTTTCCTGAAAGTTACATCCATGCATATTATTATGATTGTTAATCTTGAGTTCCCACAAGAAGGAAGATTCTTGTTCTTCTGATACAAAAGTATGGTCAATGACCAATGGTTACAGAAATCTTAAGCAGTGCCTGTGAGGTCTAAGATCAAAGTATAAGGTGTTCTTTGCCAGTCTTTCACAGAAGCAGCTAATCCTTTCTCTCTCTCTCTCCAAGGGTTTCTTTTGGGGTCAAAAGGTCTTTGAGTCTACAAAATCATTGAATCTTTCATTGCACATAGATAGCTTGGATATATTATGTAAGCAATCAAATCAAGCTTTATTATTTATTGTGTGATTCATCTCAGCTTATACTTGCAAGTATGTTCAACGATTATGAATATATCTAAGAATCACAAGTTCTTCACTAATTCTGCAATCAATTTTGAGAAAGAAATATAGTATACTTATATTTACAAAGATAAATAATAAGGAGGGATATTTCGATTAAGAGTTAAAATGTTTATCAACTAAATTATTATTTTTTATTTTAATATTATCCAAAAATTATTAGATGAGATAAATAATTTTGATACATTATCATCAAATTATAATTTTTAAATATTTAATATTATATCATTTGGTAGCATATTTAATGCACATGGAGGAGAAATGGATAGTGTTATGGAAATGGAGTGCATCATCATCATCATCATCATCATCATCATCATCATCATCACCAATCACAACACCTCACTCCAAAGCCTTACGAAGCCATTGCAAACGAGCCTCGCACGTAAGACAAGCGCACCGTTCTTCTCCCCATCCCACCAAATCGCATGATTCTTATTGCTTAAACAATGCCCGAAGAGAGAATGGCGACAAGGAGAGTCCAAATTTCCTCCCGGCGAACCGTTTGAGGCCCTTCGACCTGCTCCCACCATCGGTTGGAATCCCTCTCTTCTTCGCCAGCGCTTTCTTCTCCATCCCCAAATCCAATCTTTTCTACGAAAAATCCCGATTTGTTGTTGGAATCTTTTTTTTCTTGATCATGTAATTTCAAATCGATACCCCTCGAGTTTGCCCCTTTTTTTCCCTCATAGTTTCTGGTTATTTTTGCGTGTTCGGTTGTGATAATGCTCGCAAAATCTAATTTTTGTTCTTGTTATTAGTTGCTGCTTCTTGGAGAAACTGTTTGCGAGGGGTTTCCCCTTCTAGATCCATCTTCGCTGCTTTTCCTCAGTGAAATTTCTTGAATTCTCCCCCTTCCAGCCTTATTGTATACGAAAAACCCTGAAAACTTGGGGTTTTTGGAGGTTTTGCGTTGGAAATTGCAATTCTTCCGTTACAACTGCGATTTCACATCGATTCTTCCAAGAATTGCTTCTTTCTAGTTCTCTAGGACCATGATCTAGTGGTATAATTCTTCAGAGTTCTTAAAGTTCTTCCCTTCTTATTTTGATCACAAACGTTTCTGGCCGAAACGTTCTTCCCTTCTTGTTCCTCCTGATCTTGAATTTTATACTCGATTCGCCTTCTTTCAGTACCACCATGGGCAATGCATTCGACTGTATGCCCAAAAAGGGCCCCGCAGGCGGCATCAGGTCAAGGAGCAAGCAGAGCTCCAAGTCGAGATCACAGAGGAAGATGGCGGCGTCTGACGAGGAGCTCTTGCACCGCCAGGCCCTGGCAATGGCGATTCAGCAGCACCAGTTGTCACAACGGTTCGAAGGCTCCATGTCCCGGAGGATTGGGTCCACGAGCTCTCGGCGGCGAGACCTCCCTGATTCGATTACTAATGGAAAGCTGGTAATTTCTCTCGATGATCCTCTGTGATTCATGAAGGCATAATCGGTTGCATGAGGGTTGTACGTCTTACTCTAATAGATCCACAAAAAGAAAAAAAATCATAGTCCTGACGATGTTATGCATCAATTTTTACATTTTTCAACTGGCAGAAAAAATAAATCCAGATAAGATGTACAATTGTGATGGATGGATTAACTGTTCATGATTGTACCTGAATCATGACATCCAGAAGCGCTGAAACATATGATGCTAATAGGGTTTGTGGACCATCCTGCTTTTGCGGATATGGTTCACCTGGAATGACATTCATGCCATTTAGTAGTAAAAAGCTATTTGCTTATACTTCTACTTTGGAGCTATGTGCACATCCATCCTAGTAAGTTCAATTTTCTGGGCCAGAAGATGACAAAATTCCCAGGTTAAACTATGGGCTCAGAGAATAATACTGGCATCTCCACTTAGGTCAGCATAACTGGAACTACATGCTTTTTCCCGACCAGCTTCACATGCTACTTGAAAAGAATCTTTATTGTTCTCTTTCTGAAGAAAGAGAGTAACTGCAGCTAACATAAGTGTTGTCCTGTAGTCAATATTCTTTTTCAAGTAGTCCACAATATTTTAATTTATTGAAAGATATCAAGTTGTCTAGGAGCAATCATATTAACAAATGATGAAAATATCAGGTCTAGTTAATTGGAAGGGTAGGTGCAACAACAGTTTAAAATATCCTGTATTAACGCATGTAACAAATCCAGACTACCAAACTGACAGCCAGTTCTTGGCATGTAGAAGTCACAGCTGTTATATAAATGAACTATAAATCTTTCAGATCTAATTTATTGGAAGGGTGGTGCAACAATAGTTAACATCCTATATTAGCACATGTAACAAACCCAGACTACAAAGCTGATGGATATATTTTTTGCAGATGCATGCAAAAGTTGTTTTTTAATGTAGGTATGCTCCACTTTATATGTAGCCATATTATTTTATAAGAACAAGAAAATCTGTAATATGATAATTCTATTTTTCTTGTCTGTTCACATCTCATGCATCATGCTGTTTATTTCTGCAATGCCACTCTGAATGATCTGTATGTTTGAAAGTTGGATGCCTTGAAATCAACTCTCGTACCATGACCTTTCCTACTTCTGGCCATTGTCATGTTTGATGCAAAGCATATTTCATTAGAGAGCCACTGTGAACCCATCTTTTTTGTACACAGCTTGTACGATACTTGCATATTCTAAAAGAATAGAACAACAGAATAGTACCTTAATCTTAACCCATTGAGTTACGTCACTGAAACATACACAATGTACTGAAATCTGGATATTAGGTTAACTATAGGCCTTCCTGAATTTCAATATATGAACCCATATGTTTTTTAGTTTTTATTGTGTTGGCATGTTTATTTGTGAACTTCATCTTAAGGTATACTTTTCATAGACATATTGATATTCTGGGGGCATACCTCAAAATTGATTTAAAGGAACTTAAAAGTCTTACTCAAAGTCGATTTGCTGTGTTGTTTAAGAATGTACTATGTTGTGTTTAACCTCTGTTTTTACAGGAGTTGAACTTTTAGTTATGGAAGCATATTGAAAATTCAATTCTTCTCACCAATTTCTGGATATAGGACATGGCTCTTCATGAAACATTCATGTTATTTATTTGTACAAGATATTTATGGCTCTTGTTCTAGGTTTCTGTTTGACATTACTATAAGCTAGATAATGTGCAATCAATTTCTTCAGGGGAAAGGGCCTAACCATTTTCTTTTAATCTTTGGGAACTTTGCAAAATGTACTTTCAGCATCCAGTTTCTCTTGAGAATCTTGAGACAAAGAAAATCATTCTTGTCCATGGAGAAGGATTTGGAGCTTGGTGTTGGTATAAGACTCTCTCTCTTTTGGAGGAAGTAGGATTGCTTCCTATTGCTTTGGATCTCAAAGGCTCTGGGATAGACCTGACAGATCCAAACAGTGTAACTACCTTAGAGGATTATTCGAAACCTCTAACTGATTATCTTCACAGCCTTCCTGATGATGAAAAGGTGAAGGGTGCTCTTGGTATGGTCTTTGTTTCTTTGCAAACTGAGTTCTGCTTATAATTTGGCAAATATATTTCATAGGTGATATTGGTTGGTCATAGCTTTGGAGGTGCTAGCGTATCTTATGCCCTGGAATGTTATCCAAAAAAGATATCAAAGGCAGTATTCCTCAGTGCAACAATGGTATTGGATGGACAGAAACCTTTTGATGTGTTTTCTGATAAAGTAAGTATTCCTTTTTAGGGTGGTATCTGTGTGTGTGTGTGTGGTGCTTATACAATGTTATTCAGTGCTTATCCAATATTACATTTAGCTGATTCCTCTTTAACTGATCTAATAACTATACACTCTGATCTTGCGTGACACTTTTTAACCTCAGGTAACTGTTTCAATAGTTCAATTAAAGTTGGGAAATTTGTATAATTATCATAACCTCAGATAACTGTTATGATTATCAATTGAAGTTGGGAAATTTGTATTATTTATTCTTCTTTTTATTTTTTATTTTTTAAAGGTAAGTGCGAAAACTGGATCGTAGGACTTATTATCCGCAATTTCAACAGAAACTATTTTGTGTATTTTAGCATGGTAACTGACAGAACTTTCTTAGACTTCATAAGCTAGTCCTGTTATTCCCAGTTTAAAGCTATGACATTGCTGCTCCTGTCTCCTCTGTGCTGTCCAGCTTCCTTATTCATGTCAACTATCTTTTCAGCTGTCATCTGCTGAGGTTTTCTTGAAAGAATCACAGTTTCTAGTTTACGGAAATGGAAGAGACAAACCTCCTACAGGACTCATGTTTGACAAACAGCAAATTAAGGGACTATATTTTAACCAAAGTCCTTCCAAGGTTTGGATTCTAACTCTCCTAGTTTTTCTAATTTTTCGATTTAACGGAAGCCTTTTTGCAAAACTGTCTCTATAGTTGTATTTTGTCCAACCTAAAATGGATGGATGCCAGTTTTTATTTATTTTTCATTTTTTGCCGTCTTATAGAGACCATTTTCTTGAGAGTCCATCTATATATTTGTACTGAATTTTGCATTGAAAACATGAATGCAACTTGGTTTGATATAGTCTGTTTAAAGAATATCATTACTGTCTAGACACATTGAATTTACTGCCTTTTATGAACACATGCAGAAGTTACAAGTGCCTGTTTACTGTTTATTATGTCTTTTTTTTTTTCTATCCTTGCTCATGGTTGTTGTGCTTGTTGGGGTTTCCAAAGGTAATTGAATTTTATCATATTGTTGACTGCCACATAATTTTAGTAGAATGATAACCACTAAAATTACCTGATGCTAAAAGGGAATGAGTAATTTTGCCACTAAAAGGGAACAAGTTGAACATGAATAACATAGACCTGCTTGTTCTCAACTCTGCCAAACAGGTCCATTGTTCATGCTTATGAGGTTGGGATAAAGTTTAGATGGGGAAGAAAAAATTGTGTGTGTGTGTGTGTATATATATATAGAGTGGGAGAGAGAGAGAGAGAGAGAGAGAGAGAGAGAGAGAGAGAGAGATAATACAAGGCGAAGGTCTAGAAGCCCAAAATTTAGTTGTTAATATATTCAGGATCCACCATCTTGTTAAATTGAACCATAAAATCAAGGTAAAGTGACAAATTATATAATATATTATTATAAAGTGTATTAACTCTGGCTTTTAGCAAGCCAAGCACACTTGGGACAGCTTGTTGCACCAACAAACATCAGTAAGCCATTTAGGGAGTCTGACTGATCTCGAGAATGTGCTTGGTTTGAGCCAAACAAAGGGTTGACCCTGGTTTGCAAATGTTGAGCCTTTTCTACAGCCTTATAGAGGTTATTTCATGTGAAGAAAACTGATAACATATGATTCTGAAACTATCTATTCCATGATTCTGGTTGCCATATCAAATGTATCATTAGCTTGCATTCCAGACTGAAGTTCGTTCTCATAAATTTATGTTCCATGATTATTGCAGGATATCGTTTTGGCTGCAGTATCCATGAGACCTATCCCATTGGCACCCATCATGGAGAAGCTGTCCCTCACGACTGAAAACTATGGCACGGCAAAACGTTTCTTCATCCAAACACTTGATGACCACATGCTCTCACCCGACGTCCAGGAGAAGCTGGTGAGGGAGAACCCTCCTCATGGGATCTACAAGATCAAAGGGAGCGATCACTGCCCCTTCTTCTCGCGGCCACAGTCGCTGAATAAAATTTTGCTTGAAATTGCACAACTTCCTTAGCAAATCTTACTGGTTTTCTCTCACACTATATCTTAACGAGGGGGTGTTCTGCCCTGTGGAGGTCGTACAGAGGTGAAGAGCAAAAAGGTCATTAGCAGCTCAGCAATGATGATTCGTTTGTGTTTCTGGATCCAATTAGCAGCTCAGCAAGTTAGATCCCTTGTTATGCTACACGAAACTAAATCCATAGGCCTACTTCTTAAGCTCTGGATGCTTGGGAGCTTGTAATGGTCAGAGTGGTAGGAATAATCAAATGCTTCTTGCACTCCATGGCAATTGTTGGCTCAAGCCTTTACAAGTCATCACCTTTGACTCTCATCAGAAAGGTTTTGTAAGTGTTTTAGAACTTTGTTCAACTGTTATCTAAGGTTACAGTTCTGGAAAAACTAAAGGGTTTGAATTATATTAATGGATTATGCAGTTTTCATATGCCTTCAAATTTATTATTCCTGTAAATTTGACCCATCTCCATTAAACTAATATTTATAATGTTTTCTATCCTAAGTTTTTATATCTCGTCGATACGAATTGACGGAAGTCTTGTGTGATGAACTCATTTTAATTTCATCATGTTCTATAAGAGTTCTAGCTTTTTTTTAATTTAATTTTATTCCTTTAAGATAGTATATAATAATATGCCTACAATATGTTTATAGAAGTATTTAGATTATGTTTGGAAAAATATTTATATTTTTAATATGTATTTAAAAATATTTTTTTATTTTTATTTAAATTAATAAAATAAGTAAATAAATAAATAAATAAATATACTTTTACAAACAAAATTGTATGAATGTAAAATGTTTTTAAAAATATATAAATAAAATTTTATCATATAAAAGATATAAATAATGTTACTGCTATCAGGTGGTAACATCAAACAGAACATTTACAATACAACATTCAGGTCAAACGTGATTTAAAAAAAAAAAAAATCAAATAACCTCAATATATGTTTCAAATGTATTCGCAAACGTACTCTTAATCCTGTATGTTTGGCTTCTTAATAGAACTAAAAAGCAATCCCAACATTGAGGATTTAAAGCTAGAAAATGTCAGAGTTGAGTGTTCATAAATAACAGTTGTGGATGATCCAAAATTCAAGTTCTTGATACTAATAACAGATCAAATCAAGGATGCCATCGATGTTGAAAGTTGATTAGTTTCGGATCTAATTCGCAACATGATATGTATTGGTTAAACATACTCCGACTCAACAAATTAGGTTAGGAGTTCTGACTCTATTGATGGTGAGCTCAACTATGTTGTAAAAATAGTGAAACTCTGATTGGTGCTAACTTGTCCAATTGGTAGGATAGATAATACCTACATGAGTTGTCTTGACAGATGGATGATGATTGTGTTCACATCATCATATAACATAATCATTGTTTAGGCATCTGCTAAATCATCCAAGCAATCCATATGGAAATAACAACAAATCCCACTCTGATTCTTTTAACATCATAGATAATGCTCAAATTTAGTTTCTACAATAGCAGAGATCTTTTCATTCACAAACAAAGGAGGCAAAAGAAGCTAAAGGGTCTGAAGTGATACTATTTAACAGTGGTGGATGAAAACAGAGGAAGTCTGCTCTCCTCCAATATCCCCATCTGAAGGTAGCAAAGTATAGATAATAACTAATTGGTCAGGAAACCTTACTTACAGGGGACAGTACATGTTTGTGTGACTACAATCCAGAATTAGTGGAAAATTTATGACAATCCATGATGATAATTAAGTCTAAAAAGCAGGCAACTAAATACAATATTAGTAGCAATCGGGAAATTTCACATCATTTTAAGACAAACAGAAAGCTCGAATGTCTTAAGCATTGTCATCATGCCAAAGATCCTCTAAGCGAGAAGTCGATCTAGAAATACGATACATATGAACAGCTGTTGACGTATGACTAACATCCACAAGAACCAAAAAAAAGGAGGAAAAACAAGTATTCATATTACACTAGCAACAAGTATCGTATACTTTATGCCGCGGACAGCAATGAGCCACTAGCGTGCCACAAGTACTGCATATCCAAGAACTTTCTTCCTTCAACTGAATCTTCACAGCATCACTTTATAGAATACTGCACGTCTCAATTCATATTCTTTCTGAGGGGATTCATCCACATGCTAACGAAATTTGTTTCCATGTTTGTAAAACTACATCTCAGCTTCTTAGGCAAGAAACTACTTGAATCCATCTAGGAAAGTGTTTCTCACCTTTCTTGTTCACAAATGCAATCCCTCTTCTACTATTTACCCGATACGCAATGGAAGCCCCTGCACACTGCCAACCAAACACCAAACAGGATCAGGCAGATGATTATATCGGTAGCTATCACTATCTTTACATGCCGACACCACAATCTCCTTCCTGCTTGTTGCACACGAAGTCTCGTCGAGCTCAAGCTCCTTGGCAGTGACATGGCACCCACTGTCTGTGGTGGCATATCGATCTTCACTGTCCTATCAGCATGATCTTCAATCACATCATCACTTTGAAGCACTTTATCCTTCATCTTCTTCTTGTCGTGATGGTTGCCACTGTTCTTCCCTAGCAATGGTGCCTTTGTCGATGTAGAACCATCACTAGATGCTGTGCCCTCGGAATTGTCATCCAATGAGAAGGCGTATCGAGGCATGTTCTCCAAGGATGCTATGAGCCGCTGGACGATGGGCACCAAGTCATCATGAAAACCATTCTTTGCCACCTTCCTGAAACCATCTTGAATGTGCTCCAGGAACTGAAGAATCGCCAAATTCCCCACGCTAGGGTCAATGATGGCGAAGTATGTGTGGCCATCTGCCGTCAAGAATCCAAAAGTCCTGGTCCCGATGGAGTGGAAGTACCATTTGTGGAAAGCTGGTGCGTTCTCAAGGCAGAGAACGGCCAAGGTCTCGAGCTCGTGGCCTTTGCTGTTGTAAGAATACAGAATTTTATTCCCCTTGGCGATGCAGCAGTAGACCGTGTTGTCAATGGAAGAACCCATTTGGGAGCACTCTCCTAACTCTACTTCTATGGATTGGGAATGGGACGAAACAAGCTTCACGGATTTGGATCGCCGTGAATTCATCAAAGCTCCGAGCTTTACAAGAGCTCCAAGTTACCATCCGATTTTTTCCCCTTATATGTCACTAACTCTTGATCTGTGTAGAGATCAAAAGGCAGTTCTTTCTAGGGTTTCGGAATTTTGCTCACGCACGAGTAAACTTAGAGAGTAATGAATCCCGGAACCCTAAAAATCTACGCTAGCGTTTCAGAACCTTACCCTTCCGCTCCGTCCTCGTCAACAAAGGACCAAATTGCACCGATTCCTCAAAGATATCGAACAACCATGCCGCGTCAAAGGATCAAATTCCGGCAGAAAATAAAAAAAGACAGGACCGTTTGAGCTTCGATGATCAATCGAAGTCGAGAAGATATCGACTCCGCAACTAGCTAGGGTTTTCAAGAAAGCAAGATTGAGGAGTACCGTGAATCCGAAACCAGCAGCTCGGAAGATCGATTTGTATTGGCTTGCGCAGTTCACAGCGGCTGCCGAAGTCCGAATCCTACGAACATCAACATGGCTAGATGGATTCGTATTTATCGCTTCTTTTCTTCCCAAAATTTGACGGACGAAACCAAAGATGGGGTTTTTGGGTCAACGTAGTTCGTACCACCAACCGAGAAAGAACGCGGAAAGAAGTGGACATTAATGTCCCCATAATTTGCCCATCTTGTCTTAAATGATGCCTTAAAAGAATATTAATTGACCCTCACAAATGGAAATTGTGAGCACAGCAAAATTAGGTCGCCAAGCAGCCGTCTCCCTACTTTTATTTCTTCTTATTTTTTAATTAGGGGTGAATATTAAAAAAAAACCTCTGACTTTATTTTTTTTCTCATAGGACACTCCAAGCTTAAAAAGTTCTCATAATTTTTAATATATAATTATTTTATCTTTATTGGTCCTCGTCCTTGATTCTATCACACCAATCGTTGTTGTGATCGATTGTGACCCTCGTTGATCATTCTTTTTTCTCCCTTAATTATTTGTGCATATAAATTCATAGATAATGTCGATCTTATTTTTTTCTGATTGTCTATATTTCTATGTGTAGATTAGTCCTATTGTCCATCATCTCTTTTCTTCTGATTATCTACGCGTCAATACGTTAGTTGACAAGCAACACCAATATCCCCTCCTCTCTTCTCTTAGTCGTCTGCATCTTGGTGTGAGGGCCGATGATCCAACGATTAGACATAAGCGGAGGCATCGCTGGGGTGGAGCTGAGATGAATTTTTTTTAAAGTTACAAGGATAAAATGATTTTTTTTTTTTTCATGTAGCTAGAGAGCTCTGGAGCACTCTACGAAATAAGAAAAAAAAATTTAAACTTAATATTCTGTAACAAAATCTAAAGTTAGAAACTTTTTTAAAAAAATTACCTTTTCTATTAGTGATATTTTGATGATTTCTTTTGTTAAAAAGAAAGTGTGTGTAAAAGTCTTCACACAATCTACTCAACTCCTCATGGAAGACAGCTAAAATGTAAATTTGATGATCAATTGAATAGTTCCACATTTCATGTTAAATGTGGCCACACTATTTCTAGGTCAAGCCTCTTTAGATAAATGAACCTTTTATCCTTGATCATGTTGAAATCAGAAGAATCATTCCCACTCCATTTTCCTCATCAAGATTTGGTCTAGGAATGCTATGGCTGATTAAAATCATGTTGTATTAATGATTATATAAATACCCTAGTAAAGTATCCTAGATCATATGTTAATGACAAAATATTGAAGTAAATCATTTTGAAGATTTAGGCATAATTTTGTGTTTGGAAGGAGTATTTTTGGAAATATAAAAAAATTTATATACTTTATTGGTTATTCTGCTTATTATTTTATGTGTGGGAAAAAGGTAGGCTAAGCATGGCAGTGTTTGAATGTGTCAAACACCAAGTAACATGCTGAGAAAGAGAGAGAAGATATTTGTTCAGTCAATGAGGTGAGGTCTGCCATGGACACATCACCTGTGCTTTCAAGAGGGAGGCTGTTAGGTGCCGCCTTGAGAGAGAGGGAAAGGGAAAGGTAAAGGAAGGTCTCTTGTGGGTTGGGGAAGACTCCAACCAGGAGGAGCACATAGCTGGGTTTTAATTTGCCATGACATGGCTCAATGACCTCAAGAATGGCAGATATAACTCTTATGGGTTTGGGAGAACTCCACCTCTCAAAGGTGGTCATTAATTTGCTAGAATAAAGCTCAATCACCATTCTTGTTCTTTCCAATTGAAGTTGAACAGAAGAAAAGAAACAGTGTGATGCAGATGAACATTGTTTTTCCTGAAACTGACAACATGAATTTGTATGTATATACATGTGATAAGCTTCATCATTTAATCTTCCATCAAAATTGCAGTAAACAGATAGGTTGAGAGCATTTGGAGATTTAGATGGACATGGAGAGAGGGAGTTTCCTCTCTTTCAAGGCATTGTAGCATTGTATGCATTCAACTGCTTTGAATGCAAATAATTAATTCTATGCTAAACAGCAAGGAAAATATAATGAGAATAAGCTCAGCTTGGCATCAAGAGAAGCTGATCAATGGATAGCATTAATGTAACCAAAGACACAACAAATCATTGAACTACAAGGCCTCCAAATTGTTACAAGCATCTCTACTCAGATGCCACAGCAAACTAAACGAACGGTAAGTCAAGAACAGGTATAGTTTTTCAGGATGACTATTTGCCATCTGCATACCATCATTTTCCACTAATGCACCAGAATTAATGGTATAACCAAATCTCCATGAACTCAATGGAATGTAAATTTGTTCATGTGGAACAGATACGAAAAACTCGGTTCTACTGATCTTATACCTTTCGACATTTGATCACTAATATTATATTGTCAAAAAGAGTCACCAGAGAATTTGTCATCATGCAACAGCAACTTTAGCAACCCGTTGACACGTCTCGTAACCACTGTTTTCGGTTACCAAATCTACTGGCAGCTTCCTCTTGGTCCCTGATTTGGATATTGGAGTTCTTGGCACAGCATAAGTTCTTAACCTCTGGACGTCTTTTACTTTTAGTGGCTTAAGGATGAAATCTTCAGCTCCAATACCTCCACACCTGCACAAAGAGAATCAGCATCCCGAAAAGTAGAAAAGAAAATACAGATTTCAGAAGTCAAATCTAATTAGTTTTGGTACATGCTGTTTTTTTCTATTTTTATCTCATGCTGCATATGTAACTGAAGAATTTTGGTAAAGAATGATCTCCAGTTGGAAGCATAGAACAGCTATGAATTATTTGAGTAGCAGCGGTCACCACCTTAATCGGGCAAATGTATTTTGTTCCAATTACTTTCATTCACTTGCACTAACACTTGAACTTGACATGCTAATTAACATCTTTTGGCATGAGCAGCATCTGCAGAGCTCAAATTCTATCTGACGATGCAAAAAATGTCCAGAAATTAACAATATACCTGCTGATTCTCTGAGGATCATTTTCAGATGACATCATGACTACAGGTATGGATTTTAAGCTGTTGTGCTCCTGGAAAAATATAAAAAGTTAATTAGATCTTGAGAAAGCATAAATTGGTAGAAAAAGTTATGCTACAATTACAAAACTATAAGTTGATTGCTGGGAGGAAAAAAGAGTAACATTTGCATACCTTGATAGCCTTGAGAAGGTCATAGCCAGTCATTTGTGGCATACAATAGTCGGTAAGAATTACATCAATTTTCTGCTCCTGCACAGCATCATTCCGATCAATCAGGTTTAAGCATCAAGGTGATGTGTCAGGTCATATTCATGTCTAAATACAAGTCAATTTGCCTTTAATAGAGAAAATACACCTAATTATTCACGAATGGAAGTATCCGTTTTCCTCATCTTTTCTAGTAACTACACACAATCACCACAACATTTTCGTCTCAGCAATATAAACTTGTTTGTATATATTTTTTGTTAATTGCTCAAAACATTTATACATTAACAAAATAACAAATTTTAACTAAGAATGTGACTGCAAATGTTTAGATAACTCTTTGGCAATGTGTGATCCCTTTAGGGTCTATTTATGTTGTGTATCCTTTTGATATCTTATAGAACCGTAGCTTTGACCAGCCTATAACACAATAGTTTTAATTGTAGAATTTAGAAAACATCAACAACCAAGAATGAATTAGGAAATTTAACATACATTAAAATGAGGCCTTCCAATTGTTACTCCGTTCAAGCCAAGAACTTCCATTGCTTTCTCCCCCGAATCAACGGCAATAACTGAAAATGCAAACGAAGAAAGTTAGTGTTCTGACAAAGATTAAAGAGAGCAAAAACACTGGGCTTTGTTTATTCAGAAGGAGTGTTTTTACTATCAAATGAGATTGTCAAAATCTGCAATCTTTCAGATTGACATAAAGACAACTAAAATTATCTTCAGGATGAGGAATTTAAAACAATATGGGGGACAATCTAATTACTGAAGGATAATTGTTCTATGGCAGCCTCATCAATGATAATTCTGGTCAAGTCCTAAATCATCATAGATTAGGCTCACATGGATATGAGCTGGTGTAGGATAACTTCTAGCCCTAAGTGAATACCCTGTTTGGATCTTGCATTCTTTTGCTGGAGGCAACACTACAGCAGAACTCAGTGTCAGAAAAATAATGCAGACTGTTAGAAGGCAAGTGATTCTGAGATAAATTTGCATTTGCTCTACATGTAAATGCCAGCTATAGAAACAAGCAAAAAAAATAGAATTGCAAACTTAATAGTGGAACTTATAATGTGGTTTACCAAACACTAAAGATTCACTTGAAATACCCACTAAGAATGCTTGTCACCTACAACTACAGATCTAATATTAGTGACCTAATGCAATTATATACCCTTCTCATCCAGGCTTGGGAGCTGCATTGGCGGTATTATGCCACCTCATTCTCCCTAAAGGTGGAAAGAAGTAGCTTATCACCTCAGCTTGATGAAATGTGGATTTTGGTGGTGGCCTGGGCATCCTTATCATGGACTTCTACAAGTAGGGGTGCTTGAGATCTCATTCTCTCTGTACAAGATCCGGAGTCCTTTTGAGTTTAGACCTTCTCATGTGAAGCAAACTGTGTTGAGTTGGCTTTGATTTGCTTAGGTAGCAGAACTATGTATCCTGAGAGACAATCGAGACTTGCATGTGTGTTTCGTAATGATTTAGACCACTTTCACTAACTCAACTTTGTGTGTTGAAGTTGTGATTTGGGTTTTGGGAAAGATCAAATTGGCAAATGGCGACAAGCAGTCTCACAAAACAGGGATCAACAGATGAACTACAAGAACCAATCCACAGATCTAGATTGTTGAACCTGACAATTAAGAGAATCCACTTACCTTCAAACATCCTTCCACTCTTCTTGAGAAGCATCTCCACTATCTTTCTGTCCACAGGGGAGTCATCCACCACCAGTACTCTCACCATCTCTACTCCACCATCACTCTCCACCTCCTCATTCCTCTCTTTCTTCGCCTCCTCCTCCATCCCCTCCAATCGAAGCGCACAATCCCAACTCCTCCCTCCCTCCCCTCTCCTCTCCTCCAAAGTCCTATAAATGGGTCGAGAGAGAGAGAGAGAGAGAGAGACGAAGTGGTGACAGTCTGCGTTGAGTCAAGTGCAGAGTTGAAGAGAGGAAGGAATGGCGTGGAAGAGTGAAAACTGGGATTCGTTATCTGCCTAAGAAAACAGCCAGAATCGGCGTCAGGATTTGCTGTTTCCTCTCCATCACCGAACACCCGTGTGCTTCCACTACACGCAGGCCAAAGAGACACCATATCGAGAAAAAGGCTGTTTGCTGTCGGCGCGTAGAAAGAGAGGAGGAGGTGGGGTGGGTACCACGAGGTTGAAGTCGGGGCGTGGACAGATTTCTTTATCAGATATGGCTGTCGGGGAGAGAATCTATCGCTGTCCTCTGTTGGGGATTCGAGTCATTTGACCTACCTCTGAGCCTTCCTTCCTTATTCCTCTCTTTTATGATTGATCTTAAAGGTTCTTCTTTAGGTTTCTGGAGTTCTCTCTCTTGGTGCCTCTTGCTGCAGCCTTTGGGTAAAAACCAGCAGGTAGAAGAGTAATGTCAACAATGTACATAAAGAAACCTATTCAGGGAAACAATTTCGATGGTCTACTGCATTATATAGCAGAGAAAGAAGAGGCTTTACTAACCAAGACGAAGAAGATGCAGCAAATGAAGTGATCCATGGAACACGACGGGGACAATGCCGGATCCTTGAGATCTTGGGCTGGTTCCCCTGCCCCAAGGTGGCTGTGGACAGCATGGCCCCCCTCTGTCTTCAAACCCTGTCCCTCTCCTCCTTTCCTCCGTCGTGGGTCATGACATGATAATTAAACCTCTAATGGGAGAGAGAGAGAGAGAGAGATATGGAGAATTAACTGTACTGTAGACTGTAGTTGTACTGTGCTTCATTTCATGATGATGCATTTATTGTGTATTCTGAGACATCAAATAAATATGGAGAGCCTGTTCATGTACTGCAGTCTTCAGCAATGTTTCTCCCCAGTGATGCAACTCATTGAGAGATGTGACTACATCTGAATCCATGACAGTGTCATGCCTCTCCTTTTCCGAGAAGTGGAAGCGACATAAAAGCTTGCAGATATGAGAGTTCATTTCACTTAATTCGACATTTCAGCAACCACAATCTCTGCAGTTCTACATTTTAACATATGGGTTGCTATCAGTTTGGTATTAGCATTCATTTGGCAATTGCCTTCTCGAGGAATGAGACTTCATGCCTCTCCTGAGAAGGTTGATCATTTGGAGAACTGGGAAAGGATGTCATGTCTCAAAAGTCATGTAAGCTTTGGTTGGAAAAGAAAGAGTAGTCTGCAACAAGGAATGACATACAGCGGTCAAAGATTTGCTGGAGTGTATGCTTCAGAAATCTTCGTTCTGTATATGATGTACCAAAGATTTCCTCATCATCTGCTGGCCCAGACAGAGATGTCACACATACTTCTGTTCTTTCTAGTGATGACATACACATCAACCTAGGAAATAGATTGTGTGCCATGTCATGATGGTAACCAAGTTGTAGGTAAAACTTATATTTTAGATTTTGTTAGTTGAATTCAAGAGACTATTGCCTCAATGAATTAAATAAAAATATTAATAGAAACTAAAATCATTTTTTTTTCCTTCTTTACTCAAACACAATTTATTTCTTCTTTCTTTAAATGTGATTTTACTCATGTAATATCGTTTTATCGTTCCAAACTAGGGCATGTCTTGCACCAGAAAAGCGGGTGGGTCCAGTCACGTTCGCGTCCTCCGACATAAAAGCAAACAGTTGCCGTCGCTTCGGAATAACGCAGCGGTCTCAGTTACCCCATTCGTGGGTCCCACACGGCTAAGCTAAAAAGCACAAGTCGTGGCAGCTCGTGATTGGTTCGATGGTGAATAAGTTCCGTTACGGTGAGTGCGACGCGAGGTCGCAGGAACTACCGGTGTCATTTTCACACCCCAAGTGCTCGAGCCCAAGCGAACACCCGAAGGCGGTTCTCTTTGGGCCCCACGATGACTTCCAATAGAAGACCCTTCTCTCTCTCTATCTCTCTCTCTCTTCCCCGCCTTGTCTCTCGACGGGTTGGACTGGGCTTATCCCGTGCCGCCCGCGACGAGGAAACATTGAGAGCGATCGATCGGTCGATGGGGACGCCACCGAGATGAGTTCTTTTTACCCTTAACCTTCCCTCCTCCTCCACGCGCTTCCAATTCTTCGGCCATTGATTCGTCCGTTGCGAGGGCTGGGCTTCGGACAACCCTAGATTCGCTGCATAGGGAGGGGCCGGTGGTGGAACCGAGCAAGGACCAGGAGGAGCTTTTTGGATCGTTCTCCAGGTAAGCTTCTCGACGTTCGATCTCAACCTGTCTCTCGCGATGGATGTTTTTTGTGGGGTATCGGTGGAAATGTTTTTATCCTTTTTGCGGATTTCGACTGATGTAGGGATGAAAGTTTTGGCGCCGAGGTCGAATTGTGGATTCTGATTCATTCTCTGTGCTTTTTGCTTGTATTTGTGCTTCTGGCCGGGAAATCGTTAGCAAGACTGCATCTTTTTCGTGATTTAGGGAAATTTCTGTAGGATTCAGGGATTGAGTTATAGGTTCGGTCGATGATGATTCCAATGGATTGGTGTTTCTACGTTCGGTGGTTTCGTTGTTTCCTCTTGTCATTTTTTTCGGAATCTTGGTCTATTCCTTCGGCTTTTCATTTGATCATTGGCTGGTAGGTAATTCGCTGAGACAGGAAACGTACCAAATTTGGTGATTGAGAAAAGAGAGATGAAGCCGAGGAACAGGCCAGATGAAGAGGAGGCTGAATACTCCCCTTGGACCCCGAGAAACAGCTGGTCCATCGGGTTGATAAAGTTTGTCTCGTTTCTGGTCATTTTCATGGCGGGAATTATCATAGGCTTGTCACTAAGCGCGCATTTCACGAGGTCCTTCAATTCACAGACCGATATCTTCTTTCCGAAGACAATGTACACCACCAACTGCGACAAAGAATGCTTGAGCTTCAAGGGTTTCTTGAGTCCGGCACATTTGATGCATAGCATGTCAGACAAAGAGCTCTTCTGGAGGGTGTCCATGGCACCTAAGATGAAAGAGTATCCATTTGAGAGGGTGCCGAAGGTGGCTTTTATGTTCATGACCAGGGGGCCCTTGCCATTAGCAAGGCTGTGGGACAGGTTCTTCAAAGGCCATGAGGGGCTGTATTCAGTTTACGTGCACACAATCCCAGATTACAAACTCAACGCACCAGAAAGCTCAGCTTTCTATGGCCGGCAGATCCCCAGCGAGGTTACACATAATTCTATGTTCTTGTCTATACTTCTTGTACATTGTTGTTTTGTGTGAATGATTCAGATAGCAGATGTGATGCATCCCACTGTTAGTGCATACTTGGGAGATGATAGCTTCATATTCTTAATAGAACTTGCTGGTTGCTGGTCAATTTTAAGGCATTAATATTCTCGGAGTTCCTTGTCATGCTTTATTTCTGACATTACCGTTGACCCACTGATTAGATAGGGGATGACTGTGCCATGCTAGGTAGGTTCTTGCACATGTATTCTTGAAATGTTTACATATAGACTCTCAAGGGTTTTGTGTGCGATCCTCATTCTTTCATTTGTGGATATCCATAATGCTGATACAAAGTTCTCCGACATAGTATGATGAACTTATTCAAGTTTTACTTGCAAAAACTTAATCTGCTTGTATTCAACTGAGAATCTTTACTTTATCAGTTTATGAATTGATGGAATTCCTATATTTAATTATTTAAATAATAATTTTAAAATTAAAAATATTAAAAGGAATGAAATCGGAAGAGATCCTCAACAACAGTACAACTTGATGTAAATATTTTTTGCATAGTCAACAGAAGCATTTTTCAAATTGATGTGTTGTTTTCCTTTATTCATATGTGATAGCATGCTTATATATTTCTATATGGTCTTCCTACAGGAGGTTTCATGGGGATCAGTGACACTAGTGGATGCAGAGAAGCGTCTCTTGGCTAATGCTTTGCTGGATTTCTCCAATGAACGCTTTGTTCTTCTCTCTGAGAGCTGCATTCCGGTGTACAATTTCCCTACTGTCTATGAGTACCTTGTAAACTCTGCTCACAGCTTCGTCGAATCTTATGATGAGAATTCACAACAAGGTCGTGGGCGTTATAGCCGTCACATGTTTCCCACAATCAAGCTCCACCAGTGGAGAAAAGGATCTGAGTGGTTTGAACTCAACCGTGAATTGGCTGTAAATGTAGTAGCAGACTACAAGTACTACTCCATTTTTAGTAAATACTGCAAACCTTCATGCTATCCTGATGAGCACTATATACCGACTTTCTTAAACATGTTCCATGGGTCCCTAAATGCAAATCGAACCATCACCTGGGTTGATTGGTCAAGGGGAGGGCCCCATCCAGCAACATATGGTGCTCCAAATATTACGCCTGATTTTATACAGTCCATTAGAAACAATGGAACATCGTGTATGTATAACTCGAGGCCGACGTCTGTATGTTTCCTCTTTGCCAGGAAGTTTGCTCCTAGTGCCTTGGATCCTCTACTCAACCTCACTTCAACAGTAATGGGATTCTGAAGTCTTTCTTCTACCTGTCTTTCTTCATACAGAATAGCTCAGAGAGGTGATTATTTTTTAGTTATTTCGTGACGTGTTGCTCCTTCTACGTATGGATTAGATATGGCAGCTATACTGGAAATATCGTTGGAAGTTGAAATCTTGTCCCAGCTGGCCAAGTTGGACACTAACAATGAAAAAGGTGCCACCTATGCATCTTAAGTTTCTTTTTCAATCTCCTCCTTCAGAGGGTGTCTACGATAGGTTAATGAGAGTGCATTTTAACTATTAAATCTTGTTAATGGTTTAAACAATAATAAGATTTAAGCAGTGTTGCTACCTTGTACATTCAAAAGTATGATCTCTCTAGCTTTTGGAAATTTTTTTTCTATCATATATTGAAACATGTAATGTGATTAGCTAGAATGTGATATGTTCTTTATGTTGACAGGCCTTCTTGAAATGGATTGGATGATAGTCTCTATGCTAAGGTATCTATTGAAGATGCTGAAAGCATATGTTCATATGCCTACTGAAACAGATGCAACACTCTTCAAGTTGATCAGGGGCAGTTTGACTTCATCAATAGGCGATGATTGTGTATATATACCAATCTGCTTATGAAATTTTTTGTATATAGCCCTTTGTTGTTCTTTATCTTTATCTCTAATCAGTCAACCTTTTTATCATTCCTTGTTCTTTTATTCCTTATTGGCTTGTAAGCTTACTCTGTCAACAAGATTTGTTGACGGAACATGAAGAAAAAAGTCTGCCTTTGCCAACGACTTCAAGGAAATCCACATGGACCAGCTCAGTTGCTGTCCCTTAATTATATGGGGAAAAGGCCTACTACTGTTGCCAGAAGTCATGATGAGGTTGACTAAAGATGGCCTTGCTTAAAGATGAACCAGAAAACAGAGTGTAGGATAATATTAACCTGGAGAAGTCAACGTTGAGATTTTTCATTACAATTTTGTACAGGTGAATAAAGCAGAAGTGTGAATGTGTAGTGTTGCAGGGTCAAGCAATGGACCGAGAAAAACCAAGTCAACATTTTTGTAGTATAAGCTTTGGATTGAGGCTTCTTTTGGAGTCATCACTAGAATTGAAGTATACATCTTACTTTCATGTTATAAATGTGAATAAAAGGTCGATATACGTATTCTTATCTCTTTACGTAGAGATGTTATTTGAGGCATACTGTATAAAATTCTACGCCCATAGATATACAGTTGATGAAAGGGAATATTTCTGTTTATTATATGAAGATGGAAACATTTTATGAAAGGAATTTAGGAAAAATAAGAAAAAAGGTATAGTAATAATTAGCTATAGTAAGAAAAAAAAAAGGTATAGAAAAGGTAGTAAGAAAAAAGGAATTTAGAAAAAGGAAGCAGAGTAATACAGATGTTTAGAATTTTTTATGATTTTAAACTCAAATTAGCTACTGAGGATCATATTTAGTAATAATTAATAAAATTATATTGAAGGATGAAAGTGAGATGTGGAGGATCTAAGGATGAGGAGGAATCCTGCCAAAGAAGGCACCATCATAGTTAGACATCCAATTTGTTTGATTTGAAAGAATCAAAGATGGGAATTTTCAGGAAGCCATACCAACTGTAGCTCATCAAACGACAGCAAAAAATAATAATAACATCAAATTTTGCATGGTTTGGTCTGTGTACACATGATGTAGTTTCTACTCAATACATTCTTTAGAGAAAATTCAAATATGTAAAATTCAGAAAAGAAAAATGAGCAACAAAACAAAAGGGATTACTGATATAACTCAAAAGTTTTAAGCTGATAGGTTATGAGCAATTAAACCATCTCAGATATCCTAACAGAAGTAACATTTCTTTACACAGTATACAAGAGCAACCAAATACTCACCCACAAGTTGTAAGATGGAAGAGTAGGGAAGACATGCAACTATGACAAATCAAATCTTTTCCAAAGTGACCTGGATCAAGACATCAATCCATCAGAGTAGAGAAGACAGCACAGAATACTGAAACAATAGAAGCTTAGAACACAGTTTGCTGGACATTCAAGCATTTGGAATAACACACAAGCATTTAGATGAGTGATTCATGTGTAGAGTAGCTAATCCATAGTTGCTTGAAGACTATAACATAGACAAACTCGATCCTACAAAGTTACCCAATCCTAGTAGTTTTTTAAGTAGGAAAACCCATTGCAGGCCCTTCAATTCCCTCTGCCCTAATACTCATTTTGTATATTCGGCGGATGTGGAATGTTAGCTGTCATGAGAGTTGCATAACAGAGTCCTTGTTCCCCCAGTATCTGCACATCAAACAATACATGCATTTACATTGTTGTCACTTTTTCATGCTAAAGATTCATTATTGTATCACTTTCTTGATAACAAATTAGTAATGCAGAGCCGAAGGTCAAAATTTTTTACGATCTTTTGATCCTATCTATAAGCAAATTATTGAAAGGATAGATTTGAAGGCTAGCTTATTCAAGATGACATGTAACACATGTCCTCAAAATATGAGGTTAATTAGTGGTAAAGTTGAGGTTTATGTCGATTAGACAGATTATTTCTGAAGTCTGAAACTAAAGCTATGACAGACGATGCTACCTTAATCTTCAGGGACTGGATCTGTTGAAACATGATTTGCATTTTTTTTTGAAAAGATTAATGAGGACAGATTCAGTTTTATGCTTGGTAAGTATGATTAAGATTTTACTAAGAAATAGGTGATTCTTCTAACCTTTGCATCATGGATATGACACATTCATGTTGAGATACCTTTCCAAGATACATGCATTTCATCCGGTTTCATACATTCAGCAGTTCCCCTCCAATGTATCTGTCATAAAAGATAGCCTTCAATTATAGATGCAAAATGTCACGGCGACTGTGTACATATTTTTAGATTAATTGATATATTTACAGATGGCTTCTTTGAGAGGCAAAAAAAAAAATCAGAAATATGTATTGGAAGCATGCAGAGGTTAGATAGGAATACAACATTCAGATGAAGACAATAATTCTCATGGGGACTCATCATCAAACACAAGAAGTATAGGGAGACCAAACTCTGTTTCATTAAATGGAAATCTAGCTGTCACTCTTCTGTTAACCATGAACTGCAATATATGTGCCTGTATGAATAATACATTGATTGTCCTTGAGCAAAAAAAGAAATGATCCTTTTTATAAGAAACAAGAACTTGGCTGACAAGCTGCACAACTCAAAGTACTCGTAAAAGAGAGAATATTAATAATGCAGTTCTTATTTTGACACACATACGAAATAAATATTGCTCAAGCTAATACATGGTGAACTTATCAAACTAGTCGGATACTCTCAATGCAGAAACTGAATTTGTGGATAATGATAATTACCTGGACCGTCAGTATAATAAATTAGATAGGAACACAGTTCTGAAAAAAGATAGAAAATGTAGTTAATGATTCCAAGACATTAGTTTTTATATCCTTTCTTTTAGAGAATAGTAAAAAAGAACTATTTGCAAAAGATCACAGCCTTTTCGGATGTGTTCTAGATTTGTATAGCAATATAAGTATATTTATAAATAACAACATAGAAATGTACCTGTATATGATGTGTACCGATGCATCTGACTTTGTAATTACCTTGTCACTCTTGTGCAGAAGAAGAATCTCATGCTTCAACTTGAATATATCTTGTAATTGAGGTTCCTGGTGAAATGAAGACAAAGTCAAACCATTAGAACTGAAGCCATAACCTCAAAGCAGTTCTATGGTTCTCTCTTTGTGATGACAGACAGTCATAAGAAGCAAAAGATATGTGCTATCTATGTTGCTAATGGATGAAGAGGGAACATATAGCTTATGTATTTCAAAGAGCCTTGCTGTTTATGACACAATTGAACCATTGTCTATAAATCATATTTAACATGCTATCAATTACCCAAAGAGTCAGTTTGTCTCACCACCTGCAGTTCGACGAACTTCTCACATACACCTACTTTTACCTCCCAATCAAACCTTCCATTGTCCTTGAATGATTGTGAAACATGTTATCAATGTTCTGAATAGATTAAGTGCCCGGATGTGGCTAGTTCATAGATTTGACCCTGCATTGAGAAGATGATGACGCCGATATCAGCAGCACACAACACTAACGATTCCTTGGCTTTCTTGAGCAGGTTAGTCAGTTGGTTGCGGAAGGCGATAGGCCGGTGGACTGGGTACCCTATCCTCTTCAGCTGCACCTTGTTGCAAGCCGTGGTTTTGACTAGCTCCGAGGTTGGTGCTGTTTCTCTCTTTGAGCTATGTGGGGCAATATATCAAGCGCTTTGAGTGCATAAGTCAAGGGACTTTGGGCTCATCAGCACAAGATGTTTCTCTCCTTCTGATGCATCATGTGGATCGTAGTGCTTGCTTTGTGACCGTCTTCTTCCGATGAGAAGGCCAGAAAGCTTTGATATCGTTGTCGTCGCATCTCATCCTTACTCCCTCTCTCGTGCTTGCAGGTGTGGAATCTGCTCGACGATTGGGGATTCTGCATCCTCCATCTTCATATATTAAAAATTCACACTCGATCACACGAATCTTCCTCCACCTTTACAAAGCATCTAAAATTCCTCGTGATGTGCGCAGAATGAGATAATCTGTGAAGGTGGAATGATTAGAGTTGATCAGTTCGATTTCCTTTTACGAAACTGTTCCTCCGATTTTAACGGCTGAGCCATTTTTACCCAAAAAATATTATCTTTAATTACGATTAATGGCAAATAATAAATTGGGCACATAATTGCCATTTCGGAAGCAAATAAATAGTTGACCTCGGAAATAGGCAGTCAACGGCTCATCATCATGAGAGAAGCCTCAGATGGACGGCTGTGATGCAGAGGAGAAGCCTCGTGTGGTTCCACGCACAGCCAGCACAGCAGCAGGGAGAGCTGCGAACGCCGACAGCGTATCTGACACAGAGATCTGTAAAAAAGGGGGTGCAGGAAGCCTCTCAATCATTCGAAGTGGTATATATACTGCAAGACAAGGAATCCGAGGCCCTCTTTTGGGCCTCTCTCTCTCTCTCTCTCTCTCTCTCTCTCTCTTTCATCATCTGTCCTCTGTCTCTGGCTGTAAGCCCGGGGAGGGAGAGAAGAGCAGCAGCCTACCCTCTGCCAACCCCGCCCAGCCTGTCGTCCTCCTCCTGATTGCCACCCCCCTCGATCTTGGTTGTGCGGGTGGAAGCTCGGGGAGTCGACTATGGATGAGAGAATACCCTCTCCTGCTTACTTTCAGTACTCTCCTTCGGGTGTGCACTCATCGCCTTCCCCCCACCACTCCATCAGGTCTCCTGCGTCTTCCGATAGAGAGAGGTCAGCAACTCCTCCTCCCTGCTGCGTTCCGTTTGACTAGTGTCATGTGCGGGGTGGTCCTGTCGTTCTTGATTCAGCTGGGGATCTGTGGAGTGCTGTTCATGAGTTGACTCTTGGTTGGTTGACCTGGATCTTGCTATGGAATTGGGTGTTGCTAACTTCGGGACATAATCTGCCTTCTTCTAACTGGACTTAGATGTAATTGATGGATCTTTTCTTTCTTTACCTTTAATTTTCTTTCTGAGTTGGGGCTTTTGGCGATCTCGTTTGCTCGAGTGCTCAACCGAGAACACGCTGCAGAATAGATCTTCTTTACTTGAACTTGTATGGCCTTTACATGTATGTGACGAATCATCTACTCGAGGCGGAAAACAGGTTTGCTTCAGGATTTGCAGTGTCTTGCAATTCCATGTTTGCGCACTGTATGATTGTTAAACATGATTCTTTTGTCCTGCATGAAATTGAGTGAATTCAAGACCCAATCCTGGCCATCCTTCAATGGTAATTCTCGTTGAATACTAATCATTGTCTACTTTACTTGCGGCCGTGTGGACAACTATCAAATTGTATCGGTTAGTACTGATGGCAAGTTGGCAACTACTAGAACACAAGTTCTCTCGATCGTGATTCAATTGAAAGAAAATGCTTAGTAGATGAACCAAGTAGTTAAACATGGTTCTTGTGGTTCCATGTTTCACAAACTAAGCTTTTACTCTGCATATATCCTAAACCAATGTGTCAACTTCAAATTTGTAACATCCTCTACTGGTTCAGATGTGATTTGCTATTTGACCTTTCCAGTGCTTCCTATAATTAGAGAATAATTGTTGTTTCTGCAGATATTTGGCCGAATTATTGGCTGAGAGGCAGAAATTGGGGCCATTCATGCAAGTACTTCCATTTTGCAACAGGCTTTTAAACCAAGGTATGCGATTGTATGACTCTGCTGCTTATTATATCCATTAATCGGGTTAGCATATTGTTTTTTGATAAGTGTTTCCTTTGATTTTTCTTAATGAGTTGATCATATAATTTATGACATTATTTGATGTTGCAACTGTAGGTGACTATGACATTTTTGCATAATTTGCTTTGGGCACTAAAGTAACATGCAGCCTTTTTATTTAATAATTTGGCTTCATAACTGCACTGTCTTTACCAATGTTCAATGTATCGATTGGGTATACTGATTTGCATCAGCTCTTGAATCTTGTTGAGATCTTAATTGAGACAAAATAGAGTATTCAACTTTTAGTAGTGGACAATGATTTGGTACTTGATGCTTCTAATGATGATCGGATGTGGTCTTGTTCTCTGATTACTGAAATTGGGGGACTTGCTGTGTTGACCTTGTGCATAAACCCCTAACCCTTATTTTCTGGTTTCCTCATTTGATCTTAGATGAACTTGTGCTGGTAAATAAGTTTCAATATAGTTCATGCTATCTTCTTCATGTGCTACGAGATTAAAAGTGTTACTTCCAGAATGTCTTTGACCTTGATGCATGAGTTACTATTGACGTTGCAGAAATTATGCGGGCTTCTGGTTTAGCACCTAACCAAGCATTTGTCGATCCTGAGAGAATTGAGCATGGCTCTCCATTAAGATTAGCTGGACACCCATCAAATGGTGGACCAATGGATCTGGAGGGTTGGTCGGGCATGCAGGCTGAGGTGACACCACTTCACCTTTCTATAAAGCATTGTTTTGATTTAGCATTTAAGTCTCAATTTCCATAATGCAACCCTCATTATTAGTTTATCTAGCATGACATGGAGCCTTTACGCTTTTTGTTTTCTTCCTTTGTTCTTAAATTCATCATTTTGTGAGTTCTGATTTAGGAACTATATTTAAGCTCATTACTTCTACTTGCTTGTTGGGTTACTGGGATGAGGGGCAGTATTGTTGGGGAAATTTTATGTAAATCTATATTTAAGCATCTAGCCTTCATAGAAGATGATTTTGTGTATTACCTGATACTTAAAGTCGGATTTGTTTGTGTTTATGTGGTTATTTAAGCATCTAAACTCTATGTAGGATGGTTTTATCGATTACCAGACCCTGACGTTTAGTCTGTCTTTTCTTTATGTGGTTTTTCTATACTATGCAAATTAGGTAAATAAATAACTAATAGTTTAAAACTAAAATTAGTTTTATGGTCATCTAAAATATTATTAAATACTTTACATGACCTGGTAAATATTATTAATAGTCTTTTTAAATACTATTAATACTTTACATTGATCCTCCTTGCATTGGCTGATGCCTCATGCACTGGGTTACATGACTTGGTTTGAGGAGCATTAGAAAGTCATCTAGAAAGTCTTAGTATGATTCAGGAGCTGATTTAAGTAGCAACCAATAGACAATATTTTGGCTACGTAAATTCTTACATAGGCAGCCTGTAAGAGATTTAGAGATCTGAGGAATGCTGAAACCTTTGGGATCAGTGGCAAGATTGTATCCATATCTTCATCAATCAGATAATCATCATAATTTTTTGAGTTCTTTTTGTATTTTCTAATAATATTCTCTAGATAATTAAACTCAGGTAGGAATATGTTTTAAGATTTCAGAATGATTGTTGAGCTTTCTATCCTAAAGAGTAGTGGTAGATTTTGTGACTATGATAAGGTAGTGTTTTGTGATGTCAGATTTAAATCAATATACCTGTTTAGTTCAGAGTGAAAGTTTGTTATAAGTGCAATAAATAATATTATGATTACTAGGAAACAGAATTGTTAGAGTTTCTGACCTATTATAACTAATTTCTTCTCTTTCTTCGGATAGATTTTAACAAATATTTTTTGTTTAATGCTTGAATTGTGTATATGGATTTTATCACTCCATGAAGTTGGATCCAGTAGTTCTTGGAATTCAGAAAAAGAATCTCAAATTAAAGAGTGAAAGAAGAAAAGGATTATTCCCCGTAGTAATACTGCAGAATAATTAGTGTGACTTAGTAGCAAGTTAGAAGGAGAAATGAATAAAGTAGATTCAGCTTAACATTTGTGAGGTCCTTTAATCTGTCTATGAACCCATTAACCATTAATTGTCACGCAAAAGCTGGATCTCATACCCCTCAATCCTTGCTTCTACTGTTGTCATAGTAGTTATATGTATTTTTGAATCCAACTCGCACACAGAGTGTGATGCATGTCCATTTCATGGCATGTATCTGACTCATGAAATGTATCTAGTATAATTTTATCATTCTAATAGAATTCCAAGTAGCACTGCTAATGGTGTATCTTGGCAGTGTTTTTGCATCTCGTTTATTGATTATGATAATTCCAGGTAAATTCCAGCTTTTTAAGCTTCATTACATTTAGTGGATATCCACCCCTGGGTCCACCCAAGATTGATACTTTTCTACTCTTTGAATCTTGAGACAGTATTCTCTCCCTCCTCAAGATCTTGGTTGGACACATCAGCAGGAGTAACAACTCTTTGGCTCACAATTTAGCCAATTTTGGTAGACAGATTAGTTCTTTTTTTTTGGGGAGGTGACCCGCCTCCTAATATTTTGTATGGTAACATTTTGAATTAATGCATCTCTTTACTTCAAAAAAAAAAAATCTTGGTCAGATCAATTTTGATCTAATCCTCCGAACCAACTGAATTAATTATAAAGAATAATTTCCACAAGTTTTAACCCTTACCTCCTGTAAGCTAAAAACTTCCTTTACTAACATATCACCAGCCCAAAATAGACTGATTAGAAGAGAAAAGGTAAGCGGTTGGTTTAGAAGTGATCACAGATATCCCCATTTGGACAATCGTTAGAATATGACACCTCATGTGTTAGGTTGTTCAACGATCACATTTTCAAGGGTTTTTTTCAACCTGATGGGATTATATATTTATACATATATACTTTTTTTTTTATCTTCCCCAAAAATCTGATTCCATGATTTTTGCTTAGACAAAATGTATCCATCAATAACAGCATTTATGATGCACTATGAATCAGTAAATGAGGAAATAAATTTGACTTTCTGTCACTATGTTGGAATACATCAACCTATTTTTACCAATTAATGCTAAGTAGAATGTTTCTGTTACTAGAATGTAATTTTATAAGATTGTTTTATTATTATCTGGGGTTGTTATTTAAATGATATTTAAATATATACTAATAGATTATGTTAATGCAACTTTTGTATGCAGGAAAATGGATACTTCCACAGAATGGGGGCCATTCAAACGTCAACTGCAGGCTGGAATGGAATTCCTGGAGTCAGTACCAGCCCCATCGTGAAGAAAGTCATAAGGCTAGATGTTCCCGTTGACAAGTATCCAAATGTATGTAAACTGTATCGACGTTTTCAGTTTAATATTTGGAACATGGATTTGGACTAATCTGTTTGCTTTTTTTGAACTTAGTTTAATTTTGTTGGCCGTTTATTGGGACCGAGAGGAAACTCCTTGAAAAGAGTTGAGGCTACAACTCAGTGCAGAGTTTACATACGAGGACGTGGTTCAGTGAAGGATTCTGTGAAGGTAGGGCACCAAGTGTTCTTTTAGATTATAGACCATAACTTACAAATAAATATCACATTTTAATCTTCCTTATAGATGACATCTAATCTTCTGTTGAACCTTCTCTACTTAGAAGTGTGATCTACAGCCAACTGCTTACGAATGGGGTATGGCTTGATTAGTTATTATGATGAAATTTTGACTCTTGTAAAGAAAAAAAGGGCCTGTTGCTTATAAATTTCTTCTAGATATCTCTTTTTTTTTTTTTTCTAATTATGACAGTATCATGTACTGTTTTATATAATACCTTGGTTGTCTCAATCAGTTTTTCCTGTAGCTATCATCATTGGTGAACGATTGTATATTGTGAACAAGTAAACAAATGTGGATAAACATGATCTAGTATTGATATTTTATGTCGCTTATCGAACTTATGGCTTTTGAGGAAGCGGTAAAGTATGCCGCTAGAGAAAATATCTAAGTAGGGTAGCTGGACTATGTAATAGGAAAAGTTTGCTCTCTGCTGTTTCCGTTGGACCCTGAACAAACTCATCATATTCATTTTACAACATACAGATCTTCTTGAACTTCCCAATGATGTTTTGTCCATTTCTCATTGCCTTTCCACCTCCCTTTCATTGGGCGACCATAAAAAATTCTAAAGCCATCCACTTCGGTGGTATTTCTTTGCATAAATATTTTGTCATTTGGCATTGCAGATCTGTGTTCTTCTTTAGTTGTAATCTTCCAAGCACATACCAAACTTAGTTTGTTCTATTGTTCTGGTGCAAGTGACTTCTTGTTGTTATTTTTTCTTCAGTCTATGCTGCATTGGATTTTATAATACTCCAGCTTTTGTTGGAGTCTCTATTACAAGTGATAATCATGGTACCTGTTCCTTGTCCTCTATGTTTCATTAAACGGCAAAAAATTACATAATTTCTTCCTAATGGTTCTAATCTCTCTTGCAATCGAAAGTTCAGCCATCTAAAAGTTTCACCGAATACTATTCTTTATTTTATATCATGCATCACATTTAGCTATATTGTTGTGATCTTTAAAGCTCTGCAAGAGCTTCATTCCTCAGTTACATTGAGGCTTCAGGAGACTGTGTTTAACCAAATCTAGCAATTTTTGAGTTGCTTGGGATTTGGTTAGGATCCAAAGATTCTGAACTAACAACTCTAGGTTTGAATGCTTTATGTGTGAAGATACTGCTTTATTGGTGTAGCCAATTTTTATGTCCTGTCGTCACATAACCTACCATCATCTGGTATAAATAATATTTAGTTCCTCAACTGACTATGTCTTTCTTCTTGGATATCTATAGACCATCTTGGAACACAAAGATTAATGGCATAACCATGGACACTTATTGCACCAAACAGATGCATATTTGCATAAATTTTGTACATACAAAGGAAAACCTTGTTATTTAATAGTTATCTCTGGCTGTCCTTGCCAACCTATGGTCATGTTAGAAGTTCTCAGTGACCATTTAAGAGTAAGCTAAAGTTAGGAGATATCTTTTCTTTGTGCAATATATAAAATGGTGAGACTTTGAGGAATAGAAATACATGGATATTTTCTCATGGTTACTTTAGCATCACGGTTACCTGTCTGTCACTCTAATCTGTTGCAACTTATGAATCATTTGTTTTTCGTTTCCGAGTTCTGTAGTCATGAGCTCCTGATGCCACTTTCCATACTAATGGAGGTCTAAGATTGTCTTTTCCTTCTATTATACTAATATTTTCTGATGTAACCAGTGACTTTTTATGACCGTCTGAGGAAACCAAGTCTTCTACAGACGATGACACATGGTCTTGTCTTCCTTTCTTCAGATTTACCTGGAGTAGAATTTTAGTTGTTCTTTATGGTTGCCATGTATACCGGTGCATGATGCGTAAAATGCATGAAATTTCTGAAAAATGGTTTGTTTTTGGATGCTCTTACATTATATCAGGACCCTTGTGCCAGATTCTTTTCGAATGGCATTAATCTTGTACATCAAAATAACTTTCATTCTAAGTTTCACTTCCAGAAGTTGTAATGGATATTTATTCTAAGCTGGGCAATATATCCTTATCTGTTGATTCCAAAATCTTAAATTTTCTGTAGGAAGAAAAACTAAGAGATAAACCCGGATACGAGCACCTGAATGAGCCATTACATGTCCTGGTCGAGGCAGAGTTTACAGCAGACATCATCGATGCTCGTTTAAATCAAGCTGTGGCGATATTGGAAGATCTTTTAAAGCCAGTGGTACAAATCAAAACCTTTGTGTTGCGCATGCAAAATTCACTTGCAATCAATTGTTTGTAATGTCGGTTAGTTATGTTTAACATATAATGCCTCAGGACGAATCCGTGGACTACTACAAGAAGCAACAGCTAAGGGAATTAGCCATTCTGAACGGCACTTTGCGGGAAGAGAGCCCTCAGTTGAGCCCAAGCCTATCCCCATTCAATAGCACGGGTATGAAACGGGCAAAAACAGGTCGATGACTCAAGATTCTGGTGCTTAATCCAACCTCAACTCATGGTCTCATTGCCAATATTCATGGCCTACTAATCATTCTTGTTGCAATGATCATCGAAAAAGGCCATACACCCTAAAGCTCAGCTTGGTTATATCCTTTTGATACAAACATATCGTGTGAAGGTTCCTCATTACTTGTTTATCGATGTCCTCTGAATCTGTTTGATTATTTATTCTTTTTTCTCCTTTTACCCTTGAATGGTAAACTTACCATCGATGACTTATAGTGTGATTTTGCCGTAGAAATTGATGTGTTATTGTTAGTATGTAACCTTGTACTGATGGATTCTTGGCAGTTGATGTAATTGAATGATTCAGTTTGTTTCTTGTACCTAAGTTTGGATCCATTTTCATTTTTAGGTTGCATTTTTGGATCATAGCATATCATATGACATTGTTGAGCACAAGGGAAAAAGACCATTGTTGAGCATATCACACACACACACACACACACACACACATATATATATATATATATAACCTTACTACTTCTCTTTCCCAACATCACTTCCCCCGGTTGTCTTCGTGCTCTTCTCCGTTGCATGTCCCACGATCCGGCCCTACGGCCCGGCCGGATCAAAAGCCTCGACCACCTCAAGCAATTTCATGCCCATGTCATCCGCCGAACACCCCTCGATGGCTCGCACCACCTTGCCGCTACCCTCCTCGTCGCTCACTTCGCGGGCATCGGCGCCCCTCTGCCCTATGCTCGCCTCCTGTTCGATTCAATTCCGCACCCGGACGCCCGCTCCTTCGCCTCCATCCTCCGTATCTGCTCCCGCTCTGGCGCCCATGACGACGTCGTCTCCCTCTTCCGCCGGATGTCCCGCCTCGCCGTCACGCCGCACGCACCCTCCGTGTTCCCAGTCTTGATCAAATCGCTCGGCCCTGCCGCTGCTTGTGCCCACAGCCTCGTCTTGAAGCTGGGTCATCACCGGGATCTGTTCGTCCGAAACGCGGTGATGAGTTCCTACGCTCATCACGGGCCCGTCGAGACCGCGAGAAGACTGTTCGATGAAATGCCGGAGAAAGCGGTTGCGGACTGGAACGTCATGCTCTCGGGGTACTGGAAGTGGGGCCGCAAGGAGGAAGCGCTTAGAACGTTCGATTTGATGCCAGAACGTAACGTGGTCTCGTGGACTGCGATGGTTACCGGGCTGTCAAGGCTGAGGGAGCTGGAGGCTGCTCGGAGGTTCTTTGACTGGATGCCGGAGAGGAGCGTTGTCTCGTGGAATGCAATGCTATCGGGTTATGTGCAGAACGATCGGTTGGATGAAGGGTTGCGACTGTTCGACCAAATGGTCAGTGCTGGAGTTCGGCCCAATGAGACCTCATGGGTCTCCATCATCGCGGTGTGCTCCGCAAAGGGTGATATAAGGTTTGCCGAATCCATAGCAAGTACAATTATGGAGAGGAAGGTGCCCATGAATTGCTTCCTCAAGACGGCCTTGATCGACATGTATGCTAGTTGCGGAAATTTGGTGAAGGCAAGGATGATCTTTGATGAGATGGAAGATCGGAATTCGGTGTCTTGGAATGCTATGATAGCCGCGTATGCAAAGGAAGGTGATCTAAATGCAGCAAGGGAGCTGTTTGACAGCATGCCAGCTAAGGATGTGATCTCATGGAACACGATGATCTCGGGTTACTCGCAGAATGGTCAATTTGGTCTTGCTATGGAACTCTTTAGGGATATGACAATGGTGAAGGGATTGGTGCCAGATGAAGTTACGATGTCGAGTCTTATCTCTGCTTGCGGGCATTTGGGATCTCTTGAACACGGAAGATGGTTGGTACGCTACATGCAGGAGAACCAAATCAAACTGACCGTTTCTGTATACAATGCACTCATGTTCATGTACTCAAGTTGCGGAAGCCTGGAAGAAGCTAAGAGAGTTTTCGAGGAAATGCCAAAGAGGGATGTGTCATCTTACAACTCATTGATTTCAGGCTTAGCAGCTAACGGCGATGGGTATGAAGCACTTGCACTGATGAGGCAGATGGAAGAAGGCATAAAACCCAATGCCGTCACGTACCTCGGTGTCTTGACTGCTTGTAGCCATGCAGGTCTGACAGAGGAAGGATGCAGGGTGTTTGAGATGATCGAATCCCCTACGGTCGATCATTATGCTTGCAAGGTGGATTTACTGGGTCGAGCTGGGCGATTAGATGAAGTGAAGAAGGTGATCGATGATATGCCCGTGAGGCCACATGCTGGCGTCTATGGGGCTCTCCTTCACGCAAGCCGAATCCATAAAAGGGTTGAGCTAGGGGAGTTTGCAGCAGAAGAGCTGTTCAAGCTGGAACCAGAGGATGCAGCCAACTATGTTTTGCTATCTAATATCTATGCATCTGCAAAGAAATGGGAGTTTGTGGAGAAGGTTAGGAGAGTTATTAGAGAAAGAGGTGTTGACAAAGTGAGTGGGTGTAGCCGGATAGAATTGGATGGTAAGTTGCACCTTAAATAAAACATGGGCTCTTGGTAGTCTAGTGTTGGCAAAGGAAGATGAGTGAATTAGGTGAGACCATGCATGCATGCATGCTGCTGGTACGGGAGCTACGAGCTGTGCCTTTTTATCGGATGCGAATCATAAAGGAAGAGGACGCTTATAAACATTCTTTCACATCTTATCATCCCGAAAAGGCCTTTTTTAGCCCTGAGGGGGGAGGGGATCTATTTATCAAGACAGACTTGCATGATGTTTATGGCCTGCTCTGCAAATAATATAAAACCTGAAGAGAGGAAGATTGATTCATGGAAACAGCGCCGTTCGATATTCTGAACATATTCCTAAAGAGAATACCATCACATTTTCAATAGATGGCACAAAAACAGTGGGGGGGAAAAAGGGCCAACTACTTACAAAGAAGAAAGAGGAAAAAAAAAAAAAATCATACTTAGCTCATCCATAAAGTAGTTCTTGAAGAAAAACCATTTATTTTATCCGAGAGCAGTGGGCAGGAAACGCATCAATTAGAAAAGGAGCTTATTTCCAGCTTTCGAAACCATATATAACATGAAGAAGTTGGGTGTCAGGAAAAAACATTAGAACAAAGGTTCTCATCACCACCACACTAATCCTAATTTAGTTTTTCATTTTAAAAATACAACACCGCTAAATCTGAGCCCCCTAACATTAACTACCAAGTTATATTAAGCAAATTAAAGATTCTCTAACACACACACTCGAGCTCTCGTTCAAAGAGACGACTAACAAAATAGTGAACAAGGACACGAGAAACAAAAGTCTAGAACCTAAACAACTCAGGCTTGCATGTCTGTTGTTTGGAATTGTTTTCCAACGTCATTGAAGAATTAGCAAATTACCCAAAACAAATGCTTGTTTCATACTCTTGCCCTCTTATTGCTGCAACTTGGGCACTTGTACTGTTTGATGTGCTCAGCTCGGGCAGGGGTGATCCTGACACACTTCCCGTGGAACCATCTTTCACACATGTCACAGCATATCCAAAACTCATCATTGGCATAATTGTCTCCGCATGCACCACATAGAGTGTTCTCGTGATCCTCTTCTTCTTCCTCCTCCTCGTCTGAGCCGCTATCTTCATCTTCTTTTGGAGAATGCATCTTTGAAGCCCTGGTTTGGGACTCAGCCGGTCTTGACTGCTGAAGACATACAGGCAGCAAATATTGCAAATAAACAGACAAAATAAGAAGGAATAAAGACGTGATGTGATGTAAGAAGAATTTACCGTCTTTGAGTTGGGCTTGTTCTTGCTGCCGCTATTAGAGGTCTTCTCCTTAGACTGTTTCTTGGCAGTTCCAGTTACAACTTCAAATATGGTGGGGAGATTGTTAATCATATTGAAAAGCCTCCTCCTGTGATAGTTACAACACCACAGGGGAAATGATATCATGAATTTCCAATTTCCTAACAAGGAATCTTCTAAAAATGCTAAAAAAAACAGATAAACAAATTCTATCCGATGGTATAACACCATAATTCATTAACCCCAACAAGGAGAGAGCCACAGGAGAGTTCAAGTTCTTATCAGAAGCATATGATAAAATATATGCCTTATATGAATAAAAAAACACTCTCATAGCGACTGAAAAGCCAGATATCAGAAAACCAAAGTCTGCAACCATGTAAACCCAAGCAATCATAAGTTCTGATAGCTATGTGCATATACTCTAAACTCATAAAGCCTAATAGCAACAATTAATTTCAATGTTATAAAGCAAATAAATCCAGGGCCTTACATAGCAGATTGTTGTCCCTCTATGTGTATTTCACAAAATATACAATAGGGCATAATGGTCGAGAATTGTTTGCTCAAGTTGACAGGCAAGGTTCTATCAGGATAATTAATTGTAAAGCCTGGCTTCACTGCACAAAAAATAATGGAAAGAAACAGAAGAGTTGCTCTAGTCACATTCAACGGCAACAGCCATTTAAAGAACTTGGGGCAACTTTGCAGCAAGTCATGGGTGTCTCAGATGCACTATATATAAACAAAAGCAGAACTGACACTTTTTTCTTAATAGTGTTTCTATTTTTGTGAAAAGTAATTAATTCATTGAAGTTGAGATGAGAAGTTAAAAAGAAAGCTATGAAGGCAAAATTATATGCACTTTTACAGTCCATATCAACACTGCACTAAGATCACAATACACGACTTTTGAAAGTGAACCAACTACATAACATTACCTCCTACAAATTTAGACTTGTTAGCATACCATCTCCATGAACAACATGGAGTAAAAGATGGTGTAGGCTAGAAAGTTGTTTCTTTTGTATCTCTACTTAACTTGAAGCTAGGCTGCATTTGGTTTGGGTTTAAGAGGAGTGGGTTATTTTATATCAGGAAAAAAAAAACAGAATACCAAGGGTTGGGTAATTATTTTCTTGGGCTATTATACTCTGCATTATCGAAATGGAACTCATTTTGACAAGGTTCATTTAACCCTCAACTCCGAAGGGTTAATTTAACCCTTAACCCTTTTGATAAGGCTAAGACAACCAAAACCACACGAATTTAGGCAAATTTTTCAAATATGGGTTTAGCAAACTACAAAGATCAACCACGTAGTACAACTATATAAAAATTCTCAATCTTACAGATGTCAAAGCAAACAAGCAGATGCTCTTGCTTATATGGTTAAAGTATAACATAATTAAGAAAAGCTACTTAACTTGATGTGCATCTGACTTTGGAAGGAATAGATTAATTCTTAAATTCATACTGAATAGATCAACAACATTTGGAACTTGCTAATAAGAACAAAGTAACAGAAAGTGATAAAGGCAACATTGTTAAGTTGACAACAAAGGCATCATTGCTAAGGTGACTTTCCATAGAACAAACCAGATAAACCTTACCTGGATTCCTTATCAAATCCAAAGCGTGCCCCAAAATAGAAGGCAACAGCAAGCAACCATGCATCACTGTGGACTGCAACTAGGGCAAGCCAGTCCTTTTCTTCCATGCCATCTCTGGCAAAGTTAATTCCCAAGGCTGGCTCAGGAAGTTCTGGAGGTACTTCCTCAGCAGGCAAGGTTACTTCCCAAGTCTCGTTAGGAAGCCCATAAAGACATAAGTTCTCCTTTTCTGCAAATATAATCAAATCATAAGCAGTCACATTTAACACTTTGTTAACTAAACAATACATGCTAAAGTATGTGGTTATCAACATAAGTTCCAGAAAACACCGAGGAATATCCTGACGCAAAGCTTTTCTACATATCTGAAAGGAAAAGCCAATAATAATATATCATATGGAATGGATTATAATTGTAGAAGACACAACTCAGATATCAAAGGGATAAATTGTTCTAAAGGAAGATTACTTTAAATGTTTGTATTGATACTACAACATGCAGTAATTCAAGATCCATTCGAAAAGAAAAATGGCAGAAGAATCAGAAATTATTGAGAACATATAGTTATACCAAGTATTTGATGCAACTTGGAATTAGTTTAGTTCACATTTGACATAATTGGTTTTACGTTTCAGTAAACTAGTTTACTTTGATTGTTATTCAGTCACTTCAATTGAAATGTATCTGTTGATCAGTTGTCCGATTCTTTCATGTGATTTTCAGTTAATTCTCATTGTTAGCTTTCTGTAATTTATGATAATACTCAATTAATTAATATTGTCCCTTTTCAAGGTTTGTGGGATACTTGACGCTTGTTCAAACCAATTCAATAGGACGCCCATGGTTATTGAGAAACCCACAACTATCATATAAGCAGTTATGCTACCTCTATCTAAGAATTGCATCGTTCCCTTTTGTATACAAAATTGTGCATTACTATTAATTATTGGAAGAGAAAAGAAATGTATCAACATAAACAACCAAAATCTTATAACAATAACGTATATTATATAGTTTTTTAACACGGTCCAACTCATATAGTAGTTATTTTGTACATGTTGTCATTTATTACTTGTTTTAAGTTGTAATGATTTCTTAAGCTATTTTTCCTGCTTCCAGCTCAGATGTTGTTTCTCAAATCAGATTCGTATCCTGGTACTTGTGGCATCTTATTGGTGACAGCCCTAGACAGACTCTGCTTGTCACACACCCTACAATAAAAGCATATTCTGGTTGAGCTTAAATGGGTTTATGACATAAACCAATGTAATGTTCTTGACCACAGCAACCTGATTGACCAAATCAATAATCAGGTTAACAAGTTAAATGTGTTGTAATCAGATTTACATCTTAATCATACCGTGTTTGCTTGAGTATATGGGTTAAATCATGTCAATGTGAGTAAAACATGACTAGGAGTCAGTGATCAGAATGTGTAATTGATTAAGTTGACTCAAGGATGAGTTAATTATACCCTCCTAGACCCATCTCGACCATGCTTATAAATTTACTCTTTTAAGGAGGTTTGTGGTCAAAATGATTCACTAGATTACCTGATTAATAAGAGGTTGTACTTGGATAGAAATATTGACAATAGTTCCCAAAGTTTGGCATTAGTATTGGGATCAGCAAGTTGACAATCCAACAGGATCAGTAGGATAAATCAAATCAGGTTGGTTGGATCAAATTTGACCAATAAAAATAATTTTAAAATTCGATATCTAAAAAATCAACTACTATTATGCAAATGCACTGATAAATTCAAACACCACCATTATGCAGCATTTCCAAACATCAAGAATATGTTCCAATTGAATGAGACCAAACAAAAGCAACTTCAATTGCAATCATAGGTACCAAAGGGTAGCGCTGCATCTCTAAATGGAACATTCTCAATTAGAATATCATTCTAGCAATACGCAAACGAAATGATGAGAAACCACAGAGCCCCTCAAAGTGCCTAAAATTGGCCTAACCATCAACATCCTCAAGAGAGTCTGATTTTAGTCAAAAGCAAGATTAATTACAGGGTATGCACAATAGGTTAATAGATACATTCCACCAAACAAAGCAAGCAGAGATGAAAATAAACAAATTCCAATCATTCAACACCCATTTATCTGAATAATAGATAAAAACAATGAACTGCTTTTAAGTGAAGCAGCAGGACCGTATTAATTATTAACAGAAAATAGTATGATGAAAGGAAATAAATCATATTCAACTAATTCTAAGTATGACCTGATGATTCTTTAGACTGTAAATAATAGTGAAATAGTTGTAGCCATATATGTAGAGAAGGAAAGAAAACTAAATGAGGGAGCAAAACAAGAAAAGAAAAAGATGGGATGAGGGTAACACAGAAGACTAAGCACATTTGACTATCATAGTTGAGTTTTTCTGTCCACTAGCCAAATCCTGATTATATGCCTTCTGTTTATGTTTAACTCAATCAACTATTTTCCTACGCAAGCGAGGTCTTGGTTAACTCTATATAAACTGAAAATGATGGGACAAGGGTAACGCAGAAGACTAAGCAAAACTGGCTATCATAGCTGAGTTTTCCTGTCCACTAGCCAAATCCTTCAAATATGCCTTCTGTTTATGTTTAACTCAAGCAACTATTTTCCTATGCAAGCTAGGCCTTAGTAAACACTATATAAACTGATCTGGACATCAACTAAGTGATATAATGTGAGTAACTTTGACCAACTACAGGAAATGCATAACAAACTAACGTAATATACCAATTACCACTAGACCGACAAACAAAACAACATGAAATTCCATTAATCATTCATCACCAAATTATCTGATAAATCGAGTGAATCCACTAGAAATCGAGGACCAAAGCATGGATCTAACAAAACCGAAAGGCGTAACCCTAACCAAAGAGTATAAACCAAAGAAAGGGGCGACCGTTTCACCTGGATCGCACAGCTGGTAGAACTTCTCCACATCTGCACCACCAGAAGCAGAAATTAAACACATTAATTTCGAGGAAAAGCACCAACAAGTGCAGCACGTCCGTAAAAACGAAACGATAAGAACCGGTTGTGAGCGCCTTGATCATGCCGGCTCTCCGGCCTCTGAAGTCGCGGAAGACCTCCTCCGCGGTGCGAGAACTGTGAGGCCCTCCGCCACCCTCCATGGCTCGAATCGGGTACAAGCCAACGGCAGAGAAATCGAGGCCCCGAAACAATGATTCAAGCGGGATATAGTCCACGAGATGACGGAGAAAGGGCTCGAGTGAGGAGAGAGACTAGGGCTTTGATTTCATCGACGAGAAGATTAGATTAGGGTGGGAGAATTCGAGCGATGGAGAGATTCAACTCCCGGCTCAATTACGAGAGGGAGAGAGTTTTGTTTCTGCTTGGGGGTTTTGGTATTAATATTAGTTGGGTGCGGTTCGGAGCTCCATTTCTGTTACTATTGTCTTCCAGCGGAAGATATATAATGGTCGCAATCCTTCTATCTCCGACACGTTCGTTTACCTTTCTTTTGAATGCAGGAAAACCCAGATCGGACTTAATATGTGGCAGGAAAACGAATCTGGTAAAGAAAGGAGTAGTCGAAGCGTTGCTCCGTAACAATGTGCGACGTCGGCCGGTCAAGTTACCGGTTAGGGGTGGTGACCAGTGATCTGGTTCTGAGCTCTCTGTTTAAGTAGGACCAGAGACGCGGTTACCTGCTTACATGTACCCATCTCGGCTACCTCCACCGTAACTTGATCTGGCTGTGGAGCCCGTTGCGTGCCTGCCTGCAATCGCGCGTGCTGTTCGCGGTTGCGATGTTCGCATAGGCTCGCAGGGAACGAAGACGCGTCTTTCCACCCGAAGCGGGTAACACGAGAGCACCAATCGTTAGCCGGCTCGGTCACGCCATTAGAGCCTACGTGGAACTTTACCGACTGAGCCATCCGTCCGTTGCATCACCGGTCACGAATCTTGGAACATTTTTGGCCCCGACTAATTTCTTTAAGAGAAAATGAGGGAGATAGTGTTTCTACACGACTGATCTTGTTATATGACTGTTATTTGTGGCGATCGAAACTTTCATCAGTTAGAAAGTGTGGACGTGCTAAATGCATGAACTCTAGCGAATATTCTCTCATTAATATACTTAATATTTGATAATCGACAAAGAAATCATATTATATCTATGACTCTCTTCCTCTCAATGTATTTGCTCTGTGGTCGTCGTCCCCATCCTCTTTTACCCTGTTATTCTTTTACGTATTTTTATCATAACACGTGGGTAAACATTTTATATATGTGTGGGTAAACATTACACGACAGCTTATGCGTGCTACAAACTCCATAAAGCCCAGTCTGAGGAAAAAGTAGGAGCAGACTATATATGAGCAGCTTATTAGCTAATAAACAGCAGTTCTTGATAGGGATAAGGGCCAAAAAACCATCCCTGAAGTGGGTTGAAATACCAGAACAGGACAAGACAAGGGACATGATTTTTACAGAACTCGTATATCGCCGGAAATACAGCTATATATTGATCTACTTTGACATCTCAATTCATCTTAACTGCAAATCTTCCACACCTCTGCTCTAATCCTGCATAAAGGTATTACAGGAAGGTTAGCAACAAATCAGCCAGTCAAACAAGGAGACGATGCATGGACTTGCAGAACTGATGTTTTGGTAAAAGATGCCATCTGTTTCTGTTCATTTTAGAAATTTAGTTGTTCCTTAAGAAAGAAGGAAAGGATCAGAAGCACCATCCGATAATGAATTATCTTCTATCGAAAGCAATCTCTAGCAAGAGGAACATCAGTTGTTGACACAGAAAAGATTTAGTACACAAATAATCTGCATTAGTCGTAAGCCATGAAGTTTGAAGTTTTCTCTGGTTTGCATGATCTTATCTAACTACAAGAATCCATATCCTTGCGCATTGTAATGTTGGATAAGTATCAGCTAAATACCATCCTCACAAACATTTCACTTGTCTTGAGGACAAATTCTATATGGCCACTTAAAAAAGCTATCATTTTCAGATCTTGGTTGATGCATGTACTAACAAACTAAGGTGTCCCGCAAAACCTAAATGCTAAATCTGTTATGGTGTTTATAGTGAATGTGTCTTAGAGAACAAAAATGAAAGACAAAAAATACTAGCATTTGATCTCGTATCCTTTTTGTCACACCTAGATGAGTATCATTCTTCATTAATTATATATCTCAGTGTTTCATCTTTTTTGGTTGGTCTATCTTTAACAAAATTTTCAAACCAACAAACACAACAAGTCAGTTCAGATGCACAAGCATCTGTAATGTAAGTGTTTTACTCATGTCCTTGAAATCTATTACCAATTATATATGTCACATCTTGAAGATATCAAGCAAGACGCTTTACTACACAAGGTTGTAAATTTTCTAACATTAACTGCTAGAATTCTTTCTCTCTTTTTGCCTATGTCTGCTAGTGCACAGACTGCTCTCAACAGGCTTTGCACCAAACAACAAAAAATGTCCAGGAAGAAGCATTCAAAACATGACAACTATTTTCATGCTGACAGTTCACATAAGTACTGCTCATCAACAGCTAGTGATATTTTAGCACTAACATGTTTATGTCTAACAAAATCAACAAGCAGATGCGGTCCATCGATGAAATTAGACACACATATGCATATAAGTGTCTTTTAAGGGGAAAAGGATGACAACTAAGATAACTTACCTCGCCATCATCTTCATCATCCCCCTTCTTAAGGCGAGTGCTTCCACCCTCTTTGCTGATTGGCAACTTCATGTGTCCAAATGGAGTGTTTACATCGATGTTTCCTTTCATAGAATAACCAGTACCCCTTCCCCTAATCATATCCCAAAGAGCAGAGCCGAAGTCTTTTGGCCTAAATGAGATAGGAATCTCCATTCTTGTAGTTCCATTCTTTTCAATCGTTGTCGATTTGTTTATCTCTGCACTTGCAATGCTGATATCAGCGAGCCAAAATTCATAATCCAGTGAATTGAGCCCCAGGTCGAAGTCGTTCTTGTTGTCTAACTTCAGGTGCAGGGATGCCATTGTCTCCTCAAAGGAGAACTTATCGAAGTGTATCTTTTCAACATCAATGTCCGGCTTGTATGGTACTGGAATCTCACCAGTCTTCTCCAGAGGCAGGGTGATCCTCCCAAAAATAGGCACATCCACGATGAGATCAACCTTGACTCTGTAAGGGATGATGCTTCCAGGCTTGATATCATGGTAAGTGCTCTTGATGTCATTGTATATTAACGTCACCGGAATCTTGACAGTCTCAGAGCCATGCGCATGTATCGTACCAGCATCAGGGATCAGTCCAGACACCAGCTTCCTCCCATCACTTTCGATCAAGTAATTGATATCGATGAGGGGAATCGGGATGGGATTAGGGTTCGTGATCAGCACATCAACGACAATCTCTGCCTTCTCCAGATTGATGCATGGCAAATGGACGGCAGCAACATCGGCAGTTGGCTTCCCGAAGCCTATCGCCTCCTCAATTTTCTCACCAACATCCTCAATGAAGTCCTTCACTTTGTCGAAAAAACCCCCTTTTTCTTCATGCCCCTCTTCTTTCTCGTGCTTTTTCTCCTTGGCTTCTCTTTCGACAACTCTTGGGTCATCAGAGGATGCCATGGCCTAAAACATAAAGAAAAAGATCGTCTAATACAAACTAAATTCAAGACAGTGATTGTTAGATCTAAATCATAAAAATAACCATTTATCTTAACGTAAAGAAATAAAGAAACAAAACGATACACTTAAATGAGTTCATTTTCTTTTCAGATCCAAAATCGGTAGGGTAAATCCATCTAAAACAGACGCCAAGAAACACTTGGAAGCTAAAAGCATGACGAGATGAGTAACATCATCCAGAACCTTCAAGATCGGTTCAATACGCCCGACGATCGTCAGTATATTTTACGTAATTCCAGAATAACAGATGAAAGAAAGAGATGATCAAAAGATTTGACAGACAGCTAGAAGGCAAGTAACGATCACGCACCGAGATCAGGAACAGACGCAAAGCTGGGATCAATCTGTTGCTTTTCTGGCCTCGGATTGGGCAGACTGAGGATGGAGATGGCGATGATCGACTGGAGAGAAATTAGAGGGAGCAAGGAGAAGAAGATCGGGTGCCAGCAGTACCTGATGATCACCACGCGGAGACGACGCAGAGGTCAACGGCGGTGCGACACGCGCGGCGGTGAGATGGGGGGAGCGCGGTGGCTTTCGCTCCACATGTAAGCTCGATCTCGGCACCAGCTCTGCGCGTCGTCAGCAACCCCGGCAAGAACGCGGCTCCATCAAACGTGTTACGACTCAAGTCACGACTGATGCGGTGGGCCACGCCGATGTCGAAGACAAAGCTATGGCAGCGACGAAGAAACGAGTTCATCGTGATTCGTGTCATGAACCATTGATCCCACGAACCGCATGATACCTTACCGGTCGAATGGAATATGGCCCAATTGGACCGGGTTTTCCCATGTGGATGCAATTACTTATGATCAATTTCTGCAACAGCAAAATAAATAATCTTGGAATTATTCTATAAATCTATGGCAAAATAACACTGTTCAACTAAAATTCTAGTTACCACCTTTAGAGAGAAAAAAGAGAGATAGAGAGAGACTGTCAGCATAAATTATACATATTATAGTTTGTATAATAATAAAATTATGGGAATATATTATAGTTTCTCCTTTTGTTTCAGCATAATGTTGTCAAGCATTCATGATATGTAAGTTCTTTCCTCCCAGGATCAAAGTCCACGTGAAACACAGATCTCTGCCAATAAAGTTGTACTACAGAGAAGACAGCAAAACCACATCCACAGCAAAGAGCTTCCAGAAAACCAGTGACCAAAACAAAACCAGTAGCTCTTCCTGTGGGTGAAATTAAATTACCATATGAAACTAGCATATCAACTTGTTCCTTGAACTGGATAGCTTTAGTGCCAGGTTCATGTACTCATTGAATTTAGTCAGTGCCATCAAGTTATCCTTTGAATAAACAAGATCAGTAGCATCTCCAGGTGCAAAATCTTCTTTGTTTGCATAACAAATATCCAACTTGCAAATTAACTACGGTTGGAAATTTCCAACCAGAGCTGGAGGTTTGATGTCAACCTGATGTATCATGAATTCATCAGTTGCTGAATTCATACTGCAAACTGTCTTGACCTGCTTAGATGTAAGCAAACACAAACTAAGATGAAAGACTTGTGACTGGAAGTTTCATCAAGCAGGCTTGAAGGAGGAGATCATTTATGTTGACTGATGCATCTGTTTCAGGTCACTTTGTTTCGACTCACGCTTTTCAGCTTCTTTGACTCGAGTGATAAGGTGGTCAGCTTCTTCCACCTGATGGCTGATTAATCTGCAGACCTGCTACTGTCTGAATTCTATTTTCAGCTGAGCGTGGAAAGAAATCCACATCGGAAAGGATTAGATCACTTTGCTTGACTAATTTATTGCACCTTCCATGGAATTCTAATGCATTTCCAGGTGGAGGCATGGGTCTGAAGAAACAGAGATGGTGGTCAGTGAAGAGTTAGGTGACCAAGGAGGCTTGTTCATGCACGGCTCTGTCCCTTCAGGACCATGGAAACCCGCTACCCCGAGCCGCCAATGATGAGAACAGCAGTGTTGAGACGGCATGAAACAAGCTTCATCAAGAGGGAGACTCCAAGAGCTCATTTCTCGTCTTGGTGATTATTATACGCCAAGTTATTGACTGTTGCATTGTATGATCTTCTTCATGATCTTTTCTAATGACAGTGGGTGACAGGAGATTTCCATCTTTATCCTGACAGCAATTTCCTGTTCTGCAAGCGAATGTGGCATACGGATTAACTCAAGAAGGAACCAAAGTCAACTCAGCTTTCTTCTCCCTCCTAATAAGAGGCTTGGCAGAACCGTCAAACTCTTCCAACCGAGAAAAGAATGGAAGGGCTGATCCCATACATCTACAGGGCGATCAAGAGAAGAAAGGCTCGCAAGTACTACCGGTCCCTCTCGACCGGTTCTTCGCAGTGGTTTGGCGACCCCAACACCCAGAGATTCCTCCGGCCGGCGCCGATCAAGCTCGGGAGTTTCCATGAGGACCAGAATGGCCACAGGAGGCACCGCTCACTGGAGGACTTCTCGCCCGAGAGGGTTGGCGGCGGACATGGCCGCTTGGCCAAGCAGACGAGGTTTGGGAGCAGCCGCATGTTCTCATGCATTACTGGTGCGAATTAGATTGCATGTTCATGAACTTTAAAGACAAGTTGTATTTATGTACCTTTCGATGCAACTCTTCTTATAATGATCTGTTCATGTTATAAAGTCTCCTTAGGAGGAGGAGGAGGAGGAAGAAGAATTCCTTCTGATGTTGCATAAATTATGCAATCTTGTTTGTAAGATATGATCGAATTATGTTTGAGTTAAGATTAAGTTGGTTGTTGAAATCACCTGTGGGATGATGAACATTGAACAATGCAAGCAACTCTTGGTTTTGGGAGAAGACCAAGTCAAAATTAGAGATGGAACAAATAGATCTAAATATATAAGCAAAAACAGAAAAAGTCTTGTTTTGTTGCTTGTATTTGTAATTGTAGTCGAAGAAAATTTGATGACGAGGAAAATTCGGACACGATTTTAAAGAAATAATTAAACCATCTAAATAATAAAACTTATGACATCATACAATCCTTGGGTCAACGCTTCAATTGGATGATTTAATGCTTATTTATTTGATTGATTTTGGATACATTTATGAAAATATATTATGATCCTGTATAAAAATATAATATAATAGGACATATATATATAAATGGATGTATTTATTTAAATATGTTATAATCGTGTAAAAAAAATTATCATATGATATCTTTTTATGATATCATCTAGGACTTATAAATGCTTGGGTCCTTTGATTTATTTTAATTAATGATTATCTTTGTCATATTATAAAAGTAATAGAGTCGATTTATAATAACAGTGATATTGTCACTCAAGGTGTTTATGGTCGAAATACTACTAACCTAAATATTCGGAGATATTGTTACTTGAGCAAATCATAATTTGAAATTTTCACTTATCATTAAGAAAACTCAATCCTCATATATACTTATCATACAGAATGCACAAGTGCTTCAGTACTTATTAATACTCTAAATGATATACTCGAAGTCCTCAATATTATTAGAAGCTACTTTAAACGTTAGGAGGAGCAAGATAAAAATAATACTTTGGGTTACTTTAAAAAATTTAATATTTAGTGAATATTAGATTCATCGAGAAAATATTTGAAGTGGTTGAATGCTAGAAAAATCAAAAAGTATCTTTTGTTTTTTTTATTTTTGAAAGAGAAGGTAAATACTTGATGGATTAAAAAAAAAATTGTTAGAAGCATATGCTAATACGATAACTTGTGAGTAATTTAAGAATACATTGTATGAGCAGTTCTTTCCTAATTTAGTTCAATTTGAAAAGTAATAAAAGTTCCTTAGCAACCACCAAGCCAGTAGGACATTAAAGGGCATTAAAAAACTTATTAAAGGGCATTTAAAAGCATTAAAGGGCTCAATTTTCTCCACAAATTATCTTTAATGAACATTAAAGGGTTCATCATTTTGAGATGAGACTTCGTCCATTAGTTAGAAAGTCTTATTAATTCTACCAACATATATTAAGTGCTTATGGTGATAGAAAAATTAGATAATGAATTGTAACAAGTAAAGGATTAAAATCAATATTTTAGTATTACATCATCTCTATATGGAGGATCACATTGGACCCTAAAAAAAGATAGGAGTAAACAATTCAGACACCAACATGCAAGAGATCCCAATAATTAAATTTTTATAATTTATTATTTCTATGAGAAAACTAATCATGTTTCTACCTCATACTCTATGCGACAATAGGATTATTGGCCAAAAAGTAAAGTTAGTTCCTAGATTCATTAACTCATTTGAGATCTTAAATAAGATCAAACCTATAACATACAGATTGGCATTTCCCCTAACTTTGAATAACATCCAAGATGTATTGCATGCATAGAACAACTAAAAGATGATGTCATCTTTATCGAGTAACTAATCTAGATCTTAGAAAGGAAAGAACATATTTTAAAAAATAAAATTATATCTTTGATAAAAATTGATTGATAAGATCATTCAGACAAGGAGTCAACGTGGGAAAGAGATATATGAGAGAGTAGTTTCTTTATATATTTTCTCAAGGTAAGCTAAATTTGGAGACTAAATTTTCTTTAAAAGGAGGGAAATGTAATTAAATCCCTAATTTGGGCATAATTTTTTATTTTATTTTTTGCTAATGAAATTTAGTAAATAATTATTCAGCATTCAAGTATGGTGATATCTTTTTGTTAGTAAATTAAATAAATATAAAAATTAAAAAATTCCTTATATGGATGGCTCACCTCAAGGAATGATTCATCTTCTTTGATTCTCAACAACCTAAGCCTAATAGAAACAAGGAGTTGTCCTAAAAGATAAGTTCCCTTGCCTTTCTTGAAAAATAAATTTTTTCTTTGTTTCCTTTAAATGTTTAAAATTTTATTATTGAATTAAAATATATTATATGTAGTTCTCAAATATTTTATATTTCTTTAAATATCAAAAAATTTATTTTTAGATTAAAACATATTATATGAAGTTTCTAAAATCTTTTTTTATTCTTTTAAAGGTTTAGAATTTTATTTTATGATTAAAACATATTAAAATTATTTATGTCATATGTATTTCTAAATTTTTTAATAGATAAAAATTGTAGAAATACATATGATATGAATGTATGATATATGATTATTTTATATTTATACAATACTTGATTAAGAATATCATTTTCTGCTTATGCAGTTTTATCATTTAGTTTACTATTATTTATTATGTATTAATAACTTATTGCTTATTAATAGATGCTTAATTATAATTTGATGATGTTGTAATTTAAAATCGAAAGAATTAGTTATGATTTGAGTTGAAATCATTTAGTAGGCTAGGTCGTAGCCCATAAGCCAAGCCAATCAACAAACCAAACCTAACCAACATGTTAGGCTCAACCTAAGGCTAGGCCATAGTCCACAGGTCAAGCCTAGACAATAAGTCATGTCTATCTCATAAGATCAAGTTATAATCTATAGGCCAAGCCCAATTAATAGGATAGGGACAACCAATAAGCTAAGCTCCAGCTCACAGGCTTTCTTATTTTAGTTTAACACGAGCAATCATATGCGATGCACATAATCAATCTATGGGTTATGGGCTGGCTTAACCCAATATGGTGCATGCGTAGTCATGTGTGGTGCACATGACCAATACATAAGTTGACCTAACCTAACCCAATATTATGCGGTCTAGTTAATTACTTTTATTTTATTTTATTTAGGTTTAAACACTGATTGAATCGAGTCAGATTTAATCAACCGGTTAAATGAGGATTAGAGATTGGTTCATATAGGTTCCAATTAAATTGAGTTTAATTAGACTGATTGAACTATAATTCAAGTCTATTGAGAGTCAATTGATATTATTTGATATTAATGATGTTTAAAATAAATATTTTAATATATTATTTCATATATACATTATTAGTATGAAATGTTATTTTACTATTGAGAATAGGTAAGATGATTCCCTTCGAGGATTAGCAAGTCATTAGACGTGGCAACGGACATTTTCTCTATCCGTTAGTGGGAGGAATGTGTTCCTACTTTGATAAGTGAGGGACACAACTATATCTACTATTAATAGTACATGAGTTTATACTCATATGTTATTGGGAGAACGTAAACTAATTCTGTATGATAAAGGTTCTTCATCCATTATTGAAAAATACTCAATCGAGTATTTGATATACGCTAATGGATAATTGATTTTTGATTATATTCATTTTACAATTGACTATAGAGGTTCTTGAAATTTTCCTCTACCATTAGATAAGGTTAGTTAAATTTATTTTAAAGTTATTATCACTGTATTTCTTAATAAAACCTATGATTATTTTTATTTATAATTTAATAAATAAAAGTTATAAAAATATTTATAAAAAATATATTAATAAAATAATATTTATTTATTTGATTCTGAATATACTTCCTAAAGATAGTTATGATGCTATAAAAAATAATATTTAGGATGTGACAGTTTAATCTTATTCATAATCTTTTCTAATGACAGTTGGTGACAGGAGATTTCCATCTTTATCCTGACAACAATTTCTTCTTCCGCAAGCGAATGTGGGATAGGGATTCACTCAAGAAGGACCCAAAGTCAACTCAGTTTTCTTCTCCCTCTTTATAAGAGGCTTGACAGAACCTTCAACACTTCCAACCGAGAAACGAATGGAAGGACTGATCCCATACATCTACAGGGCGATCAAGAGAAGAAAGGCTCGCAAGTACTACCGGTCCCTCTCGACCGGTTCTTCGCAGTGGTTTAGTGACACCAACACCCAGAGGTTCCCCCGGCCGCCGCCGATCAAGCTCGGGAGTTTCCATCAGGAGCAGAATGGCCACAGGAGGCACCGCTCACTGGAGGACTCCTCGTCCAAGAGGGTTGGCGGCGGACGTGGCCGCTTGGCCAAGCAGACGAGGTTTGGGTGGCTCAGCCGCATGTTCTCATGCATTACTGGTGCGAATTAGATTGCGTGTGTACGAACGAATGATCGAAGATTTCACGAACTTTAAAGACAAGTTGTCTTTACGTACCTTTTGATGCAACTCTTCTTATGATGATCTGTTCATGTCATAGAGTCTCCTTAGGAGGAAGAATTCCCTCTGATGTTGCATAAATTATGCAATGTTGTTTGTAAGATATGATCGAATTATGTTGAATTAAGATTAAATATTTAATGACGCGGAAAATTGGGACATGATATTAAGGACATAATTAAACCATCTAAATAATAGAACTTATGACATCATGCAGTCCTTACGGTCAACGCAGCACCGCAGTGAGCCGCACCTCTCTGCTTCAAACCCCTTCCCTTTCCTTTCCTTTCCTTTCCTTTCCTTTCGTCCTGAAGCTAAACATCGATGGAAGACCCCAAGAGATCCTTTGGGATTGTCCATCGTTTTGTCGGTTTCGATCTTGGTTGGATTGTTTGCGGAATTCCTCATTAAATATCCGATCTTGTGGACGTTTCCGCATCAAAGAAACCATCTCTTGGAGTTTTCCCATTAGAAATTCGGGAAAACCGATAAAAATCCGATCTTTCCTGGGGTTCTGTTCGGTCGGGCACCGCTCATGTCGCTTCCGTTCGGTGAGCAGCCGCCGCCGGCGTACGCGGAGCCCTCGGGATCGCACGGCGGGGGCGGCTCGATCGGGCCGGTGATCGGGGTGGTGTTGGGGGTGGTGGCGCTGGCGGTGGTGGCCGGGCTGGTGGGGCGGCTCTGCTCCGGCCTTTCGATACTCGGGTACGGGCACTACGACCTCCACGGGTGGATCGAGCGGAAGTGCGCCGCCTGCGTGGACGGGAGGCCGGACGCGCCGCCGCCTCAGCCGAGTACCAACGCCGCTCCGGCAGCGGCGGTGACGGTGGAGGAGGCGAAGCGGAAGAGGGAGACTCCGGAGGAGGCTGCTTGAGCTGCGTGCCTGTGAAGCTCTCTTCTTGTAGTGTTCTTCTCACTTCTCTGTATCGATGGACATACTGTAATAAAGGATGAGCACTTCACTCATCCATGGATGAAGCTCTTGTCTGCTCGGTATGAATAAGACATGGCAGTCTCGACATCGACATGAAAGGCAAATCAGAGGAATATTCGTCAACTCAGTAGTTACTTTCGCATGGCAGTCTCTCTCTCTCTCTCTCTCTCTCTCTCTCTCTTGAAGGAATATAAGAATAATAATTTAAGCCTCGAAAAGAATCATTTTGAGAAAATATAGGAGAAAGATTGTACCATTTTACATCGACGAAAGTCTCGTTCACTTCATCTCATTTTCTAAATTAAATATCACACACATGTAGTTGTTGTTATTATTGTGTATAAGCATTTGGAAGGATGCATATTAAAATATTATGAATTATGGAAAGAAAAATAATAATAATTAAGGGAAAAAATTCACCAATTATCTTTTAAAAATACAAATAACCTTCCGATTGATTCGAAGATCTAAAATTGGCTACGAATGCAATTAATTAGCAAAGCCAAAGAGATTAGGGAATTTCTTGTAATTGCATTTATTTGATTATGATGGCCGATAGGTACCCGTACATGAATTTGTTTCCCAATATAAAAAAAATATTATTATGTGTATTAATGATTTATTATTTTTAAGTCTATCCTCGTTAATAGCATTTGTGACGAACGATGGAAGTACAAGCAGAGGGCCCGTGAAGATTATGTTTGTATCGATAGATCCAACAAAATCTTATGGAGACGGATGCCTCACCCTTGTCAGTGTGCTTTCATCGAAAGAGACCTCACCCTTATTAAGGAAGGAGGATCGTGACCTCCTTCTGTGATAAGTTTGACTAGATAAAAGGAGAAGAAATGCAATGACAAAAATGGTGTAGGGAAAGCAATAGGGTGAAGATGACTTACGATGATGAGCAAAGGGTAAAATGATAATTTAGAATACAAATATTCTATAAAAATATTTTAAAGTTAGAATGCTCGAGGAGAATTCGTTAAAGATATGAGGTTTTTTATTAATTTAAAGTACCCATACTAACCCAATCCACTTAAGTTAATTTAAAATATTTATTAATCCAGCTTGAAGTAGGTAGATATAGAAAAAATAAATATCCAAATCTGATTTAGTAGAAATTGATGTGTCCCACTTGTTAGTTTGATAAAGACATATTAAAGTGAAATTTAATGATTATTTTTCGAGAAAATTATAAACTAATTAAGAATGAAAACATCAAATCATTATGTTAAGACCTCTCAAGATTATAGTGAGAGTGGGAAGGTATCCGACAAAGTCTCTTTCAATGCTTGAACCAATAATATGATTTAAAAGATTCAATTAAATACTAAATCTAAAAATAATTTATCTAGATCATGATTGAATAGTTTGTCTTGTGATCATGAACTTGGGGGTTTATAAAGTAGAATACTAAACATATGATCATGAGAATCTAAGGAGTGATTATGAGGATTAGAGCTGAAAGTTTCCATTTGATCCATCATATTAGTAATCTTTAGAAATTGATGAGAGAATATTTTTTATTCTAAATATATTACACTCGAAATTTTATAAATATGAATATCTTATGATTCTAATTCTATTTTTCTTTAACCTTTAGACCTTAAACCAATTCAAGTGTTAAGAAGTGAGAAAATTGGCGTGACTAAAAAAAAAAAAGAGGAGTATATAGATATATTTCTCATTTCCACTATGAAATGAATAAATAAAAATGTAAATTTATAATCATATTAGCACATATATTGATTATATTTGTAATATAAAATAAATATTCAAATTAAATTATTGAGATGATTTTTTTTATATTAAAAAAGGGTATGCTCATAAACGATAAGGCCACAAGAAGAATTTTATCCGAACTCAAATTACCGAAATAATCCTGCCGTCATGTTTATAATGTCTTCGTTGTTGGGGGGGTATTTACGTCTTTTAAGTCGCGTCGAACAGCAAACAGAAGCCCACCGCCTCAGTTTTTCCCGCCCGAGCGATGAAGATCTCGGAGCTCTCGCCGGACCTCCGCCCCTCTCCCGGCGACCCCCAGCCCACCCTCCGCCTCCTCCTGGATGACATCGAGTCCTCCGTCAAGGAAATCGAATCCCTCGACCCCGATGACCGATCCTTCTCCCCGTCGAGCCTCGCCGGCCGCCTCCGCCGCTCCCTCTCCCGCCTGAGCCTCCCCGCCTCCGCTCCCCTCCCAGAGCCCGCCAAGCTCCACCTATGGAAGCTGAGCTACCGCCTCTGGAACGCCTGCGTCGACCTCTCCAACGCTGCCGAGCTTCTCCCCGCCGACGTCCCCCATCGGAAGGCCGAACTAGCCGAGCTGCGCCATGTCGCCGCCGACATCCTCTTCGTCGCTGGGGTCCCCATGGGAATCCCGTCCGCGGGCTTCAAATCCGCCTCCTTCTTCCACAAGACCGGTCTCCTCTGGCACGAGCTCGGCCGGTTTGATCTCGCCGCCGGGTGCTTCGAGCGCGCCACCGAGCTGGCCTCCACGGCCCAGGTCGACGGTACCCCGCAGATCGGCGGCGAGGAGGAGCGGAGACTCCTCCTCGATCTCAACCTCGCCAGAGCGCGTACGGCGTGGGAGGTCGCCGATCGAAATCTCGCGATCGCTCTCTTGAATCGGTCCAAGAATCTAATCTTCGGATCACCGTTAGGGTTTCGAGACCTGGCGGAGCAGTACCTTCAGTTCGGGAAGCTCGATCTCTCCAAGAAATCCTCGGAGGGGGGATCGGACGCGTCGAAGCTTCTGACCGAGGCGTTGGATCTGTGCGAGAAGGGCATCGCCTCCGCACGAAGCCGCGGCGGCGGCGGCGGCGGCGGAGGTGATAACCTAGGATTGGAGGGCTTGAAGGGACGGTGTCTCCGGTTTCTGGCTGCAGAGCGGCTGCAGGCGGAGGACTACGAGGGGGTGCTGAAGTGCGTCAAGGCTTTGAGGGCCGGTGTGGCGGTAACGCCAGGCACGGAGCACCCGAGCGTCGGGTACGTGGCGATGAAGGCGTGGCTGGGGGCGGGGAGGTTGCGGGAGGCGGAGATGGAGCTGATGGGAATGATGGCGAACAAGGAGGTTCCAGAGGCCGCGTGCGTCTCGGCTGCGGAGGCATACCTGTCGGCGGCAGGACCAGATGCGGCAAGAGCCGTGCTACTGGGCCTGGCGGGGCGGTGCCATTCCAGCGCCGCGGCGACGCTAAGGGTGGTGCGAAGGGTGGCCGAGGGTGGTGGCGGAGGGAGGGCGAGGGCGGTGGCGGAGCTCACAGCAGACGAGAGGGTGGTGGAGCTCTTCCAGGGTTCTGCAGCAGCAAAGGAACGGAGCGCAATGCACGCGCTCCTCTGGAACTGGTGAGCTCAGCCCTTTCTTTCCGTATGCAGTTCCAGTACAAGCTTCCTCTTCTTACTAAATCCCCTTCATTTGTAATGACCAACACAGCGGAGCTGAGCATTTTAGATCCAAGGATTACGAATTAAGCTCCGAGATGTTCGAAAAATCGATGCTCTACGTACCTCGTGACGAGGAGCACCGATCTCGTCGATCAAACTGCTTCAGAGTACTTTCTCTCTGTCATCTCGCCCTTGCACAGCTTGATCGAGCCCAAGAGTTCATCGAACAAGCCGAAAAGGTATGTCTCTCTATCCATACCGTAAATTTTCCAGTCAAATGAATGAAAAATTCAGTTTTTTTTTCTTCTAATCATGAATCCACTACTAACGATCTAAACACTCCTTCCACAGCTTGAACCTAACATCAAGTGTGCTTTTCTGAAGGTATCGCCCATAGTCTTACTGACAAAGGCCTTGATTCTTCATGCACTACATCAAAATTTACCGTGCTCATCTTTCTGAATGCCACACAGTTCAAGATCCATCTCCAGAAGAAGGATGAGAAGGAAGCAATCAATCAGATGCAAGCCATGCTGGATTGCATCGACTTCAACCCGGAATTCCTCACCCTCTGCACCCACGAGGCCATCTCTTGCCAGATCCTCCCTGTTGCCATTGCTTCATTGTCTGTCCTCCTCAACCTCTACTCCCCTGGCAAGAAACTGCCGATGCCTGAAGTTGCAGTGCTTCGAAATCTTATCAGCCTGCTCCATCGAATCCCAAACAGCGAGCCGGAGATCCTCAAATACACCAAGCACGCTCGGGCCAGAATGGTCGACCTTGGAGTGGAGTGTTTCTATGGCAAGGGCGCCGTTGGTCGGCGTGAGCTGAATTGGTTTGCAGGGATTTCCTGGAACATGGGGCAAAAGTCCGGAAAGGAGAAGAATTATGAATCCTGTGCCAAGTTCTTCGAGTTGGCGTCGGAGTTCTACAGCGCACTTGGTGATGAGGATGGTGGAAACCAAGCCATATCTTGCAAGTCCTTGATCATAAGTGTAGGTGCCATGCTCAACGCCGAGGAGCACAAGAAGGCTCCTATGCCTGATAGTGATGTGAAGAAGGCCATGGAAATGCTTAAGAGAGCTGGAAAGGTACTGCTTCATCATACATTTGAAGGAAGATTAGTCCATTCTTAATGTACGATTCCTGAATGCCTGCAGATATTACCCCTGATCTCATCAGCCTCAGCTCAAGAGTCCAGAGATCATCAAGCAGAGAACTCGGACCTCTTCTTCCTCCACACTTACAGCACATATCAACTCATCGACAGACTCGACGATGCCCGGCCGCAGCAGCTAGAACTGGTGAAGAGCTTCGCTGCTTCTAAAGCGTGCACCGCGCATCACCTTCTCCAGCTAGGCCTTGCCGCCTCTCGGGGCGAGCAGCACAACCCAGAAGTCGCTGAATTCGCGCTCAACGCTTCCCTCTCCGTCCTCCTTACATCCCCTTCTCCAGATTACAATCCGGTTAGCATCGTCATCCGGAGGCTGGCCTGCCTTGCTGCATCCAGAGGCAACGACGGCGGCAACGATGACGCAGCCTATGACGTCTACAGGCAAGCCTATCAGATAGTTCTTGGGCTCAAGGAAGGCGAGTATCCCGTCGAAGAGGGGAAGTGGCTCGCAATGACGGCATGGAACAAGTCAGGGCTCGCCGTCCGCCTGCGGCAGGTCGCCACTGCAAGGAAATGGATGAAAATGGGGTTGGACCTGGCGCGGCACTTGAAGGGCATGGACAAGTACGTCGGTGGCATGGAAGAGTGCGTTGCTAACCTCGAGAAGCTCTGTAATCGAAGCGGTGAGGAGGGAGATGGGAATAGCAGATCTTGACCAGTCTTGGAGGGTGAAGAGCAAAACAATTCAGTTTAAAGGCAGATTTTAATTTGGAACTGTTCTACACATCCATTCTTCTGTTGTCTTAACGATCATTATATCATATAATGAAACACAAAACAAAAGCCTCGGGAACGGAAGAAGACAGGCTTAGGGAAGACCGACTACGTGTCCCTTTTTTATTTGCTGGCTTCCACAAAATTTGTCCGGATTTAGCGTTAGTTAAATGTCACCGCGGGTACAGACAACGCAGAGACGAGCGGCCTTCCCGTGGGCTTCCGATGGAGGGGAAGCAAAAGCAAATAAACAAACGAATGAATAATAGAATAATGGAGGCCAGAGATGGCCGCTCCAGTTTATTTAGTAGTTTTTCGTGCCCATTCTTTGATTTAGTTTGGTAAGTTCTTTATCTTTTGAAGCCAATTGATGACCCGCTTACCGTTGTTTCTTGATTCGTTTGTTCTTTGGTTCCTTTTGTTTAATAATATGTTCGTGATGAGGGGGGATGTAAACGTTTAGGACCAATTCCAATTCCTCGAAATACTCCATTAAAGAAAGGTCGATCTGTGCATCGACATGGAGGCAAGGGAGCCCATTTTCTTTGATTCTGGAAGGTTCGGGTAGATTTCTTGTCGGGCTCGATGAGTTCCGTGATTTGCATTTGGCAGTCATACATGGTGTTTGATGAAAATCCTCTGACAGGGTGGTGGTGATCGCCGCGTCAAGTTCGACGCCGTCAAGGAGATGGAGTCCCCGCGCTTCCGCGCCATCCTCCGCGCAACGAGCGGCCGCCGGAAGCGTTCCCCCACCGACGTCAAGAGCTTCTCCCATGAGTTGAATCCCAAAGGAACCTCCCACCAAATGCCCATCCGCAAACTTCAAGGTCTCAGCAGCCCGGAGGTGATGCACCGCTTCATTGTCATCCTACTTCTCTTTGATTTAGTGAAGACGATGTCTTGACGCCTAATTGTCTTCTTCGATGTTTTTGTGTGTTGTGGTTGTTGTTTCGTAGGAAATAGTGACTGTGATTCGAACGAAATTTAAACGTTTGAAGGAAGAGGTTAACGCAGAGTTGGGTGTATTTGCGGGCGATTTGGTGGACATACTTGAAAATGCCACGGTTGAGCATCCTGACTGGCGGATGCCTTTGGAGGACCTGCTGGTGATATGTCAGGGGTGTGCGGAGATGTCACCCGATGAATTATGGTCTAAATGTGAGGGGATAGTCCAGAATCTGGATGAACACCGCCAGGAACTGCCCATGGGCACGCTCAAGCAAGCACACACCCGGATTCTTTTCATCCTCACGAGATGCACTAGGTTGATTCAGTTCCAAAAAGAGGGGGGTTATGGGGGGAATGAACATGTTCTTGGCCTATACCAGCTCAGTGATCTGGGATTTTATTCTGAATCAGGAGATGGTGGCCTCAAGATCTCATCAAGTGCTAAAGATATGAAGGAAAGGATGATCAGGAAGAGGTTCCAAGAACATATGTATCTTAACCAAGATTTTACTGGTCACTGCACAGATTCAACTGCCAGTAGAGCTAGGATTTCATCCTGGAAGAAGCTTCCGTCATCAACTGAAAAGAATCAGAAGAAGGACCATGATGAAAAGGATGAATTCCCCTCAAAGAAGGTTTTAGATTCATTGCCACCAATTGGGAAACCTACATTGGGTGCTCATCATGGTGATACTGAAAGCCTCGACACAACTGAGCTTTGTTCTAAAATCCTAGGAAGTTCAACGGGGCAGCTGTCTGAGAGGAAAGATTCTGCTGATTATTCTGGAGATCAACGAATTCCAGCTCATGTGAAGCCAAAAATGATATGTAGGATATGTGATTATGAGATACCAACTATATATGCTGAGGGCCATTTTAGAGCATGCACTATCGCCGATAAATGTGATTCAAAAGGTTTAACTATCGATGAGCGGTTGGAGAGAGTTGCCGAAATACTTGAGAAGTTATTGGTCTCCTGCACGCCAAAGAGATCAGATATTTCAGAAATCCACCATGGGGTTGTTAAAGTTGGTGCTTCATGTTTAACTGAAGGGTCAGATGTCCCATCTCAGTGTCAGTATCATTCATCCTCTCCATCTGATGCAGATATCATATATAGGGAATTTGCTGGTAACCTAATTGCAAATAATTTGAATGAACAAACTGCAATGTTGGGGAATTCACGTAGTGCTTTATCATCAGGAAGTATGACCCCACAATCACCACTAATGACACCACGAACTGGCCAGCTAGATTTGTTATTGTCTGGAACCAAAGCATTTTCTGATCATGAAAACTTTCAGCAGGTATCTTAGTTCTTAACCATCTGACTTAACATTAGGCTATTGAGATTTCTGGAAGATTTGAAAAGTTGATTTGGTAGTTTCTCTGATAAGATATTACAGATGGAACTACGGCTTTTCTTTTTTCATGCACAATAATAATTGGGTGGACCATCACCACAAAAAGAAGGGAAAATATAAAAAAGAAAGTGTAGGAAAATATCATAAACCATTTAAGTAGAATTGGTCCTTTCTTGCAAGCTCAAGTCTCCAATTGTTTGTCTTCTAAAAGACATCTTTTTTTCCGTCTTTCTCATCTTGCTATCTTTTGTTCATTCTGATCATTGTTGTCTGAATGAACTAATGTCCCTGTGAGTTTACTGAAGGTTGTGTATGTGATTGTCAGTAATTTTATTTATTTGCTGTTTTTATTGTAAAGAAACATTTAAGAGAACTGCCAATATTTAACTTCTAATCTCTTTTTGCAAGATTTTGAAAAAAAATATTTCATATGCGGGTCATCTATGAGTAGATGTTTAAAAATTTCAAGAAGCAGATGACTCATGATTTTTTTTTTAATTTTTTGAAAAGAAAGTTATCTTGTTCAACTAAGAACTGACATCAAAATTACAAAAATCAGCAGTATGATCCCACTGGTATGAAATCCCACTAACTCTTGCCATGTTAGCAAGCTTGTGGGCAACAAAATCATCTGATCTAGGGATATGAGAGTGTCTCGAAACATTAGCCTCTTTTTTCGGTTCAGAACAGTCATTACCCGTACTTTCCTTCCTGTCGTTTCCGTTTGCACCAAGGTATCACATATACCTTTCTGTTTTTCTCTCTCCAAAGCTGTTGCACATAGCCCAACATTTGGTTTGTAAAGGGTCTTTGGCCTTGTGGGTGTTGGTCCCAGCTGCCACCATCCTTCCTTGCTTATCCCTTGTGATGTACCCAGTCCCTGCATATTCACTGGAGTTAGAAAACAAACCACCACATTCCATCCATATCTCACCTCATCTATAATAGTGGTATTATGCTGATAATTCAAAACCCTGTTTCTTCAAACAATGGTTTTAGAGATCTGTTCAGAAGATAAGGCTTGGAATTTTAACCAAAGCATAGATGGTTGGATAGAGTGGTTGCCATGCAGATTATTCTTGATTTTTTCCAACATCCACAGGGAGTTTGCAATAATATGTTTAAGCTGATCCACTTATGTTGCAATAACATTTCTTACTCCTGTCAGAATCATACTATATATTGTTTTAAGCTCATTAATGAGGATTTCCTAGAAGTTAATCTTTATCTCAACTATATATTGAGTATCTTCTTTTATTTAACTTCTGTTCTATCATCTGTTTTGGCAGATAGAAAGCCTTCTAGATATAGTGCACTGCATTGCAAGAATAAAAACTTACAATTACAACTCGCTCGAGAAAATGTGCTCCTATCTAGAAGACTTAAATGCTGTTATTGATACTAGAAAAGTTGATGCCCTTGTCGTTGAGACATTTGGAAGACGGATCACAAAACTGCTACAGTGAGTTAATTCAGATGAGATACTTCTTATAATTAATAGAATTAGAATTAAAATTTAAAGTTTTTAACATTGAATTATCAATTTTGTTCTTCAAATTCTATTTATAGATGCAATGTTATGCCAATGGTGGTACTTTGACAGGGAGAAGTTCATTCATCTATGTGGACAGATAGATGATGGGAATAAAGACGTCTCAGATATGATGGTAGATGAAGAAGGTTCATTAAGAAATGGTATAACCAGTATCTCTGGAACAAACCCCTTGGGTGCAAAGTTTAAGGACCGAACATCTATTGAGGATTTTGAAATTTTAAAGCCAATAAGTCGGGGGGCATTTGGACGGGTTTTCCTTGCAAAGAAAAGAGTCACAGGTGACATTTTTGCAATTAAGGTAATAAGATTGTTTTCTTTACCTGACTTGACATCATATGAACACTACAGAAATGCAACTTTTCTTTCAATTAGACTATCTATGTTGTCCAACCTTTACATCTGCAAGTTTTCAGTTTCATCTGGTTATGCCTCTTTAATTATGATTTATAACATTTTAATAACAGTCCTTGTTAGGGTGGTTTGCTCATGAAGCATATTATTCTTTTTCAGTTGAGTTGTTTTGTTTATGTTACCATGTTAGGGCTTGAGGGAATACTGAAAGAAGTGATTTGTTTTCTTGCTTTAGATCTGTGGACTTATTTACTGCAAGTCGTCTCAAATTCCTGTCTCTCACTTAAGAGTGCGGCCCCTAGATTCATTAATATGATGAAAATTGTTGTTACCTCTTACACATCCATGTCTATTCATTGCAAAACATATTTGTCTTGATCCTAGAATCCATCAGATTATCCACAATTTACTGGTTCTATTAAGTTTTTTTATGTCATTTGGTATGATGCTGTGATTATAAGTTCTCTTATATCCTTGAGGGCATTCTCTTATATCCAGCAAGTGAAACCTGAATCATTCTAGTATTCTTCAGTTCCCATATATTCTGCCTTAAAATGAACTGAACTGTATTCAGTTCCCATATAAAGGAGGGAAAACAAGTATTTTATATTTGCTTGTAATATCAATATTTTTGTACTGCTAATCCTATGTCAAATGTTTAATCCAGGTTAAGAATAATAAGTCACTGATGTTATATATAAGTCCATTCCTCAGATGTGGGACTATAATAAGATTGTCATAATTTCCTCTCTCAAGCCTGAAGCCCCTAATATTCCTATTAGTGAAGACCACATATTGCTCATAGGTTCCTCAAAATTACTCCATTATAATTTATGATTAACCTAAGTGTAACACACTCATCCAATAACTCGTATGGTGGAATGTTCTGCCAAAAATTTTTTTAGAAGCTTAAGCCCAAACTTCTAAGTTTTTAGCAACAGGTGACCAAATTATGTGTACCATCATCTTTCTTTATTTCTTGTTATGGAACAACTGGAATGCTACATACTTCTTTTTTTCAATTTAGAGAGGAAAAACAAATAGCACTCAACTAGAATATCTCCATAATGACAGTTGCGAGTGTCCTTATTCATTACATCTTACGAAAAAGTATGCTTCCTCTGCTAGAAGATATCCAGTTCTTATGGTGTTCTAATGGTTGAAGCCCTGTTTTGTAGTACAAGAAACTGCATCCTTGATGTACATACTTTTTGTCCATGTATTTTAGGTTCTAAAAAAGGCTGATATGATACGCAAGAATGCAGTCAAAAGTATTTTAGCTGAACGTAACATCTTGATATCAACTCGGAATCCCTTTGTGGTAAGCAGCTCTTTTAAACTTTTAGCATTTTAACTGCTTTAGGATGTGTATCTAATTTTGATTGGTGAACACAGGTGCGCTTCTATTATTCCTTCACATGTAGGGAAAATCTTTATCTGGTTATGGAGTATATTAATGGGGGGGATTTGTACTCTTTGCTAAGAAATTTGGGTTGTTTGGATGAAGACATGGCACGTACATATATAGCTGAAGTAGTGAGTAAAAGAATCCCCATGAGACATCTATGATATGATCTATTTTATGCAATCATTTACACCAGAGAAGAGGGCCATATGTGAAGAGAGTTATAACTCTAGCAAATGATGTTTCAGGTTCTTGCATTGGAATACTTGCATTCTATGAATGTAATTCATCGAGATCTTAAGCCAGATAACTTGTTGATTGCTTGGGATGGTCACATCAAGGTTAGTATTCTTGGTCTTTTCCTTGCAAGTTGCCATTTCTTGTCAATGTTGTAATTTATGTGTCACATAATTGAAAAGTATGTCTCTTTTTTTTTGTTGCAAATTTAACATGCATTAATGGCTAGTACAATGATACAGACTTTTCAAGGTTCAAGTATAATTCAGATCCCATGTTTGCTTAAAATCATTGATAAAGGAATTTTGAAGAGAATACATTTCATTTATGTGGCTGGTTATGAGAATCACTTTCCAAGTATGTTTTACACATTCGTTTGAGTTCTGCCTCTAAATAGCAGAACAGGGAATGCAGATGATTGGCTACACATCTGTTTCTTGTCCTTTAGAATGCAGCTGATGATTTGGTTTTTATTATTAAGACATCATAATTTTGGCTGGTCATCAGCTGACCATAATAGCGGAGGAAACATTTACCCAATTCTATTAGAATTTAGATAAACATGATACATTTTCAAACCATTTCTTTTAGGGTGCACTGAGAAAATTAAAATAAGTCTATTAGGGTATTAAAATTGGTTGCATTATGTAGGTTGAGTTTGTTTGACTTGTCGAGCCTTTTTCTGATCCTAAATTTCTGGAAATTCATAATAATCTCACAAATGCTAGTTCAAGATAGTGAAAAAGAATATATTGCTTGAAATATATCAAATAGGTTATATCTCGTCAAATGCTATCAATCTAATGCTCTCACATGATGGTGGTAGATTCCAAGGATTGAAATTTCATACCGTATCGGAGTTTCGAGCTTCGCTTGTTACAGTACTGTGTACCAAGCGGTACATCCTAGTACATCTAATTTAGGCATAAAATCCTCCGAAAATACTTGAAAATAAAAAAAAAATTGGGATAGGGTTTTTAAGTTAGAAATAAATATAGTAATAGTATAAGTTTAGCAAAACCAATGTAAATTAGGTAAGAATAGTATCACATATCTTTTTCGGATTTTGAGGAATAGCCTTGTGCAAGGTTTGTATTTCGGTCCGTTACGGATTGTTCTTCTGTAAATATTGAAATGTCTATAGAAAAATCATTTGAATTGTCAATTTACAAATCATTGTTTTGTAGAGTTTAGGAGAGCGTAAATATGAGAAAAAATGAGTTTGAGGTTGTTTAAGAGAGTGTGAGAGTGAAATAGGGGAGAAGATAAGTTTAAAAACCCATGAGAAAGGGATACTGTTGGAGCACTGTTACATCTGTGTTAGGCAGTAACGTTTGAAATTTCGACCGTTACCGTCCCATATACCCCCTATCATCCGATACGGGACGATATTGAGCGTTCCACCCATTAACGGATGCTTTGAATACCGGTATGTATCGCTCGTACCGGGCGATATTATTCGAAACTAGAAACCCTGGTAGATTCTATTGTCAGAGTGAACTTTTAGATGTTTCCCAATATGGCCTTCATATGCCAGGTTTTGTATGTAAGTTGTCAAATATTCTGCTTAGTTCTTCTAGCATAGTCAAATATGATTATAGTTGAACAATTTCACCTTCTTGCTTCTTTTTTTATTTTGTTTCAAGCTTAGTTAAGTTGATCCACTAATATATTTAATTTATATATAACATTATTTTTAAGCTCACATATCTTTTGATTTTGCTGCAGTTGACTGATTTTGGGCTTTCTAAGGTTGGTCTTATCAACAGCACTGATGATTTAACAGGTCCAGATGTTAGTGGTTCTGTTCTATTGGGTAATGATGAACCACTTCCAGTAGCACAACGAGCACTAAAACGAGAACAAAGGCAGAAACAGTCAGCTGTTGGAACTCCTGATTATTTGGCACCAGAGATACTTCTGGGAATGCCACATGGTTTGTCATGATAAACGTGCATTCTTCCTCATTTTTTCCTTTTTGAAGAAAAAGAGTTGCATAGTTATTTTGTTCTTATATCTAATCATTATGTTCTCTATGTTGATTCACAATGTCTCAAGTGTAGGTCCAACTGCAGATTGGTGGTCAGTGGGGGTTATTCTTTTTGAACTTCTGGTAGGTATCCCCCCATTCAATGCAGAGCATCCACAGGTATGCAACTGTGGAATCCACGGAAATATCAACAACCTTCCTTGAATTGATAAAATATAGCAAGAAATGCTGTATATACAGTACTGAGATGAACAGAGCGTGCCCAAGTATTAGTAGAGGGTCTTGTGTGGTGCCATAGGTGTGCAGATGTACCCTTAGGAATGTGATTGACTTGAACCACTTGCCTATTAGATCTTCAGGAGCTTCCAAATTTACCTTTTCACATAAGTTCGTCATATGTACCTGGGAAGAACATACGACTTTTTTGTAATTAAGGAATTTTAATGCTAAGCTCTGAATAGTTATTTTAGATAGCCTAAGGTTATGAGACTTGAGAAACATACCAGAGTAGACTATTTTATATCCTCGTATGACTAGAGTGCACTATAACTTGTTAGTGGTGTTCATGATTGTACCTTTGAGCTGATCATAGGTTTTTCTTGTTCTTTGTGGTCGGATCCTTCTTGGGCATGAATGTCAAAATTTGGAAGGGGAATGTGTCATAAGCCACATTTGATGTGTGTGTGCTAAATCCCAAGCAGGACCCAGGAACTAAATAATAACTTTGGTCTAGCCCTTTTAGATGAGGTTCTAGGTCAATCAGTATTGGACATGTCATTCTTGTCACATAACGTTAACAATCTTTTGTATTAGTCCAAAGTTCATGCGTAAATGCCTATGTTCTATCACAAGTGCTTTACATTCAGCTGAATGCTCCAGCGGCAATATAAGTTCATGCAGTTATGCTTATCCCTGAATTCCTCGTTATCAATTTTACTCCTAGAAAATGTTGAAGCACAAGTGTCATTTAATTACTGAACTTTTTATAGTAACAAACAATGTGCTTTTGTTTTTTGCAGAAAATTTTTGATAATATTATGAATCGGGATATACCCTGGCCACAAGTGCCAGAAGAGATGAGCTTGGAGGCTTATGATTTGGTTGACAAGTAACATCTGAGAGTCATCTTTTTTCTTTTACTTTCAGTTATTTTTGTCTTTTTTATGAATTCTTCATTGATGTCCTAAATAAGTATTACCTCCGTGCACCTTGTTTAAAATTATCTTCTGCACCAAATGAATTGTCAAACAATGTGAGGAAAAAGAAAATAATAAACTATAGTAGTCGCTTAGCTGGTGGCCATGGCCAGGTACTGCTTCAACAAATTCATAGGAAGGTCAAACAATTATTTTCAGTTAATCAACTTGTTCGTATAGCATTCATATTGTTAGAGCATATAACATTGTTGAATTTTCAAAGCTATGTACAACTTATTATCCAAGAATCACATGGAGTGCAACAAGTGGATTTTATTTTCAGGAAGCTAGCCATGCAGTTCTTATTTCGTCATTAGAAGTTTCAAATCCAAGAAGATAAGTGCTAAACCAGTTGGATTAGAATGAACAAAAATCTGATCAGCAAGAACTGAAAACCTTGAACAAAGAGACAGTTTCAATTCTGTCTATTAGTCCAGCTCCATCTTCACATGCCCATGGGTCAGATAAAAGAAATATGTACCTGGCATTGTCAACATTGGTATCTTGTACCACTATATAGGGTCTACTTCTAGGTAAACATCCTATTCAGTATTTGAGATGTAATAATACATTTAGAAAGAAATATTCGATCATCAAAACATGTCAAGGTGAACATCTTAAACTCCAAATTCAAATATAAGATCTTGAATGAGCAAATGTGGAGCTGTTACCATTGCTACCAAGCACAGTGGGAAATGTATCTGATTTTGTTATTATAATGCTTACATGGAGGGTGATCATCAGAATTATTTGGCAAATTAAGCAAATAAAAATGTCATTGAAGGCTATCTTATGTCTCATTTGAAGTCATACCTTAATATATAAAAGTATCATACCATAGCTTCCACAAAGGTCAGTATCACAGATGCAACCTTATCTGATGCATGTATACCTGTAGTTACATTAATGACCTTAGGGATGCATATAATGCAACCTTATCTGATGCATGTATACCTGTAGTTACATTAATGACCTTAAGGATGCATATAAACCAAGCGCTGTTCAACCACACTAATGATTGGAGACAATTTTATATTCATCTCCTACCAAAATTTTAAAATGGTTAGTTCCCTGGCATCACTTCATTCATCTTGTATTCCATATGTGCATGTTGCTATCTCTAAACCAATAAAGCTTATTCCTGCACTTTCACATTTTACTACAATTTCTTGATTTACTGAGCTTTTATCTCTATAAGATGTCTTTCCACGAATTTGAAGAATTTTAAAACTAAAACTACTATTCAAACTCATTTTTCATTGGATTCAGATTGCTAATTAGGAACCCAGTCCAAAGACTTGGAGCAACTGGGGCTGGTGAGGTAAATCTCATCTAGCTTATGAACAACTTGTGCTAGATCAGTATGGCCTGACACAATTTTGATCCCTAGGACAGGTGAAATCTCATCCTTTCTTCAAAAGCGTCAACTGGGATATGCTTGCTAGGCAGAAGGTTACAGGATTGAGCCTAGTTGTTATTCAAGTTTTCAGCTCTCGCAATACAAACAAGCATGATGAAAGAGTGTTTTCTTTGCCACAGGCAGCATTCATTCCATCAACCGAAGGTGATGATGACACGAGCTATTTTGCGAGCCGACTTCCATGGAATTCAGTTGATGAACAACTTTATATGGAGTCTCATGAATATGATGATATGACTGATACAGGCAGTATGAGCTGCTACAGTAGTGCTCACAGCTCTGACCTGGATGAAGATGTAAAGAAGAGACATCTTTTCTTCTTGATTTCAAGAATGTTGTTATTCTTTGAGCTCTCATCCTTCGTTGCAATTTTCTTTGAACAGGGAGATGAATGTGGCAGTATGGCAGACTTCGGGCCGACGCTCTCGGTGAAGTATTCCTTCAGTAATTTTTCTTTTAAGGTAGAAAATTCGTTGAAACAAACTAATTTTGATTATATATAAATTTCGGTTCGAAATATAATCTTACTACGAACTCTGTAAACCATGACCAGAACTTGTCGCAACTGGCTTCCATCAACTATGATCTTATAACAAAATGTAGCCAAGATTCAGGATACGCTTCTCAACCCTGAGAGCATTATGGAGACAGTAATTTGATTCCGTAGATGGAGACAGTAATTTGCTTCCGTAGCTACCAGTTCAAAAGTTTCAAGAACTGGCTACCCAGTGATAACTATTACATGAACCCTGTGACATACCTGACCAACAGTCATTCACGAGACGCATATCTTCCAGCATGAGAACATTGACCACATGGCAGCCTAATCTTACTATGGATGCCGGGGTGAATTAATTTTCGTCTTGCGAACAAGGTGAGATTTCATTACCAATTTAGAGCTCAATATCTGTGTTAAAAGAAATTACTCTATTATTTCAGATTAGACTGTAATTAGTACATCAGATTCACCAGTTTCCACTATGGTGTATCAGCGATTCAGCTTCTCTTTGAGCTCAAGACCTTTGCAGCCCAGTCGTGAGGTTTATAAGCCACTGGAGTGAGGAAGCAGCTCCTCAATCCAACAACAACTTGTACAGTGGAGAGTACCAACTTATGGAACTTGCATTGAGCTTACAGATGACAAAGATTGATCGGTCACAATCTATGTGATCAAACCTTGAAGTGAAGCTAATAGTCGTAAACCGTGTGAATATATGCACAAATGTTTTTGCTCGTCTTTCAAACCGATAAGACAAACCATTTGATGGTGGTTCAATTCTTGTACATTTCTAACATTATTTGCTACATTTCTTAAGAATCAAGAAACATTGAGAATGTTGAACATGCAAAAGTTACTTGTCCCATAATTTTGTCGGCAGTTTTCCAACCTTTGGATCTCCACATCGCTGTTCTTCCTGCGTGGTCGTTGTTTGCAGGGCACGCGACGCGAGAAGCGGAGGGCTTTCCGTTCTGTGGTCACGAAAGAATCGCAGATCGGCTTATAAAGCGGGTCGGGTTTGCGTTCCGCGGATCTTGATCCGCCAACAGCTCAAACCCGCTTTAAATCACAACATTTATGATGACGGCTCCTTCTCACAAAAACGCCATCACATGATTAGTCCATATTATGAAAAATACCCGACAGAATTATATAGTATATGATCGAATTTGTTGTATCCAAAAATTAAATTATAAATTAGATGATCTTTAGAGTCCCACATTATTATTATTATTAGGGTCTTAGAAATGCACTAAAATTAGTAATAATTCTTTTTTGGGGTTAATTAATGAGGAAAAAAACTAGCACCATAAAAAAAAGGGCACCCGAGAGTTTCGCACCCACCAGTGCCGATCGAGTGGGACCCGCGATGACCGCCCTGGGGACACCAAGAACCACACGAGCCTCTAATCCGCCCTCCGCGACACGCACCTCATCCACCTCTCCACCGTGTCGATATCGTGCCATTCGATTGGCTAATCCCGCGACGCCGCACCGTCACAAAATCATCCCTCTCTCCCCATCCCCCCGCCGCAGCTCCAAGCCAGATTCTCTAAAGCTACAGAAGCGCCTTTGGGGATTTGGCCAGACCGGAAGAGAGAAGGAAAGGGAAAGAGAAGACTGAGTGTGATGCTGTCCATTTGCTCGGCTGCAGCTACTTGTTCTTCTCATGCACAGGTGATCGGTGTTCTTTTCCGTGCTAAATTTCTTTACATTTCTCTGATGCAAACACGTAGAGCGCATGAAGAAAAATCGCAATTTTATCCATTGTATAAGTCGATCAAAGCCATAAGTATTATGGGACGGCATAAAGATGTTTGCCACTGTCATAAAGCTTCCTGAAGTCCGATGTTTTATGTATAGGTTTTTCGGGCGATGACAACATTCATGAAAGCTGTAAAATCTTCCTGCTCTTGTGATCATTTTAACCTCGCACCGTGGTATTGATCGATGCACATTCACAAGTCTCTGCCACGTATGAATATTAGCATTTGTCTGATCGCATTCAGTTCCAATGTGGTAATACCCTTTCCACTGATGTGGATTCAACTAAATGGCCGCTTTTGGATTATAGGAAGATTCTAAACACACAATTTTTGTCTTATCATGTAGACCAAGAGTACTTTTTTCATATGCCTGATTAAAAGTTCATACTTCTTATGCTTCATAGCATTTGCTAAAATTGCTTTGGTGATCGTTATATGCAACCAATCAAATTGGATGTACATGTATATGCTCAAATGATTCAATGAACATAAATGTGAAAATGAAGATTTTCTACTTACAGTGGATACCATTTGCTCCTGAAGATTTCTATTATGAACTGGTAACTTTTGTGCTATCCAAAAGTAGCGGGCAACAAGCAAACACTTCGGTTTGAAAGTTGAGAAACTTTGTCTGCAGGCATCTCTCCATGCAGGTGCAAAGGCTTTTTTTCCTCTTCGGAAGGTTATAGATGATAGGCACATCTTTAAAGATGAGCTACTTTTCTACATCCAAGATGGTACTTATGCTAGTGATAAGTCACTCAAAACACATGCTACTAAATATATGCATTCACTAGTTGTGGAAAGACCTCAGGGATCAGGCACCTTAGACTCATTCATACTCTCTCCCTACCGGAATGAATCTGATGATATAGTTCACGGATTTCCAAATGACTACTTGGATAATTTGCCCGATAGCAGTTGTTACTCAGAAAGTGAAATATATGGTTTATATCCAGTTGCTGATGATATACCTGGGCCTGAAACTTTGCCCACTGAACTTGGAAGTGGTATTGCAGCAAGTACTCCAATGCCACTTTCTGACACATCTGATGTGACCGATAATGGATTCTCAGATCTTAAAGAAAATGTTGAGAATTTTATAACTGGAATTAATCAATCTGTAGATGCATCACTAGGGAGAGCTGAAGATGCTGTGCAGAGCACTTACAACACACTTAAGATGTCTTTTACGGATGCAATTGAAAGCTTCACAAAATCAATCGAAAGTGTGTTCAGTACTTCTCTTTCTTCGGTGTATAACTCCAAAGAACAAGCTGGTGGTAAATTGACAGGATTCTCTAGTATGTTCAAGGAAAATGTGCATGGAGTAGGTGGTCTAGCTATTGACACTCTGAGGCGAGCAATTGTTACGCTGGAGGATTCTTTGGGAAATGCAGCATCATTTCTCGTATATTCTTATGGATCAGCAAAGTCATTGCTTCCACCAAATATTAAGGAGTCACTTGACTTGTCTGAGGAGAAAGCTATTCAAATTATAGAGCCGGTTGGAGCTGCTTTTCAGAAGGTATACTGGTGGATCAACATTTTACCACTTTCCAGATTCCTTTCCATAAGTGTCCATGTATAATGTCCAACAATGTGAACACTGTGCATGCCATGATGCAGGTGTATGCCATTATTGAAGGGTTCGAGAAAATCCTTGGTTTGGATCCTACTGATCCAATTGTCCAGTTTGTACTTTTCTTTGGCAGCTCAGCTGCTATAGGGTATAACAGCAGAATTTCTTTTTATCGTTTTCCTTCCATGGATCTCATATAATTCTTGATCAGTTAAAATTTATCTCCAATTTATCTGCAGAACATCTTACTGGTTTTCCAAATATGGTGGATACTCTGGTGATTTGACTCCTGAAACAACTTTTATGCTTCTGAAAGATGAACGGGATGCTGTACTTATTGATGTCCGGCCTGAGGCAAGAGACTGTAAATTTCACAAGCCTTTTCTTTTCTTCTGTTGTTCTTGCTAGACTTAAGCAGTCTATGTTAGTTGTTGTATACTGGATCCTACAATGCTTCTTGTTATTTTTTATTTTATTTTCCACATGATAGAAAATGCCGTAAATTTCTCTCCATGGATCAAAATCTGTAAAACCTTTTTCAGACACAATGATTCAGAGGTATATGGAACTTCTGATTTTGTGTGAGGTATAGAAGGAATAATGTAGAGTATATAGCGAATGTATGCCTGGTTAAAGTCACATGGTTCATGTAGGATCTAAGGGAGCGAGATGGTGTTCCTGATTTGCGAAGAGGTGCTCGATCTAAATATGCAAGTGTGGTCCTTCCTGAGGTATGTTGGCAGTTCTTTCTTTTCATTTTTCTTTAAGGGCAATTAAAGCTTCACTCATTGTTATAGTATGATTTTACTTCTTTCTCAGATTGATGGTTCAGTAAGGAAATTGCTAAAGGGTGGGAGAGAAGTCGATTATTCTTTAATTGCAGCTGTCATCCGCAGCTTGAAAATTATAAAAGTACTGTAGTAGTTACAGCATCAAATTTTCCTTTCTACATCATAGATATTCAGTGTGGTTCTTGTTTTCCTCAAATGTGTAGAATGAGTCAAAGGTCATTGTTATGGATGCTAATGGTGGTCATTCTAAAGCCATTGCTAGATCCTTGAAGAAACTTGGTGTAAAGGCAAGCACTAAACAATTTGTCTCAAAAGTGATTTCATTGTCCAGTGATTACAATCTAATGCAATGAACTTGTGTAACTGACACATCTGGAAATAGAATCCTTACTTGGTTCAAGGTGGCTTCCAATCTTGGGTCAAGAATGGTCTCCGCATTAAAGAGCTAAAACCCGAGACCACATTGACATTGCTGAATGAGGTATGACAAAATTCATTAGGACTTGCATCATTATTCATCATTGCGCTTCCCTAAATCTAGATCTTTCTTAACTCTTTTCTTCTGAAAACTTTCCAAAGAATCAGAATTTTAGTTCTTTAAAAATCTATATCTTATGGCTTGAGTTAAAATTAATGATCCTACTTATTAATATTGGTGGATGAATTCCCTTTTTATCAACAAATGTTAGACGGAAGTTCTTTTTCCTGAAATAATTATAAATGTGGCATCATTCATAATCATGGAGATAGCTTTGATGAAAACTTGGTTTCTGCATGTACTCACACATTTCATTTAGAATGTGTGCAGGAAGCTGAAGCAATCATTGAAGATATTAAGCCTACCCCAACACTTGTTATTGGATATGTCGTGGTAAGATGGTTGATACCTCTCCTTTTAACGATTAAGTCTTCCAAATTCCTAGCTGTTGTAGTACCAATTTTGCATGATCGATTTTGAGTCAATTTATTTAATATGTATTCAACATGCTCCATCAGACAATTTTACTTTCAAATTAAATGCTTTAGTTTTGGACCACTTGATTAGATTACTGATTTCTTTTTTGTGTGTATATGGCCAGGGCATTTCTGCAGCCATCTATGCTCTGCTAGGTAAGCATCATTTAGAATGAGATAAAAGGTAATTTGTGATAACCACTTTGCTTTCTGATCCCGGAGATAGCTTTAACATCAGCTATGGACAAACCAAGCTGGACTAAGCAAGAGATAGACACATTTCGACTATCATATCAGATAAACAACCACACTTATTGTCATTAAAACAATAGCCTACTTAATTCACTTCATAACTCCTTGTAAGTTCAAGCCTAATAACTACAATCTTTGAATTTCCTTCACAATCCCCAACTTTTCCATGCTATTAAAGTGCATTCATTCAGTAGCTGTTAACAATAAGTTACAGTCACTGATTGTATACGTATTTGTACTTCTTTTTTGTCATAAGAAGTACTTTAATGTGAGTAATGTTGTTGAGACAGTATTGTGATTTTATATGAGCAAATATATCAAGAGTAAAATCTTTGCTTGTTGATCTGTGAGTGCATACAACCATATCTTAAAAGACAGAGGATTGGAAAAAGTAGTCTAGTTAGGCTAATGATTTCCTGTCAAGATCACACCCCTTCGGAATACTAAATATGAAATAATCATTATGGCACCAAAACCTCTCATTTTCAGCATGTTTCCAACTAATATGTACTTTGGTTGCAGAGTGGGAGAAGACACTGCAAGTTATTGGTATTATTGGCCTTGGGCAGGTACCATTCTTCTGTAAATGGGTTTCACACTTCTGCAATAATTTGCAATATGAACTTTATACCCATTCTGATAGATGATACTTTCTGACAACCACATCCACTGCTAACTATAATAGGATTCAATTATATATGGTGCTGTGTGTCTGCCAAAGGACCATTCTTGTTGTTCTATATGTTGCTTGTGGACTTATTCTTGGATATAAATTATAGAATTGAAGATATACCACAACAGAAATCATTTTATAAAATAGTTACTAATGATATTACCAGAAGCAGGTTGATTTGGATTTATGCCATATCCACCATAGAACAACAGCTTTACCGAGCATGAAGATATGCTGAATGCCACATCTAGAAATGCTGGACAGCTAATATAATTAATGTAATATATCTTGCTTCTTCATGTCTTTGTGCCTTCTTGTTTAAGTTACTTCTTATCACTGAAACATTTATTTAATGAGGCTAAAATGGGCCATTTAAAGCATGATAACAAAATGAAGTTGATGTGTTGGAGCACTCTTTACGGTGCACTTTTTTATTGTTCAATGAGCATAGTTGGTTGTAGGATTACCTTTGCAGGATTATGAATTGTTTTGTTAAAATATTGGAAGCCTTAAAGTGACAGGATTATTTATATTCCTGGTCTTTAATTCTTGTTAACTTTTTGTTCCCTTCAACATTTTTATACTTGTTATGCCCCTCTTATTTAGGTTTGCATGATTCTCTTGCATGCCTTTATGATTACCCACCATTACGCAACCACTGGTTATCCACTAACATATGTCATTTCTACTTATTTTGTAGAGTCTCTATCGAAGGGTGGCTTCATATGATGATTCTAAGGATTTGAAGAAAGATGTTGGGTAAACTTAATGTTGTCGCTTGCCTGATATATCTCAATACATGCTAACCCTAATTCTTAGTTACCATCAAGAAAACTTGGGCGCAAAAATATGAACTCTATATTTTTTAACCTAATTGGGAATGGCAGATAATTCATGAAATTCAAATGAAAAATATCATTCTAACTTATAAAATGATAGACAGGAAACAAATTTGTCTATCAATGAAGAATGCTGTACTAGGCATACTTTCTCTCTTTCCTTTGTGAGTTTAGTCTGACAATTAACCAAACCATTTTTTTCGAGATTTCTGTTCCCAGTGCTTAAGTACGATGTAGGCCTATTCTCATTTACTCCATTCTGCTTGCCTTTGTTACCTTACCAAACAATAAAGTACAAGTATTGTGAGCATTACATGGTTTCTAATGCTTGACTTAATCGACAGTTGAACATAGATGGTTATCCAAACTGGTTGTTGTTTCAATCTCGACACAGTGTAACTTGAAGTCCTGTATGCTTTTTATTTCAGGTTGTTGCTGTCTCCAGTGCGACTAGGAGCTCAAGCATTCTCATGGGCAGCCACAAGACTAGAGCCGAACAAGTTTGGCCTACCGACATCGCCCTCATCAACCGCTGTGCGCGATCGCGTCGTGAAAGCAGCTGCAAAGCATGAATCCCAACCATCCGATACCAACGAACCGAAAGGGCTGCCACAAGAATCAGTGATTCAGACTAATGAGAATCAAGTGTCAGAAGCATGACACTGTTTTTTTTGCATCTGTATATAGGCAACAACGAGACTTTCCTCAGCTTTTGCAGTCTTAACTTGTTGTATGTCAAGTGCTTAATCCTGAAGCTGATACTCCTAGTATGTAAAGTGATTTCCAAAGTGCTTAGACTACTTGAAACCAGGATTCATAAGTTTCAATGTGATCGATTGTTTATGGATCAGTTGATGTCTATTGTTTTGGTTTCCTATCTCTTATCTGCTATAACTTGAAAGGCATGTATCCACAACACCTTATGTGTAAAGACAAGATCAAATCAGTGGATCTTTTTCTCCTTTTTTTTTTTTTTTGAGAAAATTCATCAAGATCTAAATTCTAATCCAAAAACATGCTGTCATAAACAAAAGATGTTTTTGTTGTTTTGTTGAGAAGATTAATCAAGACCAGAACTACAAAACAATCCCAAACAAGCAACAAGGCAACATAAATGACAAGGAGATGAACACCAGAAACATGAACAAGGCAGTAGGAAATCACAACAAGAACAAATGGAAGGAATCACGTAACTCCCAACCAGCAAAACTATATGAAGCTGCTCCTCCTGCCGGCAACAGGTCCCACAGGCAGCGACACAATGGAGTCCACGCTCATGCCGCCCACAGACTGCGTGGACCTGTGCCTCCCTTGTCTTCCCGTGCTCTTTGATCCACAACACCCGCCACCGCTAATGGTTTCCTTGCCGGCAAACAGGGAGCCTATGCTCTGACCCAACCCGAACGAGAACCGCTTCTTCTTCTGCTCCTGCACAGACACGAACGCGCGGTCGTTCCTCACCTTGGCCTTGGCCGAGGCGGTGGGCGCCATGTAGTTGGGTACGGCGAAGGTCGGGCAGCTCGTGAGGCTGGCGTCGTCGGCGTCCGCGGGCCTCAGGCGCGTGTAGTGGCCGCGGTGCGGCCGGCGGGGGCCGGGTGTGGCTCTGGGACGTATGGCGGCCGGCGAGCGCGGCGTTTGAGGACGCGGCGCTCGGACAGGCGGCGCCGGTTCGGGGTTGTCGGAGGAAGGGTGTTGGCTCTCGAGCCATGTCCACCACCAGGGTGCGCTGCCGGAGCGGAGGCCGGTCAGCATGGCCTCGGCCGACCTGGGCGTCACCTTCAGTAGCTGCGGGAAGAGTCCCGTAAAGAGGTCAGAGCTGTGATTCTAACCTGTTATTACTGTTGATGTTGCATGCAATCTGGATGCTACCACAATTCATTATGAGCTCTCAGATCAATTAGAAACAAGCAAAGCTTCAATTTGCATGATCTTTGTCAGGTAACAAAATTTCCTTGTGGGGATGGTGAATTACTAGAACTCCGCATATTAGAACCAAAATTGATGATTATATTGATGGATTATTGCAAGCAATGTGTTATAGTAGGAAGTTTGTGACTCCGGCGAGGGAAGAGTACCTGGTGGGTGTAAGCATAGGCCAATGCCCTCTCCCTCTTGATGACTGCCTCCACCTTGTTCCGCATCCTTGCTTCCAGAGCCTCTCTTGTGAGAACGCTATCATCCCATTCTTCACGGCCTTCTTCTTCAGTCTGCAGGACACCCACACACAAAGTCAGCAGACTCTGCTTCTAGATTATCTACTCATTGTGATTTCTCACTTGGTGAGCAGCACTCCACTTGCCGAAGTTGCTCTCCGTGTCCTTCTCACACTTTGGTGAAGTCTTGTGGAGTTGAAGACTTCTGCTCTCCATCATCTGCAGCCTATTAGCTCGTATCTGCAGTTGTACTCGAACAAGCATCTGCATGCATCTCATTGTGTTCATCGTCTGGCGCTTCACATTCTGCCCTCTCATGGCTCTTTGAAGTCTCATTAGCCCCTTCAGTGTGTGGTAGCTCCGTCGAGCCTGATTCATGGAAGGGAATGTGTTGCTATCTTCTCTTAAGCTCACATGAGGTTATATGCCTAGACTTGGTCAATAAGCTTGTTGTCTATAGTCATACATGCAAATGGAATTTTGATGCTATAATGAATGACGCGAGTTCTTATGATCATACTCTCATTTTTTACAGCAGAGCAATACTACTTTTTGCTTGATTTCTTCTACATTTACGTTCTGATGTTGATTAAATGCTATGCTGAGCTTACCTGATGACCTCTATAGGCTGCTTGAATCTTGATTGCTGAAATATGAGCGTAGTTTGGGATGATTGTTTGTTTTCTTGCAGCTGGTATAGATTGTTGAACCTTCTTGGAGGGCCTTGAGTGCACTCCGTCCTGCTGCTGCTGCTCACTCTCAGCATCTTCCAAGATCTTCTCGATGCTGCTTGGTTCTTTCTGCAGGGGAATGAAGGAATTGATTTCACCATGCTTGGATTTTCCAAAAGGCCACCTTTTCTTCTCCTTTGTGAGTTTCTTCTCTGAACCCTACATTCATAAAGACTTCTTTAGATGTATTATCAAGTTCATTAGCATGAACTTTCATGATTGAGAGATCAAACAAGATTAACGAATATATTTGCTCACTGTGGTGGATTGAATAGAATTTCCTTGCAATCCAGTAGTATAGCAAAAATGACAGCAGAATACCTCATGCGGCAGATAGAATTATTAATCTAACATCCATTGGAATATACCTGTTCACCTACATCATATATTTTTGAAGTTCTGCCTCATTCTTTATCTATCTTGTGTTACCAAGAGATGTAACAGAGTTCCATATTGTTACTGCATGATATTGTTTTGGTAATTGTTGGATTGAAATTTCTCTACAATCTTGCTGTCCTTAAAGCAATCTTTGGGCTGCCAAGTATCAGATATCACATGCAAGAGATGGATAATCAGCTTCATGTCAAATTGTCGATTATTGGGTCTCTTACAGATGTGGAACTCTCGGAACAATCATTAAGGTAGTTAATTCTTCCAGACATTCTGGCTGAGGAAACCTTAACTTCAACTTACTTGGATCTGAACTCTTGCATCAACAAATTTATCCCTGGAGCTTGAAGTGAAGGCTCTTTTTATAACAGAAAACCAACTTGATTTCTTGCCCATCTCTTTGTTATTACTAGTCCGACCATAGAAATACCTGAAATGCATGCGACAGGCAAACTTTTAGATGTTTAGGGTGATAGTACTATTCAAGGTCTTCAGATAATATTATTAATAATTAGAACAATTTTTTTCTCCAACCTGCAAAGAACACTAAAATTGGCTGCAAAGAAAATTAATATTAGTATGATAGTCTTCTTGATTGCTTAAAGAAAAATCAAAAGTGAATCATATTTGTATATTTTTTTTCTCTCCCAATCAAGCAGTTTTTCTTTTTTGGAAGAAAGATTTCTTATTCTTATGGTACTGTAATCAATTGCATCACGGAACATTTGTCTGGCCTTAGCATCCTGTTGGCAAAACTATGTATTGTACTAAAATTTCATAGATCTTCACCTTTTTCTTTACTTGTTCTTATGGGCTTTTCCTAATACACTTTCTGAACCATGCAAGTTAATCAAAAGAGCTTCATCTAAAATGAGGAGAACGCAAAGCTGGAATGCTCCTTTTTCCCTTTAAAAATTGCTCCCTCTTACAACAGATAATGGAGAAATACAATTGCAGACTTGTAACTTTCCAAATCAAAGTCTCTGAAAAAGGGTAAAGGAAACTTTAAGTTTCAATTATTGTCTTGTTGAGACTTTCAAAGAGTGTACGACCATAATTTGTTTATTACTAAACATCAAAGGAAAACATTGAGAAGTTATAGGTTTACAATCACAATCAGTCCTCGATTAAGATTATGAATGTAATTCATCTCATAGTATTTGGCTGTTCCATTATTTATTCTATTATGCAGACAATAACTGAATTGTTTCTTTCCTGTTATAGTCTTTTAAATTTCTACTGCCACTATGAAAGCATTGGCTCCGGAGAAAAGAAATTTTAGTATGATGAGAACCATTTTTGCACGGTAATGTATAGCTAATAGAACTCTAGTTAATGTACTACTCCCGAAATTAGATGAAGAAACCCTAGAAGTTGAATAATAGATGACACTAAAAAAACTTGATTACTACATAATGTTGACAGTTTTAAACAACTTTTAAGGCCAATCAGAAAATAATTTTTCTTCCTATTCACATCCTCCTTATAAAAATCTGATGGTTTACAGCCATTATGACAGTTAACAGACAAGTCCAGTTAATTCAACCAATGCACTGAGTAGATTTGCAGATATTATAGAACTGCAATTGAAGTTTCACTCATCAACTGAACTATATCTTCGGAAATTTTTGTAAAAAAGAAAATTAACTTGATGTAGTTTCCATTCTAGTAAGAACTGTAGATCAATATAGGAAGGTTTACATTTCTACCTTGGCAGACTCCAGGAACTACTTCACTAGCAAAATCATTCAGCTGCAGAAGAAGATGGAGATATGGCTTGAGCTTGGAATATCACTTCACCATAGAGAAACTGCTCTTCTGCCAAGGAACTATATATATATGTATATATATGCAAGGTTGGCTTGGTTTTTCTCATTCAATGTGCTTGGCATCTGGTTCTTCCTTGCATGGATTAAGGTCCTTTTGACCTCTCTTTCTCTCTTTCAACTTTTTCTAAGTGCAGGTTGTTCTATAACACTCTTTTGGATTGATGAGGAAGAGAACAATCACTTCATGGCCCCAAACCAACTTTACTTCAATAGAAAGCCTTCTGAAGACAGCTATAGGCACTTGAGTCCTTTAGAAGCCTTCTGAAGACAGCTATAGGCACTTGAGAACTGTGAGGTTGCTTCCTTTTTTTTCAGTAGAATTGAGACACTAGGCAAATAAATGTCAGTGGAGTCCTATAGAAGTATACTAAGTCAAGTTGGTCCAAAGATGCAAAGCCAAGGTATTTTAGATCCTTCCCTCGTATTTGGAGCATGTGGTGACTCATCTGAATGCCCATTATAATGCTTTGCCTGCAATCATTGATGGGTTTTCAGGTCTTGTATATCTTTAATATGACATGAACGCGGTGTGGACAAACTCTGGAAAACTTTAATATGACAAGTTGTGTAAGTTGCACACCTGTAGATGAACTCCTGAAGAAAAAGAAGAAGAACATAGGATCAATATGCTGGACCAACCTAAACAAATAAAATGGCCTCTCTTTGATCAATCATCGATTGTATCATCTGAAACATTATCGAGAGTTTTAGTCACAGAAATCACCTCTCATACCTATAATTCTTTTCTTTTTCATTTGCATTGCAGGTTACGAAGCAACCTGAGGTGTTCATCTGGATGCCTTAGAGGAGAACACAAGGCAAAATATAGGATGTTTGCTTATAAGCTACTCAAGATAAAGGAAGCATGAATCTTGACATAGAAGGGTGGATCCCTCATCCAAATGGCCTGTTTAGTTGCCAGGGAAGTTATTAACTATCGTAGGTTCATCATACTCATTGTTACTGTTCTTGAATCATCAGTATGTCTGTCTCTGGAATATCCTTGCAAAAGGATTAGTTCATTGACATAACACATCATTAGGTGCTGATCACCTTGTTTTAACTGATAATTCTCATCAGAGTACGGCATTACAGTGTCCTGAATTCCTGATTGCCATATGTACTAATTGCGGCATTTCGTTTTCATTTCCTTGTCAACTAGATTAACAAAGCATACCTTTTGAGGCATATAATAAACTTTTGTAAGATCTGTATTTTGTCAGCCACCTTTTCTCTCCAAAACGAAGTTTTGAGACTCAGATCAGTTTTGGCATTTATCTCAGCATTATTGGAAACATAAGAGTTATGCAAAGTCCAGGGTTCATCATTCTCTAATACGATGCAATATATGTCTGAGCTTATCTTACATGCAGCATTAGCTTTGCCGGGTACTCTTTTAACTTTTTCAAAGTACAAAGAAAAAGGTTATGTTGTTTCGGTCTTCAACATTCTTGAATCAAATACCTTTGTCAGTGTAGATTATACTAAAATTCTCTTGATCTTACATAAATCTTCTTTTTTCTGAATCTGAATCCTACTACTGCTGTTATTATTATTTTTCCTGAGAAGGAAACTTTGTGGACTAATAAACTAGACATAGGTTGTCAACAAAAGAAAGGCAGATGCTTTTGGAAAAAGAAACAGATGGTGATGACACTGTCAAACACTAATCAATCTAATATATCTTTTTTTTCTTCTTTTAGGTTCATCACTTCCACTGGAGTGTGTGAACTTTGCAGTTCATGTGTATGTAGTGCATTCCATCCTGTTCTAAAGGTATGTATCATCATTGGTTGTAGATTCCTCTTGATCATGGCACTTATATCATCATCATCCTCCTCCATTATGACACCACATAAAACCATTGCTTCTTTTATCTTACCTGGTAGTATATAGTGCTACTCTACCTAATGTTTGGATTAATATGGGCAGTAGAAAGGCAAGGCATTTCAATCAACTACATGATGAAGACTCGTAGCTTTTGGGTCCTGGCTGACCAAGTGTAGTGCTCTCATGATGAGGACTTGCCAGAATCCAGCCAGCGAAGGGGACGATATGCTTCCTTTGCAATCACAACAACATCTCATACATGAGGCAGAACCAGCTGTGGTTCCAGAACCGAAATCAGAACCATATGAAATCGGCCCGGTTTCTATTTCATTTTCCCTGGAACCGTTGTTTTCGGAACCGCGATTAGCTCTAACATGAGGTTGTAATAAAAATTACACAAGGAATTTTTTTTTATTTTCATTTATCCTATTCAGTTAAATCATATTAATGGAAAATTATTAATTTCTCAGGTATTGTTTGGATGTATATTGCAGACAGTTTTCTATTTTATATGAAATTATGCACACATGGTATTTGAAACTAACATATTAAATAATATATAGAGTGCTGAAATTAAACTTTTAGAATTATATATATTTATAGATAAATTTCTCCTTCTTCTTTTTTCCTTTTTGTAAATGATAAGTGAGAAAGACGAGATCCGAACTCTCTGTTTCTAATTCCCTTTCTATCGGTTTATTACTATATAGATTATGTTTTGTTGCTAATGGATCAAACTAAACTTCCAACACACAACTTTAAACTCCAGCTTTATTCAAACACTTGGTGATCTACTACGGCTCCCAAGCTTGGCAGAAATGGTGGCAGCAATCTGCATCGATCTAAAGTTACAGGTGGTCTCAAAAATGGTTCTTCACTTGGACTTCGGGTAATGAGCATTCGTGAACCTGCAGTTGCGCCTTATCTCCCCCTTACTTCCGGTCAACACCCCGATGCTGCCCATCCGGCTGATGGCCAGGGCGAAGTAGCGGCTGAAGTCGTCGAATTCGTAAGCGAACTCGCTGGCGATGCGCACGCCATCCTTGGATGCGAGGAACTGCTGATCTATCCCGAGCACGGCTTGGTTGTCGAGCACCCGGGAGTAGTAGGAGCTCTCGAAGGTGAAGTTGCCGCCGGAGTGTGGGTTTAGGAACACGGTCGGATCGGGTTGGTCCGGTGCGTACCTGTATGGGCACGTCTTCGCTAGTTGTCTTGCGAACCTGCAGTCCATCAGGTCGTCGGGCAGTCCTGTGTCATTGAAGTTGTAGATCCTGTCGTGGACGTACCGGCAGTGAGTCACTCCCATGGTGTGAGCACCTGCAAATAGAGAAGTTTGGACGACCAAGAAGAAGAAGAAGAAGAAGAAGAAGAAGAAAAGGGTGGTGGCAGATCAACCATCGAACCTAAGAGAGTCCCAAGATCGAGCACATCGAGACCGCGAGACTTGAAATATGAGAGGGCATCATCCCAAGAGATGGAGGGTGGTGGCAGGTCAACCATCTTCGCATCCGATTCATACCCGTCCCTTCTTCCAGTGAAGACTGGGTACTTCCATCCTCCTGCCTGCAACACCCAAAGCTTAGAACACGGTGCAACATTCACCATATAAATATATCGTATCCATTAAATTAACCCCATATATATATATATATATATATATATATAGATGGATGGTATATATACCAATGCCACTGCATCCCTGGTGGCGAGGTGGAGTATGTCGGCGCACGACACAACGCCGGGGCATTTGGACTCCAACTTGTGCTTGATCGCGTCGATGACGTCAAACCCCCTCAATCCCGCGTTCTGTGGTGCCTCCTTCTCCGATCCCTTCCCATCCAATAGAATCGAAGCGTCACAACCCTGCAACAAAAGGCATCGCGTTGGATCTCATGCAGAAGAAGGAAGTCGAGCTGCAGAGTGGGTACCCTAATGAAGCAGTCGGAGTAGACGACGCGGAGGAGAGCGGGAGTAATGGACCGATCCTTCTTCCACGCCTTGCGAACCGCGCTCGTTATCAGCTTCTCTGCCTTGGTGCACTGCGTATTCTTACTGTAGTAATGGAGCACCAAGCCATTCAAAGGCAACTTGGTGCCGCCCTCTGCTACGTGCGAGCACGTCGCCCATAAGCCGAGCACCACGAGCACGAGAAGCCGCTCTCTGCTGCACCACATCGTATCTTCTTGTCCTTCCAAAAAGAACTGATCAAATGTATATATAGACGGCATGGAGAGATGAGATCGAGGAGCTTTGGTGGATCTTAAGAGGGGGGCGATGAATGCAGCAGTAAAAGAGGGTGTAGAGATCCAAGGAGAGTCGCCTCATCTTTTGGCTGGGATGAGATCGATTGAAGAGCAGCTTGGGGTGATGTGCAGGAGGGTGCGCCTGCGGGGAAGCCTCTCGTTCATGCCACTGTCATGTGAGGTGGGCGGCGGCGGCGGCACGCCAACGGTGGGAGATGTGCGCGTTTCACGACGACGTTTCACGTGTGGAGATCTTGAGGACTACTTTGTGAGGGGAATCGAGGAAAACTAGCTGTGTCCACCTATTGCATTGTATGTGAATAGAGATGATGGCAGTGAGTACAATACGTGATTGATATGACTCCAACCATTATTTGCATTAGCATAGGTTTGAGTGGAAAATATTTTTGAGGAATATTCCTTTAACATTTTATAAGTAAAAAAAAATTAAAACTTAATATCTTTAATTGACTTGAGCAACGGGAGTAACATTATATGCATACTAATTGCTGACTTGTATAGATATATCTTAAAATATCATTGTGTGCATGAACTAATTGGTGACTTGTTTGTCACAAAATACCATCCTGTTTATGATGCATTAATGTTAAATTCCTCAATCACATATTGAACCAGTTGATCAGATTAGGAAAATCAGGAATCAGATACTCAACCAGTTGTTTGATACACTAATTAACCCTTTTGAATCTTATGAAATCTAAAATTATTATTATTATTTTTTTTTTTTATGATAGATATTTGTACTTTTAAGGTTTTTTACTACTGTTTATTATTAAAATAAATAAATTTTTATTTTTATATTTTTTAAATATCAGTTAGTGTAGCTGATAAAAACTTAGACAGTATATATAAAAGAAATTTATTCTTTAAATCTCCTTAACGTGTCATTTTTATAGTGACATTCTTGTCATCCTATTTTACTATACTATAAAAATGTTATGGTAATTTTATATATATATATATATATATATATATATATATATATATATATATATATATATATATATATATATATATATATATATATATATATATATATATATATATATATATATATATATATATATATATATATATATATATATATATATATATATATATATATATATATATATATATATATATATATATATATATATATATATATATATATATATATATATATATATATATATATATATATATATATATATATATATATATATATATATATATATATATATATATATATATATATATATATATATATATATATATATATATATATATATATATATATATATATATATATATATATATATATATATATATATATATATATATATATATATATATATATATATATATATATATATATATATATATATATATATATATATATATATATATATATATATATATATATATATATATATATATATATATATATATATATATATATATATATATATATATATATATATATATATATATATATATATATATATATATATATATATATATATATATATATATATATATATATATATATATATATATATATATATATATATATATATATATATATATATATATATATATATATATATATATATATATATATATATATATATATATATATATATATATATATATATATATATATATATATATATATATATATATATATATATATATATATATATATATATATATATATATATATATATATATATATATATATATATATATATATATATATATATATATATATATATATATATATATATATATATATATATATATATATATATATATATATATATATATATATATATATATATATATATATATATATATATATATATATATATATATATATATATATATATATATATATATATATATATATATATATATATATATATATATATATATATATATATATATATATATATATATATATATATATATGCATAGGTTTGAGTGGAAATATTTTTGAGGAATATTCCTTTAACATTTTATAAGTAAAAAAAATTAAAACTTAATATCTTTAATTGACTTGAGCAACGGGAGTAACATTATATGCATACTAATTGCTGACTTGTATAGATATATCTTAAAATATCATTGTGTGCATGAACTAATTGGTGACTTGTTTGTCACAAAATACCATCCTGTTTATGATGCATTAATGTTAAATTCCTCAATCACATATTGAACCAGTTGATCAGATTAGGAAAATCAGGAATCAGATACTCAACCAGTTGTTTGATACACTAATTAACCCTTTTGAATCTTATGAAATCTAAAATTATTATTATTATTTTTTTTTTTTTATTAATAATTTTAAATCTATGACCTTGAACTGTTGATTCAAATAATGGTCCGGTGGCAAAAGATTTGATCAACATCTTAGTCCTAATAGTTATATTTTAAATTGAACTTCAAAATGTTTTACATACGTAAAGTATTTTTAATAATTTTAAATATTGTATATTTTTAATTTTATATATTTTAGATTTTGATAATAAAATATTTATAATTGAACATCAAAATTGATAAGATAAATATTGTCATCTAATCACCACCTGACATATGGCCATACATGTAGTACTATAGTTGGTATAGGAGGACAAGATTGTTTCCTTTGATCACCCACAAGAACATAAGTCCAAAGGAGATTGTTACATGTTGTCTCCCACCACTATCTCCTGTTGTAAGTTGTCCTCTCGAGAAATATTTTATGAGATATCCCCTCCCATTTACTTAGTATAAAAAATTATTTTCAGCACAAATAATCGAGACCAAATATTTTTTACTATTTTAATCTATCATCTCGGACTAACTTGAACATCAAAAAGTCTATGTTAAAAAACCCACTCCTAACCTTGATCTTTATGTAGATCACCCTTGTAGTCGTAAGCACCGCCACCTCGAACCTCGACGAGCTCCAAAGACACATTGATGGCACCTAGTCCTTCTTGCACACATGGACTCAAATTACGTCGAGCTAATTATGATGTCATCGATTTTTCCCCTAACATTTTAACGCTAGAAGAAGGGCTTATGTCATAGAAGTGTCAGCTCGTCGACCCACTCAATAAGCATTCAAGTAAGGAGGCTCCACCTCCAACTCATAGTACATTCACTCACAGGAGACAACATCAATGTTTATGAACCTCGGCACATCCACCTCAGTGTAAATCCTGATACGGTACTGATATTTGTTCAACAACCTAGGCCTCTCTCCCTCAAGGATAACTCTGACCTACATGCTCGTCCTAAGGTCTTTTTGAACCTCATTCAATAAGTGTAAACATTGATAGGGATGATACTAACCGTCACCTTGAACCTACCTTAATCAATCCAGTCAATGGTGCCTCTAGCTTCAACATAGTCTGTAATACTATCGACACTTGTCGAGATTCCTTAACTCAATGTGGCGTTGACTCCCGAGAATGCTTAAGGCCCATTGAGCCCCCAACAGTTGGGGCAACTTAATCCTCGAAAATGTAGCTCAATGAACCTCACCATCCTCGGGTTTTTCGAGGAGGTTGAGTCAGACTTGATCGACCTATGTGCCTTAGGCTTGGTCAACCTACATACCTTAGGCCTACCTTAGGCTCTCTAAGAAGGTCGGGTAGGCTTGGCCAACTTACGCATCTTGAGCTCTCTAAGGAGGTCAGGTCGAGCTTGGCCAACTTATGTATCATGGGAGTTTGGTAAGATGATGATCTCCCGAGACATGCCTTATTATTAAGATCTCAGTGCATCAGACATATTTTTAATGCTCACCTCCGTAGGGCCGCATTGGGTACCATCGAGATGCTCATCCTCGAGGAGAGAGCATCAGACATATTTAGATGCTCACTCCTATAGGGGTGCATTGGGTAATGTTGAGATGCTCACCCCCAAGAAAGGCGCATCGAGCATTTTAAATGCTCACTCTTGTAAGGGCATATTAGTGTCGTTGAGATGTTCATCCCCAATGAGGGTGCATCAGGCTTTTTTGAGTGCTCACCCTAATAGGGGTGCCTCGGGTAATGTTAAGATGTTTATTACTTAGGAGGGCACATCAGACATCTTTGAACACTCACCCTTATAGGGACATGTCAATGCCATTGAGATGCTCATTACCAAAGAGGCGGTGCATCAATTATCTTATTTTTCATGATCATGTCATCCACATAGGCCTCGACATTTTTTCCTCATTCGATGCTTGAATATTTTATTCACTATCCTTTGGTAGGTTGCTTCAGTGTTCTTATGCTCGAATGGTATGACTCAATAGCAATATATTTCTCGACTAGTAATAAATGAGATGTACTCTAGATCTTCCAAGGCTATCTTGACATGGTTGTATCATGAGAAGGTATTCATGAATGTCAACAGCTCATGACTCAAGATTGCATCGACCAATTGGTCGATCCTGGGGAGAAGATAACTATCCTTTGGGTACGCCTTGTTGAAATCGATATAATCAATACATATTTGTCAGTTTTCAATAGATTTTTTTAATAAGTAGAATCTTAGTGAGCCACTTGGGGTATTACACCTTAAAAATAAATATAGCACTAACCACTTATCTACTTCATCATTGATGGCTTGTTGGCGATCGAAGGTAAACTTCTGAGGCCTCTACTTCACTAGGTACACCTCATGTGAGATATTCATGTGGTGGTCACTCTTACTTCATCCTCTTATATGACTTTTTATACTTGCTTGAGACCATCGCCTCAAAAGCTATATATTAATTGGCCCTTTGGAGTATTTTGGGTATTATTATCCGTGGTCTCTCTATCAGTGACCATAAGTGTCGAGAGGGTCTAAGCCCCATCATAAGGGTTTGTATGAGGAGCAATAGATGGGCATCAACTATATCTCAAATTTTGTTTGTGAATCGGGAGATAAAATTTGAGAGCGTCTCTTTATCCCCCTTACCGAAGTCCCAAGAGGGTTGTTTCAAAGTGTTGAAGGCGTATATTCCTAATGAAGTGTTATTCAAACTTTACTAATTGACCAAATGAGCAAATCGAGAGTGACTTCAGGTGGGCATACCACTCTAGTACTAAGCCTCACAACACGATAGGAAAGAAAGGTGCACCATATCAAAGTGTTTGACATATTGTATGAGGACATCTAAGCACAAAAGACTATGATATGCTCGACTATGTTGATATTACCATCAAATGCCTCTAAGGTTCGGAGTTAGAAGTTGCAAATATAAATGGTGATCGACTTGAGGTGAGGTCGATCAAGTTTTCTCCCTTGGACAGTTAAAACTCTCGACGTATGCCCTCCAAGCATTAGTCCATATACTATAATTATGCCTAAATGTTGTCTTTGTCTATGGATTGTGCCTCGAACCCGGGTAAGGCGAATCGAAGATAGTGAGGTTTGCAAAACTCCACGGTCGAGGATCGGGTTGCCCCCTTTATTGGGGGCTCGATGGGCCTCAGACGTTCTTGGGGGGCCAGTGCCACATCGGTTCAGGGAATATTATTGGCCTTGGTGGTACTACAGACTACGAATTATGGTGGGGTTGGAGGCACTGTCAACTAGACTAGTTGAGGTAGATTCAAGAAGATTGTTTGTATTATCCCCATCAATGTTTGCACTTGTTGAGTAAGGTTAAGAATTATCTCAATTAGGACAAGTATATGGGTCGAGATCATTTTTAAGGGAGAGAAGCCTAAACTATTGAATAGATAGTATTAGGGTATGCATCAAGGTTTAGAAATATTGACTATTATCCTCCAACGAGTGAATGTACCATAAATCAAGAGTGGAGCCTCATCGTTCAAATGCTCGTTGAGTGGGCCGATGGGCTGACTCTCCTACGATATACACTCTTCTTCTAGAGTTAAAATATTAGGGAAAGAATTGATGATATCATAGTCAACTTGATGTGGTTTAGGTTGTATGCATAGAAAGGACAAGGTGTCTTTAGAGCTTCCCGAGGTCTAAGGCGGAAGCACTCATGACTCCAAGGGTGATTGACACAAAAATCGAGATCAAGAGTGAGTTTCCCAACTAAGTCCCTCGAAGTTAATTCGAGATGATGGGTAAAAATAATAAAAAATATATGACCTCAATTACCATGCTAAAAAATAATTTTTTATACTAGATAAAATGGGAGAGGATGTCCCATAAAATATTCCTCCAAGAGATATCCTATAACCACCCCTTTGAACTATTTATTGTCCATGTAGATAGTGATAAGAAAGAATTTGTAATTATCTCTTTTATACTTATATCCATGTGGGTAGTCAAATGTGACAAGTCTTATCCTGATAGGATTGTCAAGTATATATTCATGTGTCAGATGATGATTGATTGATAATAATTTTTATTATTAAATTATATAATCTTATCTAATTATGTAAGATATATTATAGATATAATTAAATTCTGATTATGATTATCGATTAATAAATTTTTTTAATTATGATAGGATTTCTTATGAGATAATCTTGATACAAGGGACTTTTCTAATTACTTATCTTAGACACTATACTCTTTTTTTATAAAAAGATAAGATATTTTAGGAATAAAACAATCGATTATTGAGAGATTATAAATATTTTCTTATCTCCCGTTGTCTTTAATTCATCGCTTATATTTATTTTATAAATGATGGGGAGAGAAGAGAAGACAAATATAAATATTCTTATCAGATAAAAGCTTTCTAAATAGTATCGAAAGGTACATGCCATAAATTTGATTTATTATTATTTGATTTTAATTTTTAATATTAAAATATTTTACACCCATATAAAAAATAGTAATAAAAAAATAGTCATCTTACACCCATATACGGTGTTTAATTTCAGCAAATGAAAAAAATATGTCTAGCAACAACTTTTCTTGGTAAATAATTGAATGACATATGAAGTACATCCAATAAAAGAAGAAGAATAGTTTGAGAAGAGCCAGAAGTGAGAAGGGAGTGCTAACAGAGCCCGATAACAGAAAAGTCCGACCCGAAATTTGGGTTCGGGTAAAACATGAAGTTCAACTCGAATCTGATCCGAAACGACATGAATGAATAATTTCTGTGGATACATAAGCTTGTCGGATTCGGGTCATATTAGTACATAGTACATCAAATCCACAGCACAAATATTAAAGCAGCTTCGTCTTCTCGCCTTATCCCATCATATAATACTAAACTACCCTCCTCAACTGCAACCAGTGCTCCACATGGCGTGCATATATCAAACGCTAACACTAAAGGTAGGGGGGCACGATGGACTTTGAACAATTCTCTTCGATTAATGTCTCGGGGTTTCGCTTCCTTCAGTCGGCTCCGCAGGGAGCGCGCAAAGTATGTTCCTTCTTTCCTCCGTTTCGTCTTTTAGCAGACTCTCGTCTTCTCACCGACCGGCGATGCTCGCGAAGGCGTCCTCCTTGATGGCTTCCTTCTCCTGCTCTTCTCCGAGGAGGGTTTGGTCTCTTCCTCCCAATCGCCTCTTTCGTTTTTGTCATTCTTATCTTTAATCATTTATCTTTTTGAGTGGTTTCGGTTGAGATAATCTCTTGCTCCGGGCATCTGAGATATTTCCCTGCAAATAATCGCGTGATTGATCTCGATTTCTTGTTTCTGTGTATTGTCTGTTTTGGTTCGAAAATTTATGCAGTTGATGTGTTCGGTACTGGTTGGATCTGACGTGTGCTTCTGAATTCGTGGATTTTATGGCGGATCTGTCTAGGTTTTCTTCTTTGAATTTATATGCTGATACAACTATTGGATTATCTATGTTTTTTGGCGATTGAATCCTGTGGGGATGATTCATAGTAGTAGCAGTGGTCGCTTCGACGAGATTTGCTGATTAGTTGTGATGGAAGTGGATCAGTTAGAAATATTGTGGATGAGACATCAAGTACAAATAATCTTAGTGTGTGCGTTCATTTGACTCAAGGATCTCACGCATTCATTGTGTACCATGACTTACAAGGGTCATACGTGAATTTCCTTGCATCAAGGTTCTCTATGATGTTCAGATGAGTGCTTGAAGGCAAGTATGAGTAGATGGTGACAATTTTAGCAAATTACAAACTTGAGCATCCAAACGCAGAAGGGTTTTAATTTTCAAAGACTAGTGGACCAAATGAACAGAATTCATTCCAGTACTAGTCTTAGTAGCTACCCAAAAGGCCATTGCCTGGGCAAATAGTGGTTTAATGGATATACAACATCTCTCTGAAAAAGGGTTCCCATGATAAAAGCAACCATAGTGTCAGGTATGTGAGGTTTTGCAAGTATATCCCCTAGAAAGCTGGCATCTTCAACAATTTTCCTGGTTGTTATTTTGAGCCATAGAAGCTGTACTGAAAGTGACTTGTCGGGGTAGGGTAATGTACACTAAATGTCCCAGAACTCCATGGTGGCAGGAGCCACTTTTTTATTAGAAGCTGTGCTGTTAACTGCTATTGTTGTCTTTGCTTGAAGGCTCTTCTGCCATTACTTGAGCTGATTTTTCTTCCTGTTTGCTCATTTATGAAGCAAACATGATGTTCACCACATAATGGGTTTTATCATTTTTTTTGTGTCTCAATATCAATGTAACCTCTCTTTCACAGATGAGAGGGCAACCCAGCGTATGGACAAATATGAGAAAACAATGGTTTGGGAAAAAAATACTTTATGGCTTTGGAACACTAATTGTCAAACCTGTCAAAGTTTTGCATGGAGCTAATCATTTGTTGGGTCTCCCTCCTTCCTTTTGCAATATTACCTCTATGGCATCCTCTTTGCAAATTGAATTGGTGAGTGTCTGATGTCTTTAAAATTTTGCTTTCTGTATTTTTGTCATTGTGTTTACTACTATGTTGCACTAACCTGCCAGCTATGTATTTTGAGTTAATTTGAGATTTCTTCCATATTTACCTTTGCAATCTGCAAGTCATAGATCCCAACTATTGGCTGCCAGCTGCTTAATTTTCTTCACCTTTTAGCTATGGTGAGCATAGTGTCTCTAGAGCCATCAAGTCCATTTTATGCGCTCAATTTTATTAGGTGTCTCTACGGTCATGTATCTATGCCATTCTTAAACTCATTGATAATATGTGAATAATTTATGTTCCTTAAAGTAACTAACTGTATGATCCTTCATTGTGTGTTGTCCTCGAAGAATGTCAGCATGCTCATCAAATTTTTTGTTGTTTGTCTTATTATCTAGGGCATGCGAAGCCTAGATCTTGCAGGTACTTCTTTAGACGCAAACACCTGTTATTTCTCTGACTAAAGAATATCCAAAAGTGATATAAGAAAAAGATTTGCATTCCTAATTAAAGGTCACAAATTGAAAGGTTTCTTAAATTGGTCAGTTTAGACTAACTCAACTAACAATTACATATGGTGAGTATTGGTGCTAAATAGCATGTCATCTAAAGCCAATGAGGTAATGAGTGCTAAGAAAGGGACAAAGCTATAAGTTAGAGGATGATGATCAAGTTTTAGGGATCAGGATAGTAAATGGAACAGTCATTCAAAAAAATTTCAAGATGACAAAATGAGGAACATATGACTGGGTTTCGGAAAATATTTTTATTGTTGGGTTTATCTTATTTAATTTTTTATTATTTTATATCCGAATCTCTTTTGAAATTTTCTATTGCCTTGATCATATTTTTGAAATTTTATTCAATTGGTTTAACTGCCATTGCCTATTTTGAACTTCCACTGAGCCTTCAGCATCTTTAACACTTCTTACGTGGAATAAGATCATGTTTGTTTGGTGTATTATCTACATTGGGGGAATATTGATAACTCGATTTATTTTTCTAATACTTTAATACATTTATATGGTTGGTTTGGCTCTCAGAGGATATGTTGAATTATTCTGCCTTAAAAACTAATTGGAACTTGCTCTAGTTAAGGTCTTACATTAATCTTATTGATCAATATAACAAATACTTGTGGTGTCACACCCTTCATTTAGTATTCTGCTTAATAAAAAAGCAGAGACCATCATAAACTACTCTTGCCATGAGATTTACAGAGTAGTGAGGACATCCTAACAATTTCTGGAGTTTTGACCTTATGATGTGCTCATGATGCTTTCTCCAGCAAACATACAGTCTTTTAAGATTCATGATTTTCAATGCTTCTAAAAGTATGATCAAGGCAGGTGGAATAAACTCATTTTTAAATTCTAATTATTAAAAAATATGGTCGCATAATGGTTGGGATTAAGGCTGTAATCTGCTTTTTGTATTAGTGGCAAACTCATCTTTGGTAAAATCCACCTTAGTATCCACATTTACATTTAATCTCTACCTCAGCTTCTATCTCTTCCTGTCATCACTGTGTCACCTATTGGGGTCATATACATTCATGATGTTAATATGTCGCACATTTTTTCAGGTGCAATGCCTTCAAGACAATTACGCTTATCTTTTGCATGATATAGATACAGGAACAGTCGGAGTAGTAGATCCTTCTGAAGCTGTACCTGTTATAAATGCATTGGAACGCAAAAATCAAAGCTTAACTTATATACTTAACACTCATCATCACTATGATCATACTGGTGGAAACATGGAGCTCAAAGCAAGGTATGGTGCAAAGGTATGACAATGACAAATTTCATTTTTTTTCCTATGCTTGAGACTAAAATAGACTCCACCAAAATGAACATTTGCTCTCTCATCTGATTATTGCCTTTTTAACTTCTCTAGGAATCTGAATTATTTTAGCAAGTATCTATTCCTTTGCATACTTTTGTCTTTTGATAGACACTAATTGAAGTTTCAGTGATGTTGGTTTTTGATATAGTCGTTCACGAACAAGTCAACAACTACTATAGTTGGGCTTTGCATAACCAAACTGAGGTTTGAGTTTTCAAGAGTTGGATTCTTGGTTGGGTTTATGATGTTATTGAGGAGATTCATATTGTGTTTGAGCTAATGAAATTTAATTATTAGACATATTCTGCCAAGGGGGAATAACAAAGTTTCTACAAAGAGAATGCAATAAAATACTGAGATCATGCACTATTTGTCACACCACATGATTTTTCATTAATTCTTCTGGTAAATAGTTCATGTTATCTGTCAATTCTAATATGACAGTGTAATCTGAATCAACACTTTGCAGGGTGGATTGATTTTGGTAGATTAGCCTGCCTTACTATTGGCAGTTAAAGTCAGTAAAAAATTTATCAAACTCACCTAGAGTCATCTAAATTTTGTCAATTCTAGCCAATTTGATAGCCTGAAAAGAAGACAATGGGAGGAGCAAAAGGACAGATAATAAAAGAAGGATGTGGAGAGAAAACCGGTTATAATTAAGAAACAAAGGAATTGTTATTATAGATTTTTGCAATTCACTACAACTTTGAGAGAGAAGAAAAGAAAGTTGCCTATAACATGAATGCCCTCGCATAAAAGATACATTCATAATTTTAAGGATTGTCTGAAATTTACGGACTCTAGGCAATAGGGTTTCTATGGTGATTGCTGATTACTATGATTTTTTTAAAAAAGTAATATGGAATATATGGAACTACTATAGAATGTGTTAAAAGTCCTAGATAGAAAGTAAAATGTAGATGTAACAGAATGGGATTTTTTTATTCTGCAAGTTTATTTGGGAACTAGACACTGGTCCCATTTACTCTTAATGCATGGGTATGCCAGAAATGTAAGATTGCATTAATTATCCTGATAAAGTTTTTCACAGTCCAATATTCTTGACTCTGATATGCTAAATATAGGTGATTGGTTCTGCCAAAGACAAGGATAGAATTCCTGGCTTAGACATAGCCTTGCAAGATGGAGAAACATGGATGTTTGCAGGCTACCAGGTTCATGTGTTGGAGACCCCTGGGCATACAAAAGGTCAGATCTATTTGATCATATGAATGTTATGCATTCAATTTCTATGATATATCCCTCTTCTGCAGAATTTTGGCTAGATATGCAGAGTAATTCAATTTACAAAAGATAGCTATAGCCAATATACTCCATATCCAATGCATCATACAGCTTGTCTTCCTAATGTTGTTATAAATATAACTATTCTTTTCTTCTCTAATTTAAGCAGGTCACGTGAGCTTTTACTTCCCTGGATGTAAAGCAATATTTACTGGTGACACCTTGTTTAGCTTATCATGCGGCAAACTTTTTGAAGGAGACCCAGATCAGGTTTTCATATGAAATAATAAGTGGTTTTAATTTTGCAAGTATGCTTCCTGTTTTGGTGGCTTCAATCATAAACAAGACAAAAGTGGATCAAGCAACAAACAAGAAAATTTCCATCCATCAAATTTAAAATGGAAAAGAAAAAAACTGATGCATACTTAATCCTGTATTTCAATGACTACCACCGAAGGATTTCTTGGACTAATGAAGTGTTCGCTCTGGATGCACTCATAGTTTGAATAGAAGTGCAAGGTTGATTCCTTTTTATGCCTGTAGTACATCTGTTTAAAAGATTGACCGGTACATTACCAACTGTACAACACGATGATCAGAACACATCCATGTAGCCAAACCCTAAGCAGTTGGGATAGTTTGTTGTTCATACTTCATGGTACAGGTATCTAAGAGACCGTAAGGTTATCTTAGTGGCTGTGACCTGTCTATATGTCCATCAGAATTGCAAGTAATATGTGCATGCCAATTAGAATTAAGTGCACCATGTTGTTATGCTGACTCTAGTTAAATGATCATTGGCAAAGGTTGCTTCTTAGATTCGTAAAATATGTATCACTGACAATTGTATTTATCCTTGTGCAGATGTTTTCATCACTTCGTAAAATTGTGGCTTTACCGGATGACACAGATGTATACTGTGGTCATGAGTACACTCTGGTATAAAGTCATTTCTTATAGTATTTGAGTGGCCACAGTATATGTAGCAGCACTGATGCTTCTGTTGCTCTTGGCAGAGCAATGCTAAGTTTGCCTTGTCCATAGAACCCAACAATGAAGCACTACAGGAGTATGCAGCAGATGTTGCTCGTCTTCGCAGTAAAAAGCTGCCAACGGTAATTATGCAAAACCAGTCTAAATTGTTGTCTTAAACAATGATTAGATTTGTCCTTTTCTACTTAGAGTGCAACAGAAATTAAACTATATTTGTTGGCTTGATAAAGTGCTTTTGCATATTATTGCACAAAGCCTTTCAGTGTGAAATTAGTTTACCTATAATGATAAGCTCAATGTGCCTTTGTGATCTATCTTGAATTTAACAAGTGACATGTTATGATGTCCTAGATTCCAACAACGATAAAAAAGGAAAAACAGTGTAATCCATTTCTGCGCACCTTTAGTCCTGAGATCCGCCAAAAGTTGAATATTCCACTTGCTGCTAGTGATGCACAAGCCTTGGGCATCATTCGCCAAGCAAAGGATAACTTTTAAAGCAGTTCACAGGTATGTATTTCTGGAAAAATTACCTTTTAAGATCTGTTTAATGTTGTCAACTTGCATGTAATATGCTTGTGCTTATACATTCTTGATCTTCTCTTGTATCCTTATATGTTCTTGACATGTAACAACTACAATGTCCTGCTCCTCCTACAGTCATACATATTATTGACATGATTTAAAAATTTGATTCTGTTATAGCTTCATTTCATAAAGCCCAAAATATACTTTTCATTCAATGGTCCAAGACTTTTATTTATGCTTGCTCCCTGCTGCTCCCCCAGCATATCCTCTCTTAAGAGGCTATAGTTTACTTTGATTTTATGGGTTTTTCTTGAGCAGTTTATGAGTATGTAGAATTACTAATATAAATGAATGGGAAAAAATATTAGCATATAACATGCTCTTGTACTGTTTCTTTGGGGAAGAAAAAAAAACCATTGATTCTAATTCCAGATAAACTTTGTTGTTGTAGAGCAGAAATGAATGAACATGTAATAATTGTTTTGCATTGCGAGACAAGCTTCAGTGGACTTTGGCAACTATTTATACTTGTTCTTGGTTTTTTTTTTTCTCTAGCTCCTAAGTGACCATTGCTTCTAATCTTCTGCTGCTTTCAGTTTTCCAAATTGAAATTTGTTTCTGGAACTTTTTCTTTGTGAACAATTTGAATAGTTGGTGAAGTCACTGTAACTTAGTTGGCTTCCCTGTGTCAGTCATATCAGTTGCACAAATATGAGACGTTTCTTCCATGGAAAGATTAAAAGCTGTAATGTTGTATCTTGTGCATATATTAATTCTTGGAAAGACTTGCTACGGTGCAAAAAACTACAGACTACAGACTGGTAGCACCAGCCCCAAAGATTTCCTCTTCAAGCTTTTTGACTGTGATTGTTTCACTTTCAGGTACGAGGAAAGATTTATTGAAAAGCTACCTCCTGGACTGAATTGTTTAAGCAGCTGCTTTACGAGGGTATACCATATTGTACAGGGATAATACTTTTGCAAACTCTCTCAACAAGAAAGCAATAGGAGCTCATGAGGAACATGTTCTGCATGTGAATCCTATCCGTGCATGATGTGTTTTCACAAAGAGATACTTGCTAAGTTAGTGTTGCTATAATATCACTCAAGCTGAATTGAAGCAGATCTGTTAGCGACTAAGAAGACACTGAAGAATGAGGAGATTTCAGGTAAGAACTCGCCTCGTGGATTTGACTTTTATAAATCAAACTGTGAGAAGCCTTGTTAAATCTTTTAGAATCAGCAATCAAACTGTGAGAGTGGATGTGCAAGTAAGAAGGCCGATTCAGGAACTCTTCCACCTCCCTAAAATTTAAGCTTTAGGCTCTAATATACTGTTGCACAGTTGATAGGCCTTACATCATTTAATATAATAAATTTAAATTAATCTTTAAATAAATTCCTGCTGACAAACCAGAGCTGATGACAGCGATGAAACAATTTGCCTAAATATTTGATAAGAAAAAGAAACAAAAAAATACGTAGGCTGGGCAACAAGAAGAATTGTTGGAGTCAAAAAGCTTGGAGAAGTTTGGATCCTTTGCTATTAATTGGAGGTTCCAATACGAAGTGGTTAATCCAAGTTGAACTCCCAAGTTGGAATAGACAAAGTTACTGATCTTTATATTTCTTCCTTCTTCAAAGTTTAAATGTAACATGTGTCTCCCAGCAAAACTCGGTATTTACCGTGTACGTCATTTCTGGTTAACATGCCTTTAGGAGTCTTACTATTAATTATTTTATATTTTTTATACTTTAATTTTTTTTATTCTAACAAAAAGTAATCATTCCTTTTTTGCCAAGATAAATGATAGAGGCCAGATTTAATTCCAGGACGTTTCTATTAATAGTAACTAGGTTTTTATTTAACTAAAAAAAGAAGTCAGTTGGTTTTTAGGTTAAGGTGATTTTAATCATAGATTATTTAAGTCTTTATAATTTATTCATGTTTAAAATAATTTATATATTTTTAAAAATATAGTATATATGTCTCTTTCGTTAAGTCTAAATTAACAGATGTTAGAGTCTCCGGTTGACTCATAAATAAATTATTAAAATAATAATATATGTAATTTAAATTTTAAAAAAATTATTTTGATTATAGTCCACTTAAGTTTTGCTCGTGTCTAAAATAATATCTATATTTTTAAAAATATGATGTAAGCCCCTCTTATTAAGTCTAAGTTAATAAACATTAGAATCTGTTTACGTGGTATGTTAACTCATAATAAATTATTAATATAATAACACGTATAATTAAATTAAAAAATTAAAATTATCATTAATGGTGGGTGGAGGCGTCGTCGTAGAAGCGATCACCAATAGTAGCATTGGGGTGTTGTTGCCTAGTAGGGCATTATACGCACGCAGCCTTTCCCACACTGTCGTTAAGCTCAGGAGCTTCCAGTCCTACTTTAGGTATATATGTGTCGACCAATCTGGCGTTAGACATATAATGGTCTTCTGATATCTTTTTCTTTTCTTGGGCATCTTCGTCTCCATCGTCTCCCACTTCGTTTTCTCTTGTGCCTACGACATAATGGTCTAACTCTTCTCACCTCCGCCTCTGACCTCTCTTATCTTTGTCTCGTTGCACTCATCTGTCGTTATGACTTCCATCGCTTCATCTTCCTTAATAAGATAGATTTTTTTTTTAAACTTAAATTACATATATCATTATATTAATAATTTACTATGAGTCATCATGTCACGTAAACAGACTATAACATTTATCAACTTAGACTTGATGGGAGGAGTTTATATATTATGTTTTAAAAAATGTATGAGTTATTTTAGATACAAACAAAGCCATAATGACTTAAATAGTTTATGATCAAAATTACAAGGGCTAAAATAGATTTTTTTAACTTAAATTACACGTATCATTATATTAATAATTTATTATGAATTAACATACCACATACTAATGTCTGTTTAATTTAGACCGGATGAAAAAGACTTATATGTTACGTTTTTTAAAATATAAAAAATATTTTAAACATAAATAAACCGATCTTAAGTGGTTCATGGTCAAAAGCTAAATTGAATCTTAACCTTCCTTTCTTTTATCCAAAAGAAAGAAATTAAAACTTAACATATGATAAAATCTTCTCAACATATGAACCAACAAATCTAATTTAGAAATAAAGTCTCCCATCAATTACAATTAAAACTCAAATTCCTAATAAAATTTGATAACTAAATTGGTCGGACGATTGCTCTCAGGTCATACATGAGTAAAGGAGCAGATTAATAGTCATTAATTGACATATGGTATCTAATGGGTAAGCTGATTAAACCATGATTAATATTTGGATTCGCGAACAATAGGATATGTCATTCATGTCTTGGCTCGAGTCTTGAATGCGATTACCAAATGTCATGCGTCAATTATTCCGATTGGAACCTTAAATGGAAGTGGATAGTCTTCATGAATTGCTGCGTGATTTGAACTTGCACCAGATTTTTCGGTTTATAAGTGACGGACGCGGAGGCGCCGATGATCATAATAAGTCCGACCGAAGTAACACCCGCACCCAAAAGCGCATCGCCGGCCTGTCGCAACTCAATTCGTGCCCTAGTCGCGTCTAGAAACGTCTCTCGTGGTCTCGACGGCAATGGCTACCCAGTTCCCATAATAAGCCACGGGCGACAAATCCTTCCCCTCGGTCTAGGGTTTCTTCCACCTGCCCCCTCCTCCGTCGTTCCTTTCGATCCGCCGCATTAGCGTTGCTCGAGAAGGTCGATTCTGGACGACCTTTTTTTGTAGCCCAAGATCTTGTGGATTCGGTGGAGATTGTCGAGGGTTTGGCGGATCCGTCGATGCCCTTGAACAAGTCGGCTGGCGGGTCTTCGGACCTCCGCCGGCCTCCTCCATCCAAGGAGCCGGAGAACGATGAAGCCCCCTCGAACACCCTCTGGGTGGGGAACCTTCCGGTTGACATCACCGATCCCGACGTGATGGCCGTCTTCGCGAAGCACGGCGCGTTGGATTGTACGACGATGCGCGGGTCGAGGAGCTACACGTTCGTGTACTTCCGGACTGTCGACGAAGCCAAGGCCGCGAAGGAAGCCTTAAAGGGGTCTATAATCCAAGGGCATGCGATGAGGCTCGAATTTGCCCGACCGGTTTGTATCCTCTTTCGTGGAACCTGAAATTGAATGTTAGCTATTAGGTTTCTATCTCAAGGTTGAATCTTCGTTAGTTTTGTGCCTCAAGATGGAATCAATCAATAGGTTACAGATTGTTTTCACACGAATGAAATCTGAATCACCTTCCTACAGTCACCAATAAGACATGGAAATGACGGGATAAACGATATGGCATGCTCCACTATATGGTTTTCGGATATCAGTTTTGACTAACATTCATTAGTTATCTAGGGCATCAGTTAAGTAGTCAGAATTTTATTAATAATGGTTGGAAACCTGATCATAACACTAGATCACCCACATGTTTTCAGTGTTATCACAGACTACACATTCATTTTCATGTAGCAACTCCATGACATGATATTTTTAGGATCTGATTAATTGGCCTATTGATTACAAATTGAGTTGCACGACATACACTGCCCTTGATTAACATGTAGTAGAACATACTGGAGAATGCAAGAACAGATTGATACAAATTCCACCACTCTTAGATTGTTAAATACAACCACGCTCTTGATGTCAGCTACTCAGTGGAGTAGCTTCATACAAGTCATATATGTATTCATATACTGATTAAGATATTCAAAGTAAAGGGTAGAACTAAGGTGGCAGTCACTAACATAACACTTTCTAAACTAAGATGGAGGTCCTGGCCCTTGGGTTTTTCCACAAACTTATTACTTGTATTTTGAAGCAATTTGGAAGGATTTAAAGATGGAATGCTTATTCAGTAGATTAACAAAATTCAATTAAATGATCTTTTACTCAGTGTTTGGCTATATCACAAGCCATATCCATGGCATTCAAATATTTAACTTCAGTGTCTATGTTGGATAGCTGTAGTTCACACCCCTTTTGATATTGACATTTCTACCATGCATGTCAAAAAAATTATAAATATTAGAAGTTGAACTTTCTTTTATTGAAAATGCAATGATTTGTCAAGAAATTTCAGTATAATTCAAAAAGTTGTGCCTTGAGGACCAAAAGAATTCAATGATACATTAGAGAACTGTCAAAGTTGTCAAATAATTTAGTAGAATCTTCATTAATAATAATGTACTGAAGATCCTGCATATTCCTATCTAATATCATTTTTATATTTGGACAACTAAAAGAGGTTCCATTTGAGGTTCAAACTGGATATTGAATGCAATACATGATCTTCATGTTTAAATTTGGAATTATCTGGGAAGAATTCTTAAGTGACCGACATATTGAAGCCAATTCTTTTGTGGTACTGAAATCAACCAAAAAAATATTAAACTCATAAAGATTATAAAACAAGAAATGACAGCAAAATGTAGTTATATTTCACTAATTTGCTTCCCAAATATGCGCACATGTATATGCCTTTTTTGAAAGCAAAGTTTAGGTTATGGGTTGGCATAAAGAATGGGAAAGATAAGTTTGTTTTATTATTTTGTAAAAACACTTGAAGGTCCATTCATATTTTTGCTGAATACAATTGATTGCTCATTGTTTAATGCTAGTAGTTAATTTTTGTTTCATGATTTCTAAAATATATTGTTTAAAGGTCTATATTATATAACTTGAGTTGTTGTATCTCCAATTGTTGCAATTGAAGATAAGAGTAACTTTTACAAATTTTCTCAATTTGATTATGCCATTGATAAATAGGAAGCTTAAACTTTAACATGCTTTGGCTATCACAAATTGAGTTAATGATTTTCCTGCAAATGGTCAACGGTATATTATTTAGTTATTATTTTCTCAAGCTTAATAGCATAGCCAAAGTAGTATGAAGGGGATGCCTGTCATGATGCAATGTGAAATGTTCGAAAAATGTGTAGCAAATTGAAAGCAAATTGAAAAATAAGTTTGATGCCCTTCATGGTGCCATGTGAATATGTGGAAATCTGTGAAGCAAATTGAAATGAATAGTTTTAGTGATCCCATAAGAGTTCAAAAATGGTTCATTACATAAAGCTGGACATTCTTGACATGACATGGACCCTAATGCCTTTATCATGCCAATTTAGTAAGAAAGAATCTTGGCTGTGTGAAATCGAAATTCCTGTTAGTAAGTACAACTAATGGGAAGTATTATCTATGGTGATGCTCAGAGAAATACAATCATGGACTAGCCCAAAAAGGATGCCCTCTGTGCCTCGGTGAGTGCCTCAATTTAGGCGCTGGGCTTCCCAAGTGCTTGTAGGATGACCCAGGGGTCCTATACCCTTGGTGCCTCAAGGCATACCAAGTGCTCACCTAGGCTGGTCTCGGCGACCTAATCCCCTGGGAATTTCTGGATGTTCCAAGCACTCACCTAGGTTGGCTTGGGCGACCTAAACTCTCAATCCGGCCCGAACACAATTCTCTCTTCCTTTTGGCTAGCACCAAACTTAACCCCACATCCGGCGTTGGTGCTGTTCCCTAGCATTTTTGTCATTAATGTTGCACTTCTGGTTACGTCTCTCCCAGTTTGATAAGTCTCCAAGTTTCTTCCTCTCTTTTCCCTGTCCTCCCTCTTTCTTCCTCTTCTTTCTCCCCTCTCTTCGTGAGTGCTCCGCCATTGCCCTCTTTTATCTCTTCTCTCTTCTCTCTTTCCCCTTCTTTTCTTCCCCTCTCCACTGTGCAAAGTTGGCATCCCCTTTGCTTTGTCTTTTCTTCCCTCTTCTTTCACATCACATATCTCTCTCTCTCCTTTTCTCTCCATTCCTTGCTCTCAGCCAACACCCACTACTGCCACACTCTCCCCTCCCTCTTCTTCTCTTCCCCCTCTTCTCCTCTCCTCTCTCTATAGCTAACAATCAACCATCACATTCACACTCCCTTCCCTCTTTTCACGTTTGCTCCCTTTACTTCTACCTTTTCCTTCCCTATTATTTTCTTTCGCTGTGCTCTCCATTGTTGCCCTTTCTCTAATATCTCCGCTTCCGTCCTTTTCTCTCCCCTCTATCCTTGGCTTAATTGATCAATCTCATATGGTAATCAAAATTACATTGAGGTATAAAGACAATTGAAGGTACAGCAGAAGAAAAGGAATCATGGATGGAAGAACCATTATCTAAGGAATGCAAAAGACTCTAAAGTTGTCACTTTATGTTTTATGACACAACAACTAAAGGTGAAACCTTTGGACAAAACAACATCAAGTTGGGGAAGGTTAAAAGTGTTGCTTTAGAAGGAAAGCAAAGGGTTATATGAATGAGAGCAAAACACAAAAGATTGAATCTTTTGGCCATTTATTTGATATTAACTTTGATTGGTAGATGGATCGTTTTCTATTGCTTTGTTATTTAGATATGAATTAATTTAATTTTTATTTTGTTAGAGGTGTGTAATTTGGTGTTTTGGTAGTAATCATCTTGCATATTCAACAAAATAAAACTCATGTATTGATTGAAGTTCTTATTTGATGATATAATTAACAATAAAGGTAAACACATTGCATTACTTGGATGAATACCTAGGTAACTAAGTGCATAGCATGACACCCGGTGTTTTTGACTATAATGCTGTAAAACAAAAAGTACTTCTCATCTTAAATGCATTAATTCACCGTTATTCAAATGCTCTTATTTTTAAACATCAAATTTTGTACTTCCAAAAAGCCATGCAACAATCTCATAAAACTGATTTTTACATCCAACATTTGCTACTGATAGATTATTGGATAATGACAATTTCCATATGTGAAAATAGTTTTATTTAAAATGCTTCATATAAATGTTTGAATATTTTCTTTCTACTTATAAAAATTTTCATTTGCTGACCATGTTGACATATTGATAATAGATGAACTTATTAGTTACTTACCTAATAACATCCCTAGCGTATATTATTTATTGATGATAGTCTTAGTTGATGAGAGCCCGAGTAGGATTAATTATAAACATGAGCTATGAAGGTAAGCCCAGTGATTGAAAAAGGCGCTCGGGCGCTCGCCTAGGCGCTCGGGCGAGGCGAGGCGAGGCCCGATCGCCTCGCTAATGTCCCAGGCGGCGCGCTTCAAACAGGCGCCGCCTGGGCGCTCGCCCGAGCCCAGGCGCTGGGCGCTTCGGGCGAGCGCTTGGGTAAACCAAGGCGACCGAACCAGAATTTTAGGTCTGGTTCGATCCTGGTTCGGTTGTTAGTTGGTTCAATCGAACCAACTAAACCGATATAACCCCAACCCTAACCCTTACCCTACCCTAACCTGCTGCCGCTGCTCGCCGCTGTCGTTGCTTGCGCCTCCCGCCAGCCTTCCCGTTGCTCGCGCCTCCCTCGAGCCCTCCCGCTGCTCGCGCCTCCCGCGAGCCCTCCCGCTGCTCGTGCCTTCCGCTCCCTTTCCCTTTCTCGCTGTCGCTGCCGCCGCTCGTCGCTGCTGCTGCCGCCGCTCGCCGCTGCTTCCTCGTTTCTCCATCAAGCTTAGTATACAGTATACTCTTAATATTAAGTTTATTTGAATTTTGAAATGATTAATTTTCTGTTAATAGATTAATAATATATTATTTTGATTTTAATGTTGTTAATTTTTATTTATTTAAAATTATTAATTATATTATATATTTTTATATTTTAGCGTCTCGCTTCGCTCGGACGAGCGCCTGGGCGAGCGCCTAGCGCCTCGGGCGTTTGTGGACCTTGGGGCCTTTTGGCGCCTAGCGCTTTTTAAATCACTGGGTAAGCCTTAGAAATTAAAGGTTTTAGATTAAGTATGACTAAGACTGAATATATATAATGTAAGTGTAGTGATTTTAAAAATAAACAAGAGAATATAGTTAAATTGGATGGACAAGAAATCTCTTTAAATAAAAGCCGTAGGTATCTTAGATTAATTATTCAACAAGACGGAGAGAATGATGAAGATATTATTCATGAATTAAAAACAGGAAGGTTAAGTTGGCGATGGACATCAAAAGTCTTGTGTGATCATCGAATGCCTTTGAGATTAAAATTTTATAAAATAGTTGTGAGACTAACAATGTTTTATGAATCTGAGTATTGGGCAGTTAAGATAAAACATAGACAAAAAGTTTCTGTTGTCGAGATGAGAATGTTGAGATGAATGTATAAAGTTATTAGGAAAAATAGGAAAAGAAATACTTTTATTCGTGAATAACTAGGTATCACTTCGATAGAGGATAAGAAGAAAGAAAATCGTTTAAGATGGTATGAGAATGTGCTGAGGAGACCTCTAGATACAGTAGTCAGAAGATGTGAAATTATTAATGTTAGTGGTATGAGAGGTAAAAGAAGACCTAAAAAGACCTTGATGGAAACTATAAACAAAGATTTAAGTATTTTGAACTTAACATATGACTCTTTATAGATATTAATAGAGGCAACTGATCCATGTAGTCGACCCCAGATAGTTGGGACTTACGGTTTTTTTGTTGGTGTTATTGACCACGTTGACACCTGATGAATTGTATATGCCATGTGATCCTAGCATGTTGAAGTCTTTTAGTAGCTTCAGATGGCCACGTTGACACCTGATGAATTGTATATGCCATGTGATCCTAGCATGTTGAAGTCTTTTAGTAGCTTCAGATGGCCAGTTAAACTTGTTAGAATCTTTAAATAATGTATTTTCTACTAGTACCATCTTGGATGTAGGTTGACATTGCATACGTTGGGGATCTTCAATTGTTTATAAGCTTAATAGGCTAATATTAATTACACATATCTTCAATTTTTAAGCTCCTTTCTGAATCTGGGCATCCTTTAGCTTTTTTTTTTTTTTTGCTGCAAAAGTCACACTGAAATTTTATCAGTACTATGAAATTATATTCTTTGATGTATATACTTTGATGCATGGAAACAGCTTCTTTAAATATTTAAAGGTAAGGCTGCGTACATTGACCCTCCCTTGACCCCGCATTGGCGGGAGTCTCGTGCACCCTATATACTTTGATGCACTAGCAATTTTATTTGCTTCGTGACTGAGGAAGTATCAACTGTTGTTAAGTTTATAGACTTAACATGGCTTTCAATTGCAGCTGATGGCTCACAATGTTATTGCTTTAACTTGAAGTCTTGAAGAACTTTGATTTTCAAGCCAGAGTCGTTTAACATCCTATTTCTATTAAAAAGGGACATACTAGGCTCTTGCCAATGTGGCGTCTGGGAAGGATTGCATATTTGTGTTGATAATTATGTAGTTGTTTGCTTTATTTGTATGTTATAGGCCAGAGAAGCAACTTATGTGTTATTTAAATCTTTAATGACATCTGGTTCATTTGGTTAAGTATAATACGTTAGTTGTTTTGAAGTTTATTGGAGTTTCATTCTATTGGTACTTAAGCTATGTATGCATTTCACTGTATTGTAGCATTTCATCATCAAAATCAAAATATTCCTTCCTTCCTTTCTTGATGTATGATGGATGGAACCCTTTTAATGCTTGGTAACTGGTACTGTAGATTGCTCTGAAGGTAGTTGTCCATGTTATTACCTATTGTTAACTGGCTTGTATTTGTTATTTAATCAAGAGCAAAGCAACAAGATACCTGCTTGTCTGATCAAGATAAGTGAGTTCAAACGACACTGTTCTTTTAGTAAAAAAAGTATGGAATTATAATTTGATGAAAGCATATTCTTTTCATATTCTGATGCATCGATTTGTTGAATCACAACAATTACAAAAGCTTCTGCATGTCATTATGCTTGTGGTTTTCTTCTTTTTTCTCTTTTTTTTCACTGGTTTTCTGCTTATTTGCATTCAGAGAAAGCTGACATATTAGAACTGAATGCTAGAAAATATACTCAAGTGTCTGTGTATTTAGTGAGCTTTGTGTTTAATTTTCTGGTGCAGCCAAAAGCAGCTAAACAGATTTGGGTTGGTGGGTTTAATTCATCTATATCAAAGGAACAACTTGAAGACGAATTTTTGAAGTTTGGTAAGATTGAAGACTACAAGTTCTTCAGGGATCGAAACTCAGCTGTGATTGAATATTACAAATTGGAAGATGCTATTGCTGCTCACAAAAGCATGAACGGGAAGCGGTTAGCTGGTGAACAAATACGTGTAGATTTTCTGAGATCCCAACCTCCTAGAAGGGTCTGTAGCCTGGTGGTAGCATTAGTTTCTTGCTTCTCAGTTATCTTGATCAAGGATTGACTAGCCATATCATGGGTTATGACACCAGTATGGATGCATGCCTAGTGTAGGCATTGTGCTTGAATGGAAGTACCATAGGGCATGAATGGCATGTGCAATCCTTTATCTTGATGACTTTGCATTTGATATACATGCTTAAGATATTTTATGTATGTTTTTTCCTCATATTAATCCTGTCATTAAATAGGATTGGTCTGACCGCTATGATTCAAGGAACGGATACTTGAGCAACCGAACATTGGAACCAGTAGAACGATCTCTGCCTCCAGATGATTTGAGAAACTTTCATAATTCTTCATCCCTTGGGTCTAAGAGGGATATGGTACATATGAACAAAAAACCTGAATTATGCTGAATATTTTGCTGACTTTAGCTGCTACATACTTTTTTGTACGATACTGATTTCATTTTGTCATTTTTTTTGTCTAAAATTTCAGCCTCATGGAGTGCGGAAAGATGGCCATCCAAGCAACATTCTGTGGGTAGGATATCCACCTTCTGTTCAGATTGATGAGCAGATGCTTCATAATGCTATGATTCTTTTTGGTGAAATTGAAAGGATAAAGTGTTATCCATCGAGGCACTATTCTTTCGTAGAGTTTAGAAGTGTGGATGAAGCTAGGCGTGCTAAAGAGGGTCTTCAAGGTCGTCTTTTCAATGACCCTAGGATACAGATCTTTTTTTCAAACAGTGAATTTGCACCTGGTAAGGATAATCTGCCAATGGTCCCTTCATTTAGAGCACATAGACCTGAGATGTTTTCAGATGAAGGGCCTTTTGGACCTCTGGAAGTGTTGGGTGCTGGCCGTTCAGTCACCTCAAGTAAATTTTCTGGCTCACTGCATTCTAATGTTATACCTGGAACAAATATCTTCACAAGGTCATTTGGACCACAAGGATTTGATCTTCGCCATGTGGAACCTGAGTTCCATGAATTTGGTGCTCTTGCACCAAATTCTCTTGATGTTGATGCAAGCAAATCCATGCCGCCTAGTTGGAGACGTCGGTCTCCTTCAGCACCGGGCATTCTGCCTTCTCCTTCAAGTGTATTTCAAGCTGCCCGTCCCATGCCTGATGGATGGGATGGGGTTGACGTGAGAGATCCAAAAAGGTTACGGGTCGATGCTTCTCCCACCAATGATGGTTTTCTTCTGGCAAGGAGGGTTGATGGCAGCAGTGTTGGAGATCATCCCTTTGTGTTTTCTCATCCTGATAGAGGTGCTTCAAGCCGAAGTCAACTTGGTTCTGTTCTTCACAGTCGTCCTAATGTGCTTTTTTCTGATAAAGACTACTGCTGGCGTGGTGTTATTGCTAAAGGTGGAACTCATGTTTGTTACGCTCGTTGTATACCGATAGGAAAGGGCATCGACCTTTCTTTGTAAGTCTGAGCTTCTCATTACATGAGTGAATTGATATTTACTGTGACTATTTTGATATGACATTTTTTTGGCAGGTCTGATGTTGTCAACTGCTCAGCCAGAACTGGATTAGATATGCTTGCAAAACATTATGATGAGGCAATTGGTTTCGACATTGTCTTCTTTCTGCCAGACAGTGAAGATGATTTTGCCTCTTATACAGATTTTCTACGGTACTTGGGCTTAAAAAATCGTGCGGGGGTTGCAAAGCTTGAGGATGGTACTACACTATTTTTAGTGCCTCCATCTGATTTCTTGACCAAGGTATTGGGTGTCAAGGGTCCTGAACGTCTCTATGGTGTTGTTCTGAAAATGCCGCAACAATCAGCCAGTACAGTTGTGCAACAATCACAGCTAGCCACTCCTCCCTTGGCATCCCATCACATTGATCAGCAGGAGGCACCTAATATGCAGAAGTTTATTTCCCGCAATGATGATCAAGCATCGAGAGTTGATTTTAACCAGTCCTTGCATGAGGAGGTGGCACGTCATGCAGCAACTGAAAAATTCCTGTTGGCACATGGGGATGAACAACGCCTATCACAATCAGCTGCAGTGGACCAGGAAAGCAATGCTACTGCTTCCCAGTCGAAGGTTTCCTTGACTCCTGATCTGATAGCTACTTTAGCTTCTCTTATCCCTGGCAACATTCAATCATCAGTTTCTGGTGCTGTTCAATTGCCATCTAGCTCCACTGTGCGATCAGCTTCATCTTTTACCTCTACGGTCCCTGATGGATCTCTGTCATTTCAGAATCGAAGGCAAGATAACCAAATTACTCTTTCTGTTACTTCCATGGAGCAATATGGTATGCCACCTCATCTAGGACAAAATTTCAGTAACCAGGCACCATCGCTCCCTCAGTTCCCACCATATATTAATACTTCAAATGGGGCTGATCCCCCTACACAACCATTACTTGGTATGCTGCAAATTCAAAATCCTGCTACTAACATGCCACCAGCTCCTGCTGTTTCAACTAGCCTGTTGAATAGTTATGCAATATCACAACATGGACAATTTGCTGCCACCCAAAGCAATCAAATTTATCAGCTTGATACTGCTCTTACATCTCGTGACAACTACGGAAGCTTACCAACAACAAATGTTGCTGATGTGTTTGGTTCGATTGTCCAGCAGCAATCGAGACTTGGTTCTTCATCTGCTCATGATCTCATTGGAAATATACCTCAGCATCAACTTGCCATGCCTGTACCAAATGATAAAGGGAATATGGAAGTGTCTAACCAAGGGCTACAATTACAACCTGTTCTAGCTGGTTCTAGCCAAGGAACATCCCAAGGTGATGCTGACAAGAACCAGCGATATCAGTCAACACTTCAATTTGCTGCTAACTTGCTTCTACAAATTCAACAACAGCAGCAAGCAAGTGCTCACACTGTCCAAGGATCTGGAAATCAGCAGTGAGAAGTAATTCTTGGTGTCAGGTAATATTTTCCTTTGGTTGTGTGATTAAAGGATATGCTGAAGTTTTATTGCTTAGTTTAGTATATCACTTTCTTCTGCTATTTAGAATTAACTGAACTAAAATGCATGGTTTTCTCTTTTGATTTTCATGTTTGTATTTGTTACAGTCCATGATTTGCAGATTAGCTATAATTTTGGTTTGACCTTGTTGCAAAATAGAACTAATGAATATCACTTAATTGAAGTTTGAACAAAGATTTAGGCTTTATTTTAGATTTCACAGGTATCACCATTTTATTGGGGAATGAATATAGTTCCTTTGTAAAACCTGATAGCAACAGTGTTATTTTTCTATGATATTTTATGATACAATGCAAAAATTGTGTTAACCATGTCTGAAAGTTAGACCAGAATTGTTATAGGGTTCCATGTAATATAGTAATAATTATATCAATGTAAAGCTTGATTTTGGAGAACAAGTATGGTAACTGATGTCAATTGGATGCTTTTGATGCCATTTAAATGTATGCTAGTGCTATCTCAACTTCATAAGAAGTGATATATCATTTTGTAGATTCAGGTTGTTTATAATAGTATCTTGTGGACATGGTGAAGATTAATTAAGGTGCATGTTTCTTGTTGAATTATTTGACTGGTTGAATATTCTTGGTTTTAGTCACATGCTTTAGTTGATCATCTCCATCTAGAGAATGTGATTTATGACTTCCATGTTATTGCTTTTTTATTGCTATTTGCTAGTTATTTCCTTTGTACTTTTGGCAAAGAGATTAGATCAATTTCCATTTATTCTAGTTATTCAGTCCAAAATTATTTATTTTTATATGCTTGGTCATATAGCCTGCGAGGTTTGATATCCATTAGAAATCTTGAAATTTTGCATACTAGTTGGGATATTTATAGATTTTTGTTATTGTTAAACAAAACTCAAATTTATTATATAGGGATTAAGTTTGATGCCACGGACTGCAGTAATTTTTTATATAGCACAAGTTTTTCTTTATTTTTTACACAGTTTAGTAAAGAATTAGGATCATTTATGAAAGCTGGTAAGACTTGTTTTGTTTTTTGTACAAGTCGAAGATTAGTGCTTAGAATAACTATTCAGGCTAGTTGAGGAGTGTATAACACCAAGAGTCCATGACTGCAATCTATCTTGTCAATTGCCACAGTACAAAGTAAGTTCTGAGGTCGCTTATCTTGGATGTTGTCTCCCACATATCTTTGCATAGCTAAGAGCAGGCTAATTGGCTTACTATCAGCAGACCAGCCAAAATCATCAAGAAATGCTGATAGGCTTGTTTGCTTTTAGACAGCTTGCATTCTGTTGCTCAAAACATCTATTTATTTAGGATGGTTGAACAGTTATTATGCCATGAGCGTACCACTAATGTAGGTAGTTTTCCACTTTTTGGCCTAATTACTATAGACATAAGTTCTACAAGTTCTAATAGGTTTGTGGGCAAGTTTAGCTCTGGATATTTAATTACTATTTAATCCCCCATATCTCCTATTGACTTTGTCAGAGTTAACATCTGTACACCTCGACAGTAATTGTTCTCAGAGATGACTGATTGACCTTTATTCATCAGAGTAAAGGACTGGTGTATGACTTTTAATTGTTACTAGTTTTTTTAGTTTCAAGCTTATAATTGTTTATGGATGTATATAGTTGATTCTTATGTCATAGGAGTTACAAATGGAGTCATGGCATGCATGGTCTATTTGGGTTGACTCCTAGTAGTCATATTTAGACATTTTGATTGTGTGGAGATGGAATTATGGAATTTAAATTCAAGTCAAAGCCTTTCCAGTAGTTAGGCCTTTCAAAATCTCCTTTGAATTTGCTGTCCGGTCCGTAGTTAATTCTTTCGGGAGCTGTGATTGTGCATTGGCTCCTTTAGGTGCAAAAGGAAAATTGTCTAGCAGTTTTACCTATTTGCTATTTGTTGCGACTTGCTTCCACTTAGCTCCCAAGTGGAAACAAATGTCTGTAGGAGGAATTAGGATAATCTCACCAGATTTGTTGATATGCTTATCTTAATTTTCTGGTAAGTGCTCATATCTGTGCAGTTACATTACTATGTTGTCTTAGTGTTCGACTTCGTGCATTTATAAATAAAAATTTTCGTCGGGCCTTCTTTGCGTTTGCTGTAAATAGGTCAGCAGTTTTTTATACAAGATTGTCTGTTTGTCTGTTCCTCGTTAGATGTGGGAATTTATATTCTTTAGATCATGTATGTTAGTAATTGTAGAATACTCTGTTATGATTTACTTACAATAGGTTATGGCAAAATGAAGGGTTAGAAAGTTTGAGGTCAAATTAAATAGTTCTTGCATAATTATAATAGCATTCACTACTTTATAGTTTCCTGATTTTTAATTAAAAGTTTCTCAAGTGCTCATTTCATACTTTGTAATTTGAGTTGCAAATTTTTATTCAGTAACAATTAGGGACTCTCTTAACAGCCTAAGATAGTTGGTATTTTGTTATTACCACAAGGATATTGCTCATGGCATGATTTGAAAATTGTACTTAATGATGTTATTGCCTGTCTTGCTTGTTATATTCACGAGTTCTTCATAGTGTGTTCTCAAACCAAGCGTTTGCTTGGGACACCTCGTTCTAAGCCAATCGACCATTCATTCATGCTTCACGATTTCGAATTTCCAAGTATGGGAAAGATGTTGACATCTTGAAGCAGAGTTAGTTTGTTGGTTGGCTAGTGATGGTTTTGACGTTCCCAGCAGTTAGGTTTTCGTTCCACGATTTCACGTAAATTTTCACCGTCTGCCAAACTCATGGTAAGCCATCATCCAACCCGCTAAAGGTGTTCTGTTGTTGTTTTCAAATTCCTAGTAGAAGTTTCCATCATGTGTGACGGGCGCTAAGAATTCGGATTTCATATTCGTATCTCTCTATCGAGACGTTCATATTTCGGTCTTCTCGAAATCTTGTCTTTTTACAGAAATATTGCGTATAACCTGCAGTGCAATGCAGTGACAAGCTAATGCATGTTGCCCGAATTATGGTTGTAGGAATACTACTGACATGGTAGGATCCATGTTGCTCTCCATCTATCTTAGAAGCCAACTTGCTTAGGTTGTTTTGTGCGTACTGGTAACATTGTCCCTCGAAACAGTCATCGTCATGTTTGCACTCCCAACTAGTATTCAAGGCTTTGCTTGGTTCATGTTATTGTAGACACGACTCGTTCAACATAAAGCCTGATGATGCTTCGAAGTTGCTGTTTCCGTCTCACTTCTTTAGCCTCAACTAGTAAAATGTAGCTTTTCTTTGTTCTCTCTCTCTCTCTCTCTCTCTCTCACACACACACACACTCTCTCTCGTGCATGGTTAGTACAAATCAAATAATGCATGGTAATATTTATGTTGGATATATCGTTAATAATCATATATAGACTTGGGCAAAAGCTACAAGAGGTCGGCCGTGGGGGTCTTAAAATCTCATTGTATCATTCATTCGCTGGTTCTGCCTCGTGGCACGGATGTCAACGTCAAGTTCGCCGACTCGCGTTCAGATCCATTTGTTGGAACTCAATTAACTATTTCTTATTTACTATGCTGTAGGGAATCATCGTCGCTATCGCACCACCATCCATCTGCAGTGGAGTGAACTCTTTTTGTTGAAGCGTGGCCGTGGCAACCTTGTGAACGGAAGTGGACAATGTCAGTCTCTTTCTCTCTCTTGTTGTTTCACTGTAAGAAAAGGGAAAAATCTTTCGCTAGTTTGACGACGACGACTGTTGGGTTTACTGGATATGGCGCTTGCCCGAACCAGAGGATGTCTTTACCATTTTATCGACGATTTTGTTTCTGTTCATATCTCGCTTACGACATCGACGTTACTTTGTTCAGATTTCGCTGGCATCCGCTTCAAATTATTCACATTTAACTTTGGACAATAACTTGGTGATGTCCATGTGTCTTCCATGCGTATCTCATGTGCTACATCGGGCACTCTCCTAACCGAGGGTTCCCGTCTCGACGCATTAAGAATTGGTCGACACAACAAACATGTTTCCAGGGACGCCTCTTTTCCTTTCGTGTGTTTAGGGTGCGACGTGATAAATGAGATGAGTTTACTTTAGCAAACATAGCATAAAACAAAGAAGCATCAATGATGCAAGCAGCAGCAGTTTGATGAATTATTATATATCGTATGCAAGCAGCAGTAGTTAGATGAATCAATCATATATCGTTGACGAGACATTTGTGGGCCTCAAGGGCGAGGAAATAACGATACGAAAGCATAGTGTGCATGGTCGAGATATCAGAAATCTTACTCAGTCGTACCTTCGTACGGTATGTAATGTCTTAATGCAAGGAGTAGATTTTTATAAAATATTAAAATCATATCAAAGGGGCCTTTAAAATTTTTCATATAGCCACAATTTTTCTGCTTCTTATCTAGAATGCGGATGTAATTTATAGAGCGAAAAGTTTTTTGTGTTGAGCTTTTATTGAAATGTGTATTTTTGTAGGTCATCTTCCTAGGCTAATTATAAATTATCCATTAGTTCTCTTTAGCATCTCGATCCTTACATTTTTAAAAATTACATTAGTATCTCTATAATTACGAAAGTGAAACATCTAAATTCATTTATCATAACGTTGTTGATTTTACTAATGAAAACATAAAAACAAAGGTAGAAAAAAAATTTTAACGTTTTGTTTGGTGATAGTAGACGATGTTGGTGGTGGTAGAGAACGACACCATTAGGGGCCGCGAGTGGTTATTGTGAATGAGGAGAGCGACGAGAAGAAGTGAGGGTCGCTTGGAAACTACGTCGACGATAGGTATAACAACGACCTTAGTGTCGAATTTTGAGACCTACATTTTTCTATCGCCTTCGGGAGCTCAACAATCACTTTGCCTGCTAGCCTTCTAAAGCTTTCATTCCCAATCGATCACAATCACAACGAATAGAACTCCTCCGATGAGCCCCCCATCTCTCCTTTTTTTTTTCTTGTGTTGGAATTTATGCGGTAGCAGGGGGCGCAATAGGAGCTCTGACGACGCTAGCTTTTGGTTGAGCGATCCGCCCAACAAGTTAGCTACGAAGCGACCATCATCTTTGTCGTAAATGCCACGACGGCTACCACCACCTACATTCGACATTGATGCAGTTGTTGAGTGGTGTCGCTAGCATCAACGTCAATACAAATGGTGATGGCTATCACAACTAACCCATTAAGTGGATCACTTGGGTTGTCGGAGCTCCTATCGCTCTCCCCACTACTGCGTCAGTTCCAACATGAGCACAAAAAAAGAAAGATGAGGAGCTCATCGGAAGAGGAGTTCTATTCGTTATAATTGTCATCGATTAGGAAGGGAAGCTTTGGAAGGCTAGTAGATGAGCAATTGTCGAGCTCTCGACAGATGTATCCAACGATGCTAGAAAAATATGAGTCCAAGAATTCAACATTGAGTACGTCGTTGTACTTATCGTCGATACAATTGTCGAGTAGCCTTCACCTCTCATTGTCGTTCTCTTTACCTACAATAATCACTCAAGGCCTCCAGCGACGTCGTTGTTTGTCACTATCGATGTCGTCTGTCATCACCAACTGAAATATTAAAATTATCTTTTTATCTTTTTGTTAGTGAAATCGATGGTATTAAGATAATGGATCTAGATGTTTTACTTTTGTAATTATAACGATGCCAATATAATTTTTTAAACTCTAGGGACCAGAATACTAGAGGTAGTTAACTGGTAATATGTAATTAGTCTTCATCTTCCTTTTTTTTTTAATGGCCAAAATATAATTTAAAACTGAAAATTTTCTTTTTATTTGGATCGGCAATTCAATTCCTACGTGTATAGAAAGACTAGATGGAGGACTCAATATCCATCGGATCGGATGAGTAATTTATATGAAGATCGAGATCAGATAAAATTCCTGGCGTAATTCTTTGGATGCTCTAATTAGTTTCGAGATAGAAGGCAAGAGTTTCTTATAAACATAACATACCTTAATTAAATTTTTTTATAGTAAACTTAACTTAGAAAAATACTTTACAATGTGAACGGAATAATCTTTCAAAATTTTTTATTGGACTGATATCGATGTGATCTAATTGTGACTCATTATCTTTTTGCCGATTGTACTGTGTCGAGCCACGATCGAAGCTAATATTTCACGTATCAATCACAGAAACATATTCTACATATTTTATTTTAATAACTACTACTTAAAATATAATTCAATTTATGCATATAAAACTTAAGTAAATCTACGTTTAAAGCAATCAGCTAATAGAAAAAGTAAAACAATACTTTTGTTGTTAAAAATATATATTATAAGAGTTTTGGATATCACCAATCAAATTTTTGTAAATGTTTAGTTTTCTGAAATAAAATAAAATAAAGGAAAAAAATGAGAAAGAAAAATCAAAGGTAAATTTAAAATAATTCTTTAAAAATAAAACGTCGCACGATAAATACCAGTAAAGGATTTCTTGCGACAAATTTTCCAAATAAATATACATCAACCAGCAGAGGAAAGGAGGTTTCTTTAGACAGGCTATTTGCTCCGTCGACGTGCGAAGCTCCTTAAAAGATCCATACCGACGCTTGAAGAGGGCAGCCGGAGAGAGGGGGAAATCCGAAACCCTAACCCTGGAGAGAGAGAGAGAGAGAGGATGGACGCCATTAGGAAGCAGCTCGACGTGCTCATGGGGGCCAACCGCAACGGGGACGTGAGGGAGGTGAGCCACAAGTACTACGACCGTGACGTCTGCCGCCTCTTCTTGGCCGGCCTCTGCCCGCACGACCTCTTCCAGCTCACGGTGGCTCGCCTCGCCTTCTCAAAGGCCTACTCCCCTTGAAACATAATTTGATAACTGGATTTACAATGTTGATAGATATTAGGGTTTTGTTAGCTTCTGTTTGGTGCTGTTGGTGAGACATTAAAGATGAAATTCCCATGTTTTTGTATACTGTAAGTTGTCGGATGAATTTTGGGTGTCGATATCTGTTTTTTGTTTCCACTTTTTTCTTGGGTTTATGTGGTGTTTGGCTCTGGAGAAGTTTTGAGTTTTTGAACTATTTTTTTATGTAATTTCATGTTTATGCCAGGCCATGTGTGTCCCAAACTTTATGCACTAGTAGCTTGGTTTTTGTTTTCCTATTTGCTTGTGGTGTTATCATATTTCCAGTTGCATGTAATCTTAATGCTGTAAAATATACTCTGTTCTGGAAGGGAGATATATGTAGCTCATTAGTTCATTAAACTTTGTTGTATAATTTTCTGGTTTTCTGAAATTCCATGTTTTGCATTCAGATCCCAAGACTTGTTCACAATAGCAGTGGGCTTCCATCTCATCTACTCTGTTTAACTTGGCTTGGGACTGCACTGCTCATAGTTATTATCTGCAGTTAAATTCTTAGAATTTGAGACTATTTTCATGTGTACTGATACCATGTACCGATTTGCACCAGAAAATGGATATGGGTCCTTGTCCGAAGATTCACTCCTTGCAGCTGAGAAAGGAGTATCCTTTCTGCTAAGAATACGCATATCTTCTCTTTTTTGATTCATCATAACATTCTGGAGTATATAATTGAGAATTTCCAGCAAACAAACAATTATTGCAGCAGCATGACATATGCAGTTGATTATAAAGGCCTTTTTTATTATAAAGCATAATTTGATAGCACATATTTCGTTAGAGATGTAGGATTTTGTTGGTTTTCATGCATGCTTTAATGTGCCTATATTGAAGTTCAAACTTTTGCTTTTGTTGTTAATTCATGTTTTGCTAGCTGTTTATCATCTGCCAACCAATAGTAACTAGACATCATGCTGTAGAAATGGTACTTGATAATTGTTTTGGAGATATTTATGTGTCCTATTTTGGTCTTTCAACTATAGGTCTTATTGCAGATTATTTTTCTTCTTGTAATTTTATTTTCAAAATTATTCACTATCAGGTATTTTCTCCCAGATATTTATATATAATTTCTGGTCAGTTATTTAAGAAATTCTAATTAGGCTTGATAAAAAAGAAAAAGTGTTTCTAGATTGGATTTTTAGGTTTCAGTATCTTAACACTTACCTTTGCTGGCCTCTTCCAATGACTATGTGTATGCGGAAAAGGAAATCTCAAGTTCCCTGATATGATTGGATGCTTTTTAGTTAGTTGGTAGGATGTAGTCATTTACTAGGCAGATAATACTGAAATATAAGGGCTTGTTGGATATGTTAATTTTTATGCACTGTAGTATCTTGGTGAACGACATTAATGCAATCTCAACCATGAATGGGAAAAAAAATGCCCGTAGGACCATTTATGATGGTTGTTATTAGCATAGTTGTGATATTAATTGATTGCTGATTTGTTTAGTCTAGTAGAATCACATCAAGGAGATGGATTCTGAAGTCTTCAAGACATTTGTAGTAGTTCTTGGAGTTTTTCATGTTTTGTTTGTTCTTTTACAAGTAGAATTGCATAGTTTGCATTTTTTGACCTGTATAAACATATGACACTACTGTACACATGACCATACTACAGGGTGTACATGCATTTTGTTGTTCTAAATACGTGATGATACTATGTTCATGGGATGCTGGGACTGCTTCTAATTTAAAGCTTCAGTTAGTTGATTTTCTCTGCTGTTGCTACAAAGCACAGAAGTACATGTTTCTCGTCTTCCTAAACTCTTCATAGATATGAAGAGGCAAAAGTAAAAGGTGATCATAATTTTGATAGGGAACTTGAGGATATGATAGAAAGACTTATTGTTGAGTGTGAAAGGAAAATTCAAAGGGCTCTAAAGCGACTTGAGGATGAGGATGCTAATGCTGCTGTAGCAATATCCGTATCTAAGGTTACTCTGGTAGTTGCTTCATACTTATATCTTGTAATATTCAATCATTTAACAGCCTGCATAAGCCTATTTAATGGTTTCTGATTCTTCTGATTGAAGACACCTGAAGTGATGGAACTGTCGAAACAGATAAAGGAGAAACTAAAAGAAGCTGATGTTTTTGGTAATTTCTTTTTTGTGGAATTTCAGGAATTTGTGTTTTAAACTAACTTTGTACTGGAAATCAAAATGCTGTATTTGAAAGCTACATTGATTATCATGCTTATTTAATACAGTGAGAGAAGTTGTAGTAACCTATTCTCGATGTTTTGTATATGTTGGTTTTATTTTATTTGTGAAGTGTTTTATGCACCATTTGAACAGGGATATTGGTTGTTATTGATGTTGAAATATTTTGTCAACATGAAGTTATGAAAAGACGACACTGACAATAGCTTCACATCTTTTTGTTTAATGGCAACTGTGTTAGAAGACAAAGGCCCAAGCTGTTAGAGGTTGAAAAACATGACAGGACGAGAGAAACTTGATTATAATGATTTGGATTGCTTCATATCAGGTTGGGGTTCGCTGATCTGTCGATCTAATACCACCTCTAGGATGAAAGTTTTGGCAAAGGAGATTGCTGTTGCTAGAAGATCAAGTGTAAAACCGAAAGAGAACAACCTCTATTGCTTGTAAGCTAAAGTGATAACTGCAAGGCTTAAAAGTAACAGAATAAAGATGCAATAAGAGACTAATAGGTTCATGAAAATGCATATTGTCTTTAGACAGCACCTGGGTGCCCTCGACAGATTGCTTATCATTGTTGGTTTCATTCTCCCCTTTCTCCCTCGTTGTTGGAACCTCCTCCTGAGGTTTTGACAGCAGGAAACAGACATTGGGGACTTCTCACAGCTGGGCAGAGTTTGATGTAAAGCTTCAGCTGTTGGAACTCAAGGAAGAAGACTGCAGTTGGAGGGCAGAACCTTTTTTTGAACTCCTCTTATGGCTCTCGGTGCAAGCTAGAACTAGGGCTAGCTGGGCCTGCTTCTTGGCTGCCTTGTGGTCTTCTTCATGCTGCTACCAAAGGCTTCTTTGGAAGCTATTAAGGTTGGCAGCAACTCAGAAAAAAATCTCTACAGTAAAGTGGCTGCAAGCAGGAAGAAGGGCTGCTGAACTTGCAAACCCCTTCTTCTGTTTCTTTCTTCTCCTCTTAGGCTAGGGCCGACCGGCTTCTCAAGAGGGGGTATGACTTGAATGCCCTTAACAGGTCTGCAACCCCTTAGATTTACAGGATTGAGTGTGTCCAAAGTCTTAATCTGATTAGGACTTCTCGTTAGTTCATTTCAGCCATAGGAGTCTTTTGTTGGGGCCTGCCCTAGTTGGCTAGGGGCTACCCTAATCCTAGTCCTACTAGGATTGAGATTGAGCTGACTTGGGGATGCTTTATATGAAGCTCTCCTCTCTTTTTTATAGCTGAGGCTGGGTGAAGTCCAAGTTAGGTCAGGACTTGGAGAGTCCTAATGCTTTCTAGACTTGGAGAGTTTTAATGTATTTAGGACTTGTAACTAACTTGAATCTGGTCTTTGAGCTTGAGATTGAGTTCGGTCTTGGTTTGGTTTTATCAACATTGAATTGGAGTCCGATTGAAACTCCTGTATGGCCAAATTGAAGTTTGGCTCGAGCTCTGCTAGATTATCCTTGATCATGGATAGGCTCATTTTTTGAACTACAGGTGAATGATGATAAAAGTATGATCCGCATTAAAATATTTATAGAGAACATAATTAGCATGATTGAGGACTGTTGTGCCATGACACATGTTGACATGGGTCAAAATGTATTATGTAGATGGCTCATGCCAAAGGTGCCAACATATTAGAGAAAAGGTGGTCCATTGCATAAGGCTTCCATCAATATGGGGGTTGAGGAGTGTCAATGTATGTAATGTTTATCCTGTAAGCAACTATGACCGCAAAGGAGCAACCCTCTGGTGAAGCAACCTTATTGAAGGTGCCAACATATGGCTATTACAATTTTTGGACTAAATCAGCTTGTGTAAGGGTGTTTTGACTGGAATGATACAATTTATGTGGTGTCAAAAAATATTCTGGCATCCCCTTTGTGGCGTCGAGCAACAATCCTTCAGGAAAACCAAACAGGATGTCATCGGAAATAGTTGGGACTTGGGATATGATGACCCTCAAGCCATTGAAGGTGGTTGTCTTAATGGAGATATATTGGTTTTCGGTGAAAACGATGGTCAGGATTTGTTGTAGAATATTGGTGGCATTTGTCCAAATTAGATGGGTTGTCTGAATCAAAGGTAAAGAGTTTGAGTTACCCTCATAATTTTATCAATTCTCCTTAAATCAAACCTTCATAAATTATGAAAATATTGTCAAATAATAGAATATCAAAGTGTTGCTTTGTGCTTATACTATGTACTAGGTAAGGTCCTTTAAAGCTTATACCTCACATAGGGTAAATAGTTTTCACCCAAAAGGAGTTATAGTGAACCAAGTGTTAAATTATATTCTTTTGACCCAAACTTCAACGATCACACAAACACAAATGCCTCTATCGCATGGATGCACTTTGATGGTCGTGTGGTATTATTTCTGATGTTTCAAGTTCTAGGTATTGTTAACTATAATTCTCTCATGTAGTTATTCCCCTATTGTTGATGTGTATGGTCTTGCAAAAATTACCACCTTGAGACTAAGGTCATAGTCGTCGAGAAAGATGAGATTAATGTCCAATGGATCTTTCTGAAAGTTTAATCTCTATGATAAGCCATTTCTTGCAGGAGGTAATAAATGTGGTAATAACACGTTGATAAGTTGACCAGGGATAAGTACATGTCAATTTTTTACTTCAACTTCTTTTATGTAGATGCTTGGCATGATCTTTTGGCTTTCTTTCTTATTTAGTATCTATATGAAGTCATGAGATTTGGTTATGGAAAATTAAAAAATCATTTGCGACCACTAATTTGCCTCCTTGCAATGGAGAATGGGTCATAAAGGATAGTTGATATATGATTCAAAGAACTTCAATTCAAGGTAGTCTTCATTTTGAAGCTTTCTAAGGTACCTTATGCATTAGATAGCATACGTATCAAGCAACAATTTCTTAATTTCTAATTCCAGCAATTTTATATTTTTTTGGTTTGTGGAATTTTGAGTTGTCTGGGGATTGCCATAATTATTGAGGGAAACAAAATTTATGATTCCCTCTCACTCTAGAAAAGATGTTATGGAACTATTTGTCATCTTTGGACTTCAGTACCAATCATTTCTTTAATTTTCCTGTATGGTTCTCCCCTCACCTAAGTTTATTGGAGGTTTAGGATGGCATAGGCAAATATCTTACACATGCTATGCTAGATAGAACGGAGCTTAGCTTGGGCTTGCACTTTGGGCATTTACCTTGGGTCCTATCAAGCTAGATAGAAGCAAGTTTAATTTTTTTGAAAATTTGAATTTTAAATAGCACCATAAACTTGCATATGATCCCAGATCTTGTATTTTTTGAAAAGCATCTTGAGAAAACAAAGAACCAAATCTCAAGTAGAAGGCATTTGCATGATTATTTTCTCATGCATACTGTATATGAGACTGCGTTGACGAGTAAGTCTGTTGCTCATGTAAGCCCACCCTTCCTTTGCTTTCCTCTTCTCTTCAACTTCCCTTTTTTCTGTTTTCCTGCAAAGGCATTTGAGTGGTGATGAGTTATATGTTATGAATAATTTTGTAGCAACCACCTTTTATACATCTACTATTGGGTGCTTTGTTCAGTCTTGGAGCAAGTAGTTTTTTCAACAGTTTCAATTCTTTGATTCTACCTTATGTGCCCTGTACCTTGTCCACAGCGCATTTTATCATGTCTTAAATGTCTTTCTGCTTTCTCTGTTCAAACAGCATAGTAACTGATAATTATTGTTTTCTGATTTAAAGTATAGTGATCGTGTGTCTTAAATTTCCAGATTTCGAAGGAAAAACTGATAGTAAAATACGGGTTTTAGAATTGGTGGAAGACCTCAAAGGCCAAAGAGCTGACAAGCAGGTGCCATTCTGCATGGTCATTGTGTAGGAAATTCATGTGGTACTATTTAACATGGTTAACTATGGTGCTCCTGAGTTCTCCTTAGGTTGCACTAACTTTTTGTTTCCTGATGCAGTCGGTGCTTCTTCTCGACGCCTTCAACAAAGACAGGGCTTCTTTGCCATTGCCAAATCAGAATCCTTCTCAACTAGCATCCTTGCCTGTTGTCAATCCTCCAGATCGTCATACACAGGAAATGATCAATGAGAAACTTAAGAAAGCAGAGGATCTTGGTACATGACTCTCTTCTTTCGGGTGATAAATATTTATTTCTCAACATGTGGTTCTTATTCTTAAGTCCGCGGTATACAATGTCTAGTCTTCACTCTTCATATCTCCATTAGCTGCTTTCCATCTGCAGTCCTCTCCGAATGAAGAGGTTTTAGAGGGAATGCCATTGTGCTATTGCAAGTCATTTGGGTTTCAACATTGCTCTCTTTTTTAGATTCCTCGTATCGTATTTTAATTTTATATCAATTACTCTGATTTTCCATGCATGTTGGTACACATTTAGCTCTTGGCATTTTTACCTGGAGAAAGTTTTGCATCTCTAGCGGTCATAATTCTAGTATTAAAATAGACAACTTTGAGAATTTGATTGACAACCTATCATCATTGTTTGGTTTGGTATCCTAACAATACCAGTCTCATCCAATTGTTTATACTTAGATGGGAAACCACCTTTATGGATGCTTGGCTCCATGTACCCATTTAAATTGGTTTCATGTTTTTAATGATGGTAATTGTGGCTTTAACTCATGTATCATAACTTCTCACCTACCATCTTAAGCAGCAAGTAAACAGTTTCAGAATCTTGTTATTGTCATCCATTTTTCCTTTCATGGAGATTGCAGCTTACGGCCTTATGGTATGATCCATTTTCAACTTACCTAACTAAATCTTAAAAACTATCTAGCAATTTCAGTTTTGCTCTACTAATTAAGACAGTTTTCTTTCATACCTTACATTAGCAATAACAGGTTTGACTTGAAAAATGTGGTGGTAGCACTGTGATGATATGGCACCCTTTGCCACTGATTTGTGCCAGTGGCATTTGTGTAGGGCTCATTAACCCGTTTGTCCGTTTAGTACTGATGATGGTAATGCGGTGCTGATAGGGTGCATCTTGGGAATGACATGGCATCATGTGTAGGTCCATAGATTTCTCAATGCATTGGTGTAGGCATGGCATCAATGTGGGACCCATGTTCCCTTTTTCAACCATTAATTATACCAACACCATTTTGGTGTCATACGGGCACCATTGCATCAGTGAAATTAGTTTATTGTTCTGCATGTATATCTTTAATATTACCATACCCTCTCTTGATATAAGTTAAAGTTCAGTTACCAAAAACATCTCTGTCATAATCTCATTAGGTGAGTGATGGCAAACGCCTAATGTGTGGTGGAGCAAATTATGTGAAATGTGTTGAGTGTCACATGTAAGACACATGAGCAAGTCAAAAGTGGCACAAAACAGAGAGATACAAATGTCATTTTCTCTCTTTTTCTAAAAAATATTTTTTCCTTTAAATCAACAGGTGAGAGGGGACTGATAGATGAAGCCCAGAAAGCTCTAGAAGAAGCAGAAACTCTGAAAAAGGTTTATTCCTCTTTTGTTATTGACTTTGTTATGCATCAATTCAAGATAAGTTTGTTTTGTATTGTTTGCATGGTAAACTATTTATATATATATATATATATATATATATATATATATATATATATATATTACATGAGACCTTGTTTCATTACAATTATGAAACATTTTTTCAGTTGGGTGCACGGCAAGAGCCAATCCTAGAATCATCAAAGTATAGTGCTGCTGACGTTCGAATAGTAAGTTCAAAACTGGGAAGTTTGTTCTGTCTATATTGTAACATTATATTGTAACATGAGTTGCTCTTTGGATTTTGTTAAATTTAGTATTATTTTGGGTGTATGGATCTTTTTTGTTGTATTAAGCTATAAACAGGCCTTATCATATATATGATTGTTTGAATTTTAATGATCTTGGCTGTAGGGACCCATTCCAACATTTTTGTTTGTCTTTGACAATTAATATTGTGATCATATGAATTACACCTTAGCCTAGAGAATGTGTAGTATAAACAAGCACTAGCATTTGTATTGTCTTTCTGTCCCTGTAACATTGTCATTGAATCCTGTTTTGGATGAGTAAATGTAAGTTGACTGTGGCCTGTAATATATATTGAAAGAGCTTGTTCCGTAGATTGTGTGATTCTTTTGTTTAATGATTATTAATGTAATGTTAGCCTTCTGAGAATGCGTTTTGAGCTAAAAGTTACCATATATTTCGAAACTTCATGAATGGGAAGTAGTTCATAGACTTTTGAAGTTGGTAATTGAGGATCTAGAAATTGCAGGTTGGAGCTAGGATTCTCTTGTAGTGGGGCAACAAGAAATATGCTATGCGGTCCTATATTTTTGACTAAACAATATCGATTTAGTGCTGTTATGCCGACCTATTCAATTTGTATGTATATATATATATATATATATATATATATATATATATATATATATATATATATATATATATATATATATATATATATATATATCTGAATAAATTACCTTTTTTGTGTTAGGAAAGTTGCTTATGGTATCAGATAGCTCAAGAAACCTTCTATTGATGATGATAATAACAACAAGCATGATATTGCAATTATGTGGGTTTATGGTAGCCACCTTTTGCTTGTTATGGCATTCAGGTGGTGGAGATGCTATGCATCATGTTTTGGGTGACAACCCAGACTTTTAGGTGTAATTAGTAAATTTGTGTATTCACATAAGATTTGACAAAACTTTGTGATAGCCTTCAGCAACTAATGTAATCACTTGTAAAATTATGCTGCGGTAGGTGGATAACATGATTGTAGAAGTCTGTGCTTGTTATGATAGCATTACTAACCTCATGAATTGGATCAGCCATAAAAGAGTGATAACCTGTTGTTGAGATGCATAGCCCCATAGAGAATTTTCTGCTGTAGTATGATATCTAGCAAGAAAATGGAGAAAAGTGATTGTATGTCTCCTTCCATTGGGAGGCTACTTCTCTCTGAGGGGAATATGCACCTCCAAGAACACGAGGGAGGGAGGGGAGAGGGAGATGGGGGCAAGAAAACGAAAGAATATACTATTGAAATATAATTTCAACCTAGTGCCAAGACATCACATCAACTAGTAATTGTGGACTCTTATACAATAAAGTCTCAAATAATTCTAAATACATAATCTTACTGATTAAAATCCTTTAATTTTTTTGATTGCTGCTGTTGTCATTTTGTAATTTTCTCTGGCTAACCTCTGCCAGGTCCTCAGCCAAAGTCCACTATGGATGAGAAGCCATATAGAGAGGTGGCTGATTACTCTTAGTTTGGGGTAGGCTACTTCACCTGACCAGGCAAAAGTATCCCTCTCTTATTTAAAATGGCAGGCTAGATCCAAAACGGTGATGATCCCCTTATGTAAAGTTTATGATAAGCTAGAAATGTTCTTTTTTCCTCTTTTGAATGTGACACTGACCCTACACCATAAACACTCTTAAAGTCATCATTGATCATATCTAAAGTACAAGACCCATTTAAACTAGTTTAAGTCCAGATAGTCCGCCAAGGGTTAACGATACGAAAATACATAGTTTTTGTATATGATGAGGATCAAACCCAACCTCTTTTGAAGTGGGGAGATGCTTTACCATTCAAGAATTTGATCTTGGTCCACTGTGGGTTTTGGTAATCTCTTGGATAAGTATGATATCCAAATATCAGATGGTATATCAACCTGTACGACTTGGTGTCACTGAATATAATAAAAAATAAAACGAGCGATATTTGTATCAGTATCGGACTATATTTTGATACCGGTACTTGGTTGGATTGGTAAATACTAGTCTGTACTGATGGGTACTGTTGGGATTTGAAACTTTGCCCCCATCTAAGAGGTGGATTGGTGCTAGAAGTGGCAAAATTTTTTACAACTGGCTGAACTGCTGTAGGTTGCACATCATCTCCTAATTAAAATGGGACTATTATTTGACCTCTCTATATATAATATAAGCTGCCCTCTTCGGTTACTGTCAATTCCCAGTCAAAATAGGCTTCAAAATTTTCTGATAAGACTAGCCTGGTCTCAAAGCCTATACAAGACTATGGTGTAGTTGGCTCCATGGTTGCTGATGTCAGCCCAAGACGGATGGTCTGAGCTTGCCAATTAGTCCAATAAGACTGCCACCATGTGGATAGATCCATAATTGAGTTGGTTAACTTACACCACTGGATCCAATCTGAGGTAAAAGATGAAGATGAAGTAGTCATCATAACCGTTGTGTTGTTGCTCGGATCATTTAGTAGCTAGCATGGCTCAACTTGGACTTCCAAAATATCCAATCAAATTGGTTTTGACTTGAAAAGGTTGAGTTTCAGACTTATCTGACCTGGGTTGGGCAAAGGGCACAGTGTATCAAACAGATGATGAGTTGTATTATTCGAATTGAGGGAGATCGAGTAGAGGAAGATAGGAAGCAGTGAGAAAGAGGAAAGAGAGATGCTTAAGAGAGGTATAGGACCCACTGAATTTTGTTTAATCTCAATTGTAGATCATCCACCCCATAACAAGACAGCAAACTTTATTATTGTATACATAAAAATGAGAGTCCTATTCTTATAAGGATTTTAAGAAAAATTAAACATCACTATGAGGTCTACCTAATCTAGATCTATCTAGTATAAACTCCTTCCCACACTACAACTAGTCTAAAATTCATCACATCTTATCTTTTTAGAATTAACAATGATAATAGTTGATCTGGAAATTTGAAATAAAAGTTGTCATAGTACTATAGTTGCCAAATCAACTTGATTTTATTACTCAAAACCAAAATCCCAACCTAAACATACTATAAATCCAATTTGTCGGCTATGTCATGCAAACTCTTCTTTATCCTGGCTTGTGATGAACTGTGAAGAGGAACTAACAATATCCATACACATATATTTGCTTGGTGGGTTCATGTGCAGAATATAATAATGAAACTCTATTGGGCTAATGCATAGTTCCACTTGGAATTAGGCCAGATATCGTGTGAGGTGTTGGAGTTTGCATTTAGTGAGTGTTACAGGAGAGAATTTCTTTTTTTATTTATGCTGAGTGGGTGGGAACAGAGGTTGCATTTTTTTCAGAGATCACAAAGAACAGCATTGTGTAAAAGGAATGTTGATGGTAGTAACCCTCACATGTGGTTTTGTTCTGACTGTTTCATCCTTCCATTTTGGCTCCATTCCTCCACCAATCATTATCCCTGATAAGCGTTCAATTGGCAAAGATCAGATACATTTTAGACCTAAAATTTATGAATTGTTGCTTTTATGACTCTTAGTTCAGCGTTAATTTCATTTAGTCACCTGTTTTCTGGTATTTTTGTTGGACGATCCAGTGCAATAATCTTTTAGCAGGTAATCCTGATTTAAGTCTATTGAATCTAAATATATGAATGATGATACAATCTGGTATATTTTGCAGACTGATCAGAAGTTGCGTGTATGTGATATATGTGGAGCATTCTTGAGCGTCTATGACAAGTAATTCTCTCATTTTAACATATGAAAGTTATAACGATGTCCCTTAGAATCGGGTGCATTTAGTCCTTGTTACAGACTGGCCTTCTGCATAGTTTTATGGGAACAATCATTCTAGTTAAAAGAATGTTAGTTTTGCTTTCTTATGTTTATTTGGATCTAAGGACACATCTGCCAACCAAATTATTAAGAGCTATCAGTATTTGTGGTTTTCTAATGATTCAGCAATCTGTTCCTGTGGTGTCCAGTGATCGTCGCTTGGCTGATCATTTTGGAGGAAAACTTCACCTTGGCTATATGCTAATCCGTGAAAAACTAGCAGAACTCCAGGTAATCTTTGCAAATCATCTCCTTGTACAATTTTTAAAATTTTCTTGTATTAATACTTTGCCCTCTTTTGGGTACATGATGCAGATGTGCATTTGAATTTCTAACAGGGTTTTGTTACAGTTTTAGTTTTTACAGTCTGTGTGGATTGAGTTTGTATTCTTACTAGATTCCTTTGAAGTTCAAACTTTGAACATGTTGGTCAGGTGCTGGTATAATGTTTCGCATTCTCCAGTAAAGAGTTACGATTATTTTTGGCATCAGTGAGTTTTCTTTCCTCAATTGAAAAATCACCACCATGTGGTTATGTTGAGTTTCTGTCTTCACTTCTTTTACTTGGCTAGTACATTGTCATGTGGGAGGGTCCCTTTGAAGTAGCGGACATATATGGACTCAGAGAACTTCATTCCTGTACCCCATCACGACAACTGCAATCACTTAAGTCAAAGAAACTGTAAGCAGATGAACAGTATGTAGAGCATATTAAAATTGGCAGCATAGCATTGTGTTTTTTCATTTTGATGTAACTGCTCACTTATTCCTGATCTTGGTTCTTATTTGTGATTTTGGGGTGATGTTGGAAACTAAGCAACATTGCAACAGTTGTTTGGTAAATTATGAGCAATTTTAACAATAACTGTTTATAAGATTTGAATGTTCTTTTTTAAGCAACTAATTTGCCTAGTTAGCAAAGTTTTTGGAATTTACAATTTTAAGGAGCATATCCTTAAGTTTTAGCAGTTCCATCATATCTTCTCTGTCATAATGTGATCATCTCATGCAAAGGAATTCTGGAATAGTTATCCCTTAATGTTATATGTTCTTCCCCATTGGAGTTTTAGATCATTAATTCACTGCTTCTCATTCATATATTACATGACATGACATGGACATGATATTTGTTTGCATGCATTACTAATGATTTTATATATGAATACATGTTTTGTAAAAGTCATGATCATCATTCTTGTACTACATGTAAATTGTAAAGGATTAAAATCATTCACCAAGTACCTCATATTCATATACCAAACATTAAGGAGATATTCACAGTAATAGTAAGATCCAAGCAAATAATCCATATTGATATAAATCCTGCAATAATAATATGTCATTAATAAATCTAGGTGATGCATATGCCGGTGTTAGACTGGTGTCGGACATGAATGCTCCAAGCATTTGATGTGGTTGTGATGCATTATTTCTCATTTCTGATTGCATCCTGAATTTCTCTTCAAATGTGTCCAAGGTTATCTTAGATGATGGTGTTATTATGTGACTAGGAGAAATTAATTGTTTACTACTATGTCATTAATTATGTGCTGTAACCTTTGGTCATTCTACTATTATGTGACTAGGAGAATTCTTAATTCTAGCTGAAAGTAAATATAAAGTGACTCCCTGAAAGTGGTTGATGTCAAATTATTTAGCTCATGAATGCCATCCCAGAAGTCATTTTCATAGAAATGGTTAGATAAACTTCTATAACTTATTTGCACTTTGATGACTTTGGAACATGGAGAATTGAACTCTGTGGAGTGGACTATAACCATAGCTGTTTGTAGCCTGTGAGTTATGTGATATGGCTACAGCTGCTTGTTTATTATTGAGAATGGTGCATCTTCACAATCTATTTTGCCAGGAAGAGAGGAACAAAAAACGAAAGGTTGATCGATTTGAAGATGATAGGAGGTAGCATTCTCTTTGTTTGTGATGCTTGGAAGAATCAAAGCATAGCCATCAATTAACAATAATATTTCACAATTTCCTGCTTCAGGGCAAAAGATCAAAGTAGGGATCGTGATAGGGCTGGAAGCAGGGATCAAGGTGGAGGTAAAGAGGTTCATGTTGATAATCGAATTAGAGGCAGAGAATTTGATCAACGAAATAAAGACCATGATCCACATTATGATAGAGATCTTAGAGACCGAAATAGAGATTCTGATCAATCCCGCAGTTATGACTCAAGGAGCAGAAGGCCACGTTCTCGCTCAAGGGATCATGGTAGAGATTATGACCGTCATAGGTGAGTACCTACATGTTCTTTTTTTAACGATTTTGGGTATTAGTCCTTCTGTACTTTCAGTAACTGCTGCATCCAGTTACTAAAATTTTCTCTTTGTTCTTCATGGTGTGCATAACTGTGTTTGTCATGAGTTGTCTAGCTAAATACTGCAGATATTAATTAGTGTTGGAAGAACATTTGCATAATGCATGTCTTATTTTTCAAAGAAAACATGATTAATATGAAATTTGATTTGAACTTTTTCTTATTAGTAGTGGTTAAGAGAGAGAATGGATAGATCTTTAGCTAGTTGTAATCAAAGCGTCAGTCAGCTCGGCAGATATCATAAAGTCTTTTGGTTACTTTTGCTTCTTTTCAAGTTCTGACCCATTCTTTTGTCTTCTGATTTTATTTTCTAAGTCTGAGCGAAGTGAGTAATTGCATTCTGTGATCAGGATCTTTGGGAATGCATCTAGTGATATTTCTGATTCACCAGTCACAAGATATTGTAATCTTTGACAATAGTTTTTCAAGCTCTTGGAAGGAATATAATGTTTGTTTCTCATTACATTATCATTGATAAAGTTTGGTTCTTTGCTGTAAAATTTGAACATAATTCGGTGTCCATATTGTAAGTGATGTCTCTGGATTCCTGATTTAGAACTGTTGATTGAGCATTATTTTTATACTAATGAAACATTAATTTATAGTTAAATTTTTTAAAAAACAAACTCACCAACCTTTCTTTATCATATTCAACTCGTTTTTTTTTTTTTATCTATTTGTATCTGCTCTTGTTGCATAACATTGCATTATCTCCAAACCTCGCCTTGCTTTAATCAAATAGTGCTCTTTTTTTACAATGCTGCTAGCCCAATTTAACATGTGTTGGATCATTCTTGCTGCAGGCGTCATGGCAGGTACTGATATATTGCCATCTGGATTACTATGGGTATCTGTCATGGACCGAGAAGGTTACAATAAATGTATGTATCAACTTTGTTCTTGTGGTGATCTGTCGTGTGTTTTTTTCCGATGTCTGGAGCCACTGGTTGCAATATTTGGTGTCAGTGCTGCCTGACCAGGGCAGGCAATACTGGTGAAAACTCTTCTGGCTTTTGTGATACCTTGTTAGAACTGGCAAGAAAGGTCTTAGGGTGTGAATAGATTAGGAAATTGTGATCTTAAAAGTTCCCAGCTGAGCTTCCTTTTCATGTCTTCCTGCATTTTCTGCTTATTCGTGGATTTTATTCTGTGTCCCACACTGGAACAAAAACATCTGAATCTTTTCCAAGGATGCTTACTTGTCTTTTGTAACTTCACTTGATATATTTGGTTCAAGAAAACACAAATCCCTATTCTGTACTTTGGTGTTGACATTTAAGTAACACACAATCATGTGTGAATATTTCTTGACCTTTGCTTGCAGCAGCTTAAATTACTCAATTGCTTTGGGGGCTTTTGGAAGGAGGTTATGAGTGGCTATCTGTGGAAGGGAATACATTGGTGATATGATACGAGAATGTCTGTAAGCGTCACTGTAGAGAGAGAAATGGCGTCTCCAAGCTAAAGATCCTTTTCTATTCCTTTTCCACTTCATCATCTTAAACGAACTGTATTAGCATCTCTAGACTTAGTTTGGTTTGCTTTGAATCAATTCATTTGATGATTTATCAATTCTAAATAGAATTAAAATTGATGTTTGATGTAATGTTTATATATGTTTGTGTTGTTTAGTTTTATTCATGCTTTACATAGTATATAGAAGGCTTGTAATAGGTTTGACAATATCAGTTTGGTTGGTTTTATGATCGTTTTAGGCTTGTAAATACATGTTATGTATAATCATTGTACAGATGTAAAATTGTTAGGAATAAATCATTCAGTTAATTGTTTTAGGGGTTTCTAGCTTCATATAATGATGCGGTGTGTTATTCAGTACAACATCCAAGAACTATGTAGGTGGCACATGGTTGGATGGGCTTTTGGGGTAATGTTTGCAATTAGTTTGTTGTCTTGTTTCGCAACAATGTTATGTGAGCATTAGTGGAGACTTTTAGCCGTAGCAAATCACGTTGGGTTTTTTTGTTGTGTGATCATTCAGATTTTACAAAGTCTATGTTTATAACTTGTATTGTCTATCAAGTGTTTGTTGAAATAGTTATTTGTGGTTTTCGAGTTAAATATTTTTTCTAATCCGTATTCTCTTTTGTAAGTCTTTAAGAGATTTATGGGTGGTTGATCCTTTACAAACGGAGACGTAAAGGTATCACACGACTTAGGAAAAACTAGTTAAGTCCATGATAGATGATACCAGAGCAAAACAAATACATTTAGAAATACTTGACATGCAAATTTGAGGGACCTAGTGGGGTTGCGTTGAGGGCGGTTAACATGCGTGATCGTTTAGAGGGAAACTAGCGTTGAGATATAGTGAAAGAAGTTGCTCAAAGAAACGAGTATTTGATATTAATATTCAAAGGAATGATCAATCATTCGTGTGAAAGGCATCACAAGGACAAGTGAGCTAGGAAGAATGTATAACACACGAAGGTTATGATGGTTGAGTTTGAGCTACGACTCAACATTGGTAAGCAAAACTTGACGGTGCTCAAGGCAAGTGGGGTACTTGAAAAAGGATAAGATCGTGCAAGGTAAGATAGGTTGCTCAGCAACCAAAAGAGTTGTGCAAAGCTCGTAAAGATGCGAGAAATTATTAATTCGAAGAATTTAATATTAATATAAGGGAAATGATTAATTCGAATAATTTGATATTAATCGAAGGACTTGTATGCGGATGATGGATTGTCATCCTAAGGCGATCGAAAATCGACGTCATGGAGTATTGGAACTTTCCTTTCGGCATGGAAAAGATACGTTTGTAAGAGGTTGAAGTATGTAGGAGTTTAGCATGTTGCTAAGCCTTAAGGGGCGTAGCAAGAGCTATATTGGCAAAGAGTCGCAATCTAGTAAGTGCATTCATGGGGATAGAACAGTGCACAATTTATTCAACAAGTTGAAGTAGTTCAAGGGGATGGTGGTCTTCGAAACTTCTAGAGGGAAGGATGCGAAGAGAGAAGTTGATCCATCGAGACAAATATCCAGGAGAAATAAGTCTTAGTTCTCTAGAGGGAGAATCATGTGCAATAAACTGCACATGTTAAGGAGAGGTACCTTAAGACAATAACTCCACAAAGCTCAACGGATCAAGTAAGTGCGAGGAGTCATCGTATGATCTCACATAAGGTAATGCGTTGGTGCACACATTGTGAGATCAAGTGGGGAAGCGACCCAATACATCACCAAATGAAAACACACTTAGAATTGGTGTGGAAATTAGACTCAATGTAAGGCTAACCCGTTAAATGATATACATAAATGCCACCAACTCAATGTAAACCGAGGAGTGGAGCAATTTGATGAAGTGCCCAAGCTGCATGAAGGGAGTCAACATAGAAGACGAAACATAGAGTGAAGGCATGAAGCTTTCCTTGGACAGAGGTCAATAATATGAACTCTCGTAGAAGCAAGAGAGGGATCATGTTATTGTATGGTTTCCTCATTCTGATGGAGCAGACTCAATTTGCATGATGCCAAAGTTGAAGGGAGTTCAAGGCACATGCACTTTATCTCCATAAAATATTTGATGGAGGAACTAAGACAACTCAACTTGTGAACGTGAAGTTTGGGTCAGAAAGTCTTAACACAGGGCAAGAGGATGCGAAGGTGGGTACTCTTGAAGAATATATTGTAGTGTTGCCATTCAAATTGTCACGAAGGAAGCAATGCGTAGTAGAGATTATGTTGGTGGGGTAAAGGCCTAGGATACAAATAATGGTGCACCAACTTCAATAAAGTCGATGAACTTCAAGAGTTGTTAGACGACGGATTGTCCTAGAGCTATGCTTCGTCTGAGTGTGACTTGAGAGCGGGTGGACGAAGATCGATTACTAAAGGAGAGAACACAATTGAGGTGGCGGAGGCCCTGTAATGTGCTGGCAGAGGCCACACATAGAGAGGTCGCAGTCTGAGTTCATCTCACAAAAATCATAATGAAATGAAAATATCACCAGGAGGCGACATGATACAATGGATCATAGTGGAATTGTTTGAGGCAATGCGACACATACGAGAGAAGTCTTGCGAGGGACTTAATCGTACGGAGGTATAATCGAAAGCTATTGGGAGCTCTACTTCTGTGAATAACATGACGACAAATAGAACTATGAATTCAAGAAGTGAATACTATAGTACCATAAAGGCAGGTCTTCCGTGCGTGCATCGAATTTTGCATCGGATGAAAGTCATAGTCATCAGCATATGGGGGTTATGTACCTTTGAGGGAGAATTCCAAGTGCAAGTGCTAATGAATCTCATGGGGGGGGGGGGCTTGAACATATAGAAGTATGATTAGAGCGGTTGGAGAGTTGAATTGTTCTAGAGCTCATATTTGCTTAAGGGAGTCCGAAAAGTCAGAGGATAAAGTCGAGTAGGCGAACATTGCTACCAAGAAAGCAAAGGAGAATAGATACGATGCAAGCTCTGCAACATGATAACAGAGGCCATGCATGAGAGTTGTAATATATCTTTCCATCGACCAAGGTAAATTGCTCGAAGAACACAGAGGTATTGAAGTAAGTGGTCGAAAGAGGCGAGGAAGTAACGATGAGTCCAAAGGGACTCAGCTATCTAAAGCTAAGCATAGGTTAGAATTGAGGTAGACTCAGAGGAGTGCTACAGTGCCGTAGAGATGGATCTACTGATCATGACGAAAGGGACGTGGATACGAGGCAATGGATAGTAGGGCCATGGGCATGACAACGCCATGGTATCGTAGAGGTAAGACTTCCATAAAGTCATCGATCCCTTGCTTTCATGGAGGAAGAGCACTTGGTTGTAAAAAAGGCTAAGGTAGAAAATACAGAGGAAAACTTTAAATACCAAGACAAAGTTAAAGGGTAAAGGCTAAGGAACTTCGTAAGATCGGTGTCAACGAACTTCTCATCAAAAGCCAAAAGTGAAGGACTTCGGATCGATGCACGAGTATTCGACCTAGAAACGAAGTAGGTAGTATGCGATGTTGTATCTTTTCTACTCAAAAGAGTAGGCAACAGAGATGATGGAGAATGTGGTATAATCCCAAAGGCGATCAAAACTATTGAAGACTTGCTCAAAGTCAGGACAAATGTTTGCTCTTTTCGAACAAAACTTCTTGCATTTCAGAAGTTTGATGACAATAAGAAGGTGAGTCGTAGTAGCTAACTTAATGCAAGGAGTGCAAACACTTCGAGTGCTTCGGAAATATAAGCAAAGAGTAGACGAAGGCTAGTAACCAACTAAATGTATAGAGTACAATTCTCGAGGAGGTGAGCGAAGTCGAATAACCTTTGTATTCTCAACTCTTAAGAGAATGGATAAAATCGAGTGCCCTGGTCCACTTATTTATCCAGCAGAAGAGCTCTACACTAGTTCAAATGCCCTTCAAAGAAACTTAGTATAAGACAATAGTTGTTAAATTCTCACCAATTGTGATCAATGCTATCGAGAGTAGATTGTTCACTTTATTTCCCAATAGGATATCAATCGAAAACGAAAATGACGTGAACCTACTTGGAGGCAACAATTAAGTAGAAGAGGAATCGATAGACAAATTTTGTGTAGGAAAGATCTCAAAAACTTCAATGTCTACGTGGCGATGCTCATTAAAGCTATAATAGGCATTCACCCAGTTCAAGCGACATGAGACATTTGAAAGAATGACGTATAACAAAGAAGTTCTTTTCCTTCATCTGAAGGATCCATAAGAATCAACAAGAATGAGCACAACTCAATCGACCCCACACCAGAGTCAGAATCATTAGCAAGTTGAAGCAATGTGGCAGATCAAAGTTCAACTACTCAACAACGGTGACAGAGTGCAACTAGGAGCCGAGAGACGTGTTGTAAGTGGAGCAAAATATTGAAGATTTAACAAAAGCGAGAAGACGCAGCATTCACAAAGGCTTTGACAAGGACGTCAAATGAATAAGTACGAGAGAATATCACGAACAAAACTATAAACATGGTATTCGATATAATGCTTATGTATGTTAATATCTTTCGATTATGTTTATGTTTTGTACAACATATAAAGGGCTTGTAGTAAGTTTGACAACCCCAATTTAGTTGGTTTTTATAATCATTTTAGGCTTATAAACGTAGGTTGTGTACAATCATCACATAGAGGTAAAACTGTCTAGAAACAATTCATCCAGATAGCCATTTTGAGGGTTTTCTAGCTCCACAAAGTGATGTGATATGTCAGCCAATACAACACCCAAAAGCTATCCAGGTAGCACATGGCTGGATGAGTATTTGGGATAATGTTTAAGGTCAATTTACTATCTTATTTCATAGCAATGTGACCACTTGTGGTGACTTTTAGTCATTGCAGACCATCTTGGACCATTTATTATACGACCGTTCAAAGCTTGCATCAAGTGTTTACTGAAATAGTTGTTTATGGTTCTCTAGTTAAGCGTTTTTTCTAACATGTCTTCTTTTTTATAGGTCCTTAAGGGATCATAAGAGGTTTCGAGAAAACTGATCCTTTGTGGATGGACACGCAAAGGTACCACATGACTTGGGCAAAACCAACTAAATCTGTAACATATTAGTGGTTTGATTTTAGTTCTTGGCTTTGGGGAATTAAAATTAAGAGTTTTAGTTTCGATTTCAATTCAAACCCATGATTTTAGATTATTTCAAAGAAAAAAAATTATTAAGTGAGCAACGGTCGTAGAATTAGTAAGAAAAAAAATACTATTGCAAAGACAAAATAAATCAATGGGATTGTTAGGTTCGAACTCCCAGTTTTAAATTTATCTAATTATTATTATTTTGGTTGGGTGACAATATTATACATATATAATTTTTTAATTCGTGAATGATGGACATGATATGTAATAATCTGTTCAATTTTAACTATGATTATAAAACATATTAGCGATTCTCATGTCAATGATAGTTGCTGATCATGCTTTTAGCATGGGGACTTGTCAAAGCTCAAGCATACATATTGATGATTGGACTAAGGAGAAGAAACGAGAATACTCTCGATCTATCGACTGAAGGAACGATCGATAACGATCTATAATTTTTTATGTCATTATACTCGTAACATAGAAATACATCCATTTTGCAAAGTAAAATTATGATCAGGCAACATCTTACAACTCATATGTGCATCTTTTGAGCTTTCCTTTGTTGTCCACCTAAAGATTCCATCAGGCAACATTTTTAATTCATAATTTCCCGGCAAATTCAAAATCATTAACACGATTGTAACCAATATAGAGATCAGCCCTAAGGTTATTTGAAGATGATAATAACATCATGCCAGAAGTCTTGTGCATAAAGATGGCATGCAGTGGTGGTGTGTGTGTAATTGCACCTAAAACCCAACAAGAATGTCCACCTTGCCTAATTGTTTACTTGATGTTCTCTAACATAGGAAAATATGAACAAATAGCAACAAAGAGAAAGGGAAAGATAATCCTACTGGACAAAGACACTGATTGTTATGTTTTCTCAAGAGAAGTGCAAATCGGTATACAACATAAAGTGCAGTAAGAATGAACCTTATTTTAAGCCTGCACGATGGTCATACAAGAATAAATTAAGAAATTGAGATGCAGATTAAATGGAAGAAAAATGAAAATGGCAATGGGCTAACCCCCAGTACTGCTCTTTAACTTGGACAAGAAACAAGAGATTTCCATTATTTTCAAGAAAGAGAAAGGAGAAGACATGAAACTATATCGAAATGTGTAACTTGTTACATGGTAGCAGAAATAAGAATATCATGTCTAATTTTCTTGGTTGCGTCAATGATTCAGCCTAAGAAAACTTCCATTGGATGAATCAAATTTCATTGGAGTTGGGAATATGCTTCAAGCACAAAGGTGGAGGTATTTGGAAGCACAAAAGTCAAAATCACTGTTTTCTTTCTTTTTGGAATTATAGATACAAAAATTCACTAGATTATGTGTCATTTTTCCATGTATGAGAAATCCTAGTCCTGTGACTGCAGACATCAAGGAAAGCAAAGTCATGTTGAAATTGCATGTCCAATTTGCTATGGTGTACCAGTAAAATCATATGCCATTTGGGTTGCATGCTTAGCCTGCAAATCCATCATATGATTCTCCAATTGACAACAAAATCAATATATTTTTATAAATTTGTAATTTCAAGCTCATTTGCATCAATAATTTGAGATGAATATCTCTCATCCTTTATTATCTTAAAGAGTTCTTCCAATCTCTCATAGATTAATGCAAATTTAGGATGAGACTTATCTCTTGCAACAAAAGCATGTACCTCATTGTTAATCTGGATCCAACTCCATCCAGCTGCTTTCTGGACTTCATTTTCATCCATTTTTCTCCTTACTCTCTCTGCCTCCTGCCATTCACCATGCAAAGCATGCAAGTTTGAGAGAAGCACATAGCTTGCGCTGTCTGTTGGGGTCAGCTCGAAAATCTTCTCTGCAGCAAGTTTTCCTAGTTCTAGATTCCTATGCAATATACAAGATCCTAATAGCGCCTTCCACATAGTAATATCTGGCTCAAATGGCATCTGCTCAATCATATGATGTGCCTCTTCAAGTCTTCCAGCTCGACCCATCATGTCAATCATGCATGCATAATGTGAGGCAGAGGGTATAATGCCATAGTGATCATTCATCATCTTGAAATACCTAACTGCTTCATCAACACAACCTGCATGATTACACCCAACCAAAATCCCTAGAAATGTAGAATCATCTGGAATGATACAGCTGGTCTCTGACATCTTAGCAATTACTTTGAGGGCCTCTACCCCATGCCCATTATATGAATAGCCATGAATTAATGAGTTCCAGGACAATATATCATGAGTATGCATGTTGTCAAATACCAATTCTGAATCCTTGATGCAGCCGCACTTGGCATACATAGTGATCAGTGAATTCCCCATGCAAACATCATGGTCACACCCTAACTTTAGTGAAAGAGAATGAAGTTGCCTTCCTTGATCCAGTAAGGCAAGATTTGCACAAGAACTTATGGCACTAGATAATCCATACTCGTTAGGTTTGTGTCCTTCCCTATGCATGTGGCGAAGTAATTCAATGGACCTGTCATCGCATCCATTCTGGAAATTACCAGAGAGAGCAGCAGTCCAGGAGACAGTATCAGGTGCCTCAATTTTCACAAACACCTTCTCTAGCTCTTCAATCTTACCACATCTAGCATACATGCTCAGTAAAGCATTAGACACTCGGATATCAGAGGTTAACTTACGCTTGATCACCAAGCAGTGGAGTTGCAATCCCAACTTAGCTAACTCTTGAGGTAATCCACAAGCTCCAATAATAGTTGAAAAAGTGAACTCATTAGGTTGTATGCCTGCACTAACCATATCATTGAATACTCTCAGGGCATCCTCTGGTTGCTCATTCCGAAGACAGCATGAGATCATTGAGCTCCAAGTGACAACATTCTTAGGTTCCAATTGTTGAAACACCAATTTAGCTCGAGTAAACTCAAAACTCCTCGAGTAAAAGTCAATCAAAGCGCTCGCAGAATAAACACTGTTGATGATCATGGTTTTGATCATGAAAGCATGGATCTGTTCACCAAGAAGTGGTCCACATGCTGTTAAGATACTTGTAATAGTATGCTCATTTGGCTCGATCCCTTGTCTCACCATTTGATCAAACACTCCAACCGCAGATTCTAACACATTGTTCCTACAATATCCTGAAATTAGTGAAGTATAACTCACCACATCAGGATCTGTAATCCCATCAAAGACTGACTTAGCTTTGTCAATCAACCCACATCTTGAATAGAACTCGATCAGACTACTGGCAGTCCAGCCATCATCCCCAAGACCAGAGCGGGCGATGAGCGAATGCAGCTGCTCTCCAGGCTCAGCAGCTGCCATATCAGTGCAGGCCCGGAGGGCAGCATTGACTGCAAAATCATTGGGAAGCACACCAGAGTCGAGCATTTCGACGAAAAGGTGGAGCCCCAATTCTCCATAACCATTTCGGACGCACCCAGAAATCATCGAAGTCCACGTGACAACGTTCCTCTCAGGCATTTCGTCGAACACCAGAAAAGCATCACCTACGCGTTCAACTTTCATAAACAAATCGATCAGCATGGACTCGAGAACAACCCCCAGTTCGATTCCTTGACGTTTGATTTGGAGATACAGATCCAGAGCCTCGGAATGCGTCTTCGATGCTACTGCTTGCTTCAATCTCTCGACAGAGGTTGGCGAGACGGTCGGTCGGGTCTTCTGCGGGAGTGGGGCAGTGGGAATGCAAGTTTTTGGTAACAGAGAAGTGGGATTTGAAGGGAGTTTGGTCCATTTTGGATGAGGATGGAGAGGCTGATGCGAAGCTTGGAGCTTAACGGGGTTTATGGATTCGGAAGAGGACAGAGGAGATGAGCTAATCATGTTTGTGCTACTCGTGGCGGGAACTAAAAGGTCCATTTATGGTCTATTGGGAGGGAACGGCATAGGATTGCTAAGTTGGAGAAAAAGATATATATATATATATATATATATATATATATATATATATATATATATATATATATATATATATATATATATATATGTATGTATGTATATGTATGTATATGAATATATATATATGTATATATATATATGTATATGTATGTATATATATATAGGAAATTCATATAATAATAATAATAAAAACAAGTCAAACGGGCAGATTGATGAGATGACAGATTGATCGCTGGCTTCTAACCATTAAACCAATCTTTTTGTTTTAGGATGAAATCACTAAGAAATTTACAATGCTGACTTGGATAGTTTCTAGAACAGGAGAAAAGGTTTTTGGTCGACGCCACTGAACTGTTCAACATTGCAACTTCGCATTAATTAGGGATAAATGAAGTCTCAATTCATGACGAATTAACGAGTAAGCCAACGAATGATGGATGAAACAAGTTTCTCAAGTTGGTGCATATGCAACTAATATTACAGTTTCTATCCCATCACATAGGCAATATGGAGGCAAAACATATGGCACAAATACCTGCTCACATAAATGAGGATGCAAAAACAAAAGGGAACTCTCCGGTGACAAAAACATATCAGCAACCTGCACGGGAATTGGAAAGCAGAAACGTAAAATTCAAAATGAGGATAAGAATAGATGGATGTACATCGAGAAATATGATAACTCAGAGAGACCTACCAAACTTCTGAACGTAGGTATCATTGCATCCTCAGGGATCCGAGGAAGGGGCAGCAGCAGTCGTTGGGTTAGGAACCTGTTTATTTACAAGAGCAGATAGTGCTTTGACTACAATGCTCATATTTGGCCTGAACTCAGCTTCATATTGCACGCACAGAGCTGCCACAGCAGCAAGCTGCATGAATGGAACAAATTCTTCACTGGAGTCCAGCAAAATTGATCTATGCCACATGGAATGATCCATAGATGACACATGCCATGAGAATGACAAACATGCAGAAATAGTAACAAAGGGGAGGAGAGACCTTTGCAACTGCCTTTGGTGGATAATCTCCCTTCAGTCTTGGATCCACACACTGTTTGACCTTGTCCTCGCTCAATCTAGGAGTTGCCTGTATCGAGCGAGGTGAAAAGGAAACAGTACAAGGCTGGTTATCTTACCACATATAATTTGCAGTTGATGCTGGTGTTACATCAGCATTGGTGTTAAAAAAGAGCATCTTGTGGAGAAGTTCTCCATATATGGATTACAGCATCAATCTATAACCCAAAGAGTAGGATAGACTAGACATATATGAGAAACAAAGTGACAAGTTACAATTAATCCACATACATGAATAAGACTCTGAAAATATCATTCAAACTTTGGATAAAGATACTCATTGAAGTCTTTCAAATGCCCTATCAATCATGGCACTGTACCATACTTGTTTAATCTGTTTTACTATGAAGGTCAACCATGGCTGGTAAGAGGTATCTAAAGAACATAGGATTGTATTGCTCGCAGAGTCAATACATAAAATGGTTTTTTTATAATGACCATTCTCAAGCCTCAGCCCTTCCAAATGATGTGAGCAACTATCAGAGTTCATGCTTCATGCTATCCTGGAGGCAAACAGATGAATTGACCGAATTAGCTAATCAGTAGACTCAAGCACCAAGGTTACCTGACCCATTATGCATAAAGGTTTCCAACCATTGTCGAGGCTAAGTTCATATACTGAGTCACCAAGTTCTCAAGTTGGATATGCATCGAGACAGTAAATCTTCAGAAAATCCAGATAAATTTAGGACTCTTATGACACTTGGTTATTTCAAAGAACATTGACCTACTAATGATGGGACAAGTTGGATAATTGGATTAAAACTTGTTTCTTCAGTGTCATCTAACAAAGCACTAAATAGCCAAAACAAATTTGGATGTTACTGCTGTTGTTTTAAAATGACCTTATCTTTCCAAACACTAGCTTCCATATTGCTGTGTAAAAAGGGTTGCTCATACAGTTTTATCACCAATCATGGTGAAGCAGTTAGCAATGTGTCACTTTTACATGTTCCTAATTCAAAATATCCAATGCTGAGCTTGTAGACATTTTTCCTTCTAATTTCCTAATTTAAAACATCCAAGGAGAGGCTATATCTGTACCAATGTGTATCCACATATATGCTCTTTAAGACATGTACATTCTGGCTGAGCTTGTAGTGTCCTCTCACAAGCAGAATACCACTGTTGATGAGCATAATTGATCACAATACAACCTATGTTGCTCGGAGTTGGATATCAACATCAGACAGTTATCCTCCTTAAGAATACAGGAATTTTCAATTTTGAGTATCGAAATAATACCAATATATATTTAAATTGTTTTGTCGAGTACTTAAATACTATTTTCTTTTCTCCTCTTCTGTTCTCTTTATCACTTATTTTATCATTTCCCTGTTACTTTTTATTCTCTTCTCTTCTCCCATCTTCTGTTCTCTCTCTCTCTCTCTCTCTCTCTCTCTCTTTTTTCTCCTGTTGCCAGATATTAAATCCCATTTAACAAAATCAATTCTTTCCTCAAGTCCCAACCTCCCTACTCAAGCAGATTCCTGTCCTTGAGAGTCCCGCCTCCCTCTCAAGCAGCAGCAGCAGCCCTTTAGATCAGAGATTTTGGTGGCAGGAATGTACTACACGGACACCTCCCCTCTCTCTTCATCTTATTTGCCTTCATCTCTTGGTCTGTGGTCACTGCTTATTCTTCGCCACAGGCGAAGGATCAACAGGAAACAGCCAGACAGCCAAGTCCAGCTCAGAGTACAGATGTCACACCCACACAATACAGTAGGAGAAACACAGTTCGATTCATCAACTTAGCGAGACCCACACTACAATGTGCCCGAATACTTGTAGTGGCAGTCTTAACTTGATGGTGTACATGCGAAGAGGATCTTCCACAGTTATATCAGATGTGGGACAATATAACCATGAAAGTGATCTTTGTTTCCGGTAATACGCTGGCCATGTTGCCAACACAACATGGCACAAAGTATTTCCGAGAAATGAGAAGGCTACAGAGCTCAAATTCTTTATGCATATATACACATATATGTATGAACATAAATATGTATACAAGAAATGTATATGAATATATGTGTGTATATTCCTCATCATAGACTTCTACTTAGAACTGCACGAATGAAATTATAGAGATGCAATCAAGTAATAGTTCCCTTTGAAATTAATACTAACCCAAGTAACCAGACTTTGCTGCCCTCTGGGCATTGTGTGGTCAACCGGTTTCCTGCCAGTCAGCAGCTCTAGAAGCACAACACCAAAGCTATATACATCACTTTTCTGTGTCAGCTGGCCTGTCATAGCATACCTGCATAAGTTTTGACATCATTCATTAGTACCAGAAACCTGCATTATACTTGAGAATTCGAAATTAAGTCTATCTCAAACTAAACTAATGTCTCTATGTTCCAGGATAAGATTTATCTGGTTTCTCACGAGGAACAGATTCAACTAATGATGGATGATTGATAAATGATGATAGTTCAATTGCTTCCATTGAGTTGGTTCTACATCTCAATGTTCTTTCACACTAGCTATGTCTTCCAAAACTAAAACAATAAATTGTTGCAACAGAAAATTCAGTAAAACAAGTTTGGACAAGGAACTACCTTCAATAAGTGATCAGCTGTTCAGTAAAACACATCCTACAAAAAGTAACTTTTATGTGTAGATGAGGACAGAACATTTCCCCGATTATTAGTTTAATACTCTAACTTTGTTTGTCTTCATCCTTTGTCCATAAATTATCTAAAATTCTCCAGTAGAGAAGTAAAGATAAGCAGCATAATATAAGGAGTTAAAAGATTAAGCTGTCCAATTAGACTACTGAAAGCTTCCGTTGGAAGCCACTAACAAATTCTCATTTGATTTCCAGTGTTTCTCAAGAAATTCCAAATAAAGATTGATTGCCCTGTTAAACTTTACAAGTATTTTAGCAATCATAAAATTCAAAAGAATAAAGATTTCAGGATTTCTTGGTAGGGTTCAAAATCAAATTAAAAAACATCAGAGTGAATTACATCCATAGGATAAAGTACTCCCAAAACTTGCAATCAGAAAGAATACTTCATATCCCATAACTGATAACTAAAAACTGCTAATCCTTACAAACAGTGTTTGATTTATATTTTTTTTTGCAAATAAAATTATGTCGGATGGCATTTCGAACTCTCAACCTTTTGACAAAATTTGTATTATATGATAGCTAAATCTACTGAGTCAAGACTTACCAGTGGTCTTTCTGATCACTCCTTTCTCTATCCTACAAGTACTGGTGGCATAAAGGCTTCTATTCTAACATTCAGTATGATTTTGACGCAACCCCTACAAGTAGAACCACATAAAATTTGCAACAAAAAAATTCTATGATGATCACATCAGTCTGTATCCTTATTAGTGTATTAGAGTAATCAAACAGCTCAGAGCCTTCTTGAATCAATGGCATAGAATACATATTCACAGTTAGGCTTCTAGTTTCTCTGTAGTTTCCGCCTCAACTCCAACTCAACATAGCCAGTCTCAAATCCTTGAAGACTCGGCCTGTCTCCACAAGCATAAGAAGTTACTTTCAACCTTTCTAAGCCACATCACTCCTTTCTCATGTTTATCCATCTTTCTACTTGTTTCTCCCCTCTATATATATATATATATATATATAGACACACACACACACACACAAGCAATATGGATACAGACATTATGGCCATAAGATCCTAGGTTCACCTTATTGAGTAATTGGATAGCAATCATTATCACAACCTTTAATAAGTAAAAGCATAGTCAAACAAAGAACATAAAATACGATCGAACATATGAACATTAGAATGTATATAAACAATTTGAGTCTCCATGTTGTAATTACTCTGGCGCATGATAACCAAAAGTTCCAAGAACACGAGTTGAATGAAGACGAGCAGCCATGTCAGGTGCTTGATTTAAGAGGTTAAAGTCTGTGATTTTTGATTTGAAGTCCTCAAATAAAAGGACATTGCTTGATCTGATGTCACGATGTATAATAGAAGGCTGAACCTTCTCATGAAGATACTCTAGCCCCCTTGCAGTTTCAACCGCAATCCTCACTCGCTGCGTCCAGTCAAGTGGGGGACCAGGTTGTGCACCTTGAACTCCCTTTCTGCCTAAAGTTCCAAGAAAGCATAATAGTTTCTCATACAATAGAAACATTTCAAATTTATTGAAAGAATGTGAAATGTGAAATATATAGCAATGCCACATGTCATACCATGAAGGATGTCATGCAAAGAACCCATTGTTGCAAATTCATAAGCCAGCAATCGAAGATTTCCTTCAACACAATACCCCAACATTTCCACAACATTTTCATGCTTCAACCTAGACACTATAGATACCTAATGTTCAAAGAAGGTGAAGTCAGGTTTTCAAGAATATGTACCGAGATGACAGTATATAGAACCAAGGCTTATGTATTGACCTGCAAAGTCCATCTGTAAAAATGAAAAAGGCAGGCAAATTATTATCAGTACTACTATAATAGAAAACATACCTGAACCAAAAATTCAGTACTGGCCGCAGAGTCTGATGAAGAATCAAATTTTTTCAGGGCCACTTGATTTCCATTGTTCAGAACTGCTAGATACACTCTTCCGTATGATCCCTCGCCCACCAAAGCCTTTGTTCCAAAATTATCAGTCTTCTCTTTCAATTCATCTAATGAGAGTGCAGGCACTTCTATAGAAGGTGTCGCCTTTGGGGGTTCATTTATGGGAAAAGTGCAATAATTTGAACCATTTGGCATATCTGCCAAAAAGAAAAGAAAATATCAGCTAATGCAACAGCAAAAGCACAGGCAACAGCATAAGATTAAAAAGATGCACAGAAGAATAAAAAAAATTTTCAAAGCCTCTTGCAAGAAAGCTTTGACATGCTAGATGTTTAATAATAAATAAAATTTTTGTATACTATCTTTTCCAAAAAGACATGTGCTGCTCTGATTCATTGAAGAGTGAAGCAATACTAATGTAATTGAGGAGTTCTCCAAGGAACACATAGAGTCATAGACAGTTTTGCAATAACTTTCATACATAAATAAACTGACAGCAATTGCTAGTGTGGCCTTGACTCAAATAATCGAGATGATGTCATAAACAGCAAGCAATTTATGTGTTTACTACCAAAAATGCAAAAAAAAAATCACAAATCAAGATTTGATGACCAACATAGTAGAGCCACCAAGGCAGGTTCATAATGCAAATATCTCATCCCTAATATCAGCAAATGTTTGTATTTCATCCAAGATTCTTGTATAAGTTCCACTATTCCAAAGCAGTGGATGAAAAATATTAAAGTTTCAGATGCTGATTCCTCAATATCGATCAATTTGGTACACTGAGCTAATAACTTCACTAACCTACTGTAAGGTATTACATGTTAAAATAAGAATGAAACAGTGACACCAAACTCATAAGTTCCAACACCACATTTTATTATTATATGTATAACTGTTCTGGATTTCTAGTTCATTGGCAATAGGCTGACAAAGATCTACCTGGAATTGATCTAACCCAGTTAAATCCTAATTGTAAGATGAAGTAGAGGCTTTATTAAGGTAAACTCATATATTTCAGAATATCCGAGCTCCAATAATTAGCAACAGTCTCAAGAAAATCTAGCTAGTGTAGCACTAACACAATAAAACCATAAAATCAAGCAGACACTCACTTAGGAGGAAGACTAATAATTCAGAATCTCGAACCTCCAGCATTATCTCAATTGCATCAGGCTTTCATAGCTGAACTTAAGTCAGCCATTCTTGATTAAAAGGGCATGAGCAAAGCATAAGGTATCATAAAATAATACTACCACATGTCAACTGTAAACGTGTACCAAAGTAATGCTTCAGTTAAACTTCATTAAGAGATGAATATCATTTAAAGAAATGATGCAGGCACCCACCTAGACTGAGGTGGCATATTTGACCACTGTAGGTGTTGCAGCAGACAGACGGACACTAGAAAGCCATTCAATTGGCTCATTAGCAATCTATTGGTCCATTAAAACAAGCACTTCAATGTTAAAAATTAATATAGTGATTCCGTAATGGGTTTTAACACATGTTATCTCATGACCATATAATTTTGAACATTTGTTGACTTCTCTCAATACACCTTCCATCGATGCCTGACAACGATCAGATAACTAAAGCAGATGGTGGTGTTCCTCATCACCCATAAGCTGAGGTTTTTCTTTTTATGTATTTTCAAAATTCCTATGCATACTTCTTCTTTCTTTTTTTTTCCAATCTTCTTCGGTGCCAGCAGCTGTTGTTGACCCCATCAAAGTTGGCAAAGGCAAGATCTGCTGCTATGGTGAACCACCACTGTGTCCTGACAGTTGCAAAGGCACCTCTTTTGCTCCTGTCAATGTAGGTTTTAGCTCTTTATGCTACTTCCACGGCAGCCAACTAGCGCCTAAATACTCATTGCAAATAATTTCTTAACATTGCAAATGACATCACAGGTAACAAAAAAAAAAAGAACTTTAGCTTGTGTAAGTAGTCATCAAGATAAAATCAGAAGTTTATCTCATTCCAACAATATTCATCATCATTTATAACATCAATCAAGAATTGAAACTTCTAAGTTTAATCTTCAGTTAGAAGGTTTACAATCATAGTTGGTGAAAGAAAAAGTAAAAAGGGGCCCCCAAAAAGCACCATTGATCTTCAAGGGACAAACGATCAAAGCAGCCAATAGACTACATATCCAATATCATCAAGTAAAAGTGAGACCATATAAATATACTTTAAAATAGTTTCAGGCTTGGGGAAATTGGACATGCCCTATAATAAGATTTAAATAATATACAAGTGCAGATCAAGTTATTAGATTGTGAAGGAAGCAAAACCATAGGTTTATGAGAGTGGAGCACAAGCTAGAAACTCAAACAGGAAAACAATATGTTAAAACAATACAAATAAAAATATTCTATGCATGATAAGCGTGAGAGACAATAGAATCAAATCATCGGACATAATGAGTATGCATATGTAAGTTAGAAAGCACCAAATATTAAAAAGATAGCATATTAGTGCAATGGTCCAAGTTGATGATCTCAAGAAACCAAAACAAGCCACAAGGATAAAGAGGATAGGACCAAAACAAATAGAAAATACACTTCTAATGTCATTTTTTTTCAAGTCTAGTTTCAACAACAACAGATACCTTCACTAGGTATATTCTTTATCTGCTTCGAAACTCAGTGCACAAGGTGTATTTTACAGAGTGCAAATATTAGAGGAAAACATCAGGTCACTTCAGAGAAACTAATTCATGTATTGTAATTCAACAGACAAAACAACATACCATATGCGTCATGCATTGAGCTTGTCAGGTATTCATTTTCATGAACATGGTAAGAACCATCCAAATGTCGAGAACAGCAAAACCAGCGCCGCATCTTCCTCTTTCTTCTTTATCTTATTTTACGTGGTGAATGTACTTTCTGAGATGAGTGGCACAATGAATTGTGTTAAAACACGATTATAGGAACTCAAATTGCATATATATTTAATTTTGTAATGTGAGAATGCAAATAAGTTCGTGATGTACAACAGAAAACTAAATGATAAATATTAAAAAACAAAACAAAACAGCACAAGAGAATCACACATGATAAAGATGCCCAAATTGAAGTACGAAACCATTTAATGTCATCGTAGAAGACAACGCTAAGCAGCTGAACTATGAGGACGTCAACCGATTTCACCCCCAGGTGGGTGGGAACCAGAGACAGGTCCTTTTCACAATCTTGATACGCACTGTCATTTGAGATCGAGGCGCAGCATTCTACTATCGAGTATGAATCATTGCATATGACATTGCACAGACCAATTTTAATCATAACAAAGCCATATAAGAAATAGAAGTTCAAAGAAAATCATAACCTCTCTTCTGTTTTGCTGCTTCAGAATCATATATGTAACATTAAAAAGTAGAAAACAATGTTTGACACGGAGGAACCCAACAAAATGATGCCCAATCGACAAAATAAGATAACTTGTCTTCAGCTAACACTCTCAAAATCCAAATCAATCACGAGTCAGACAAATCGACGAAACAAGTTTAAACGTAAACCAAGTGTAACCAAGCATCGAAATCGGGACGAACAACAGCGATCGGAGAGTGGATCACGAATAAAATGTAGAAAAAGTCAGAAGAACCAAAGAAAATGGAGAGGGAGATCGGGGAGAACGTAAGGGGAGTGCCTCACCTAGTCGCTGGAAGCCAAGGGGGCCCTTCACTCTCTCCAGCCACCGACCCCCGCGGTTGGGGTTGGGGATAGCGTTAGAGTTAGGATTTAGAAAGGGGAGGAGCGAGAAGAGAAACGCGAGGAAGAGGGAGAGACAAGGAGGAGGAGGAAGAGAGCCACCACTCGCTCGCCGCTCGCGACGCCAGCGGAGCTCCTCCTTTACGCATTCAAAAGTATTTTGCCGTGCGCCCCTCTCCCTCGTTCCGTTTCTTTCCAGGTTGGCTACCGGTGGTTAATAATAAATGTTCTACCACTCGGACACGTCATACTCGACGTCTTAACCTCTCGTAATTGGAGACACTGATGGGGCCCGCGCTCGCATGTAGTCCAAATGCACAGTATCACCTCCCTGTGGAGAGCTTTAACGGAATAAACATACTTGTTCTTGTCGCCTACCACGCCTCTCCTCTCCGGACTAGGATGTGGCCCGCCAAATGGGCCCCGCGAAAATATCCATCAACAACGGAGGCGTCGGAAGCGGTTAACTGAATAGTATTACTCCACGAAAACGTGGGCCAGCTAAAGCTGCCGACTCAGAAGTCGGACCCACCATCCTGGACGCGTGGCTTGTCGCGGCCCCAGACATATCCTGGAACTTGTCTTGTCGCGAACATATTATACAATGGCTGGTAACATATTTTTATTTGAGGATAACTAAAGGAACAAAAAATATTGTTTTATAGGACAATATATTTTTTATTTTAAATAACATTGTTTTTCCAACTTATTGATTAATTAAGAATTAAAGGCTGTAAAAATTGACAACCCAAATTAGCTCTTTCAAGAAAAGTTATTATGATTTAGAAATATAACTTTCTTGGGAAATGACAACCTGAACAAAATAATATATATATTTGGTTGGAACACTTGCAGTGCATAATTTAGTTAAGTGAAAAATAATAATAAAATAATTTAATTTATTAAGGATCAATTTAATGTGAATGCTAACAAAAACGCATGTGTACGTTCTTACGCTCAAATGCATTTCTATATTCGATAAATAGGTTTCATAGATAATTTATCATTAACTACATTATACCTTTGGACTATAAATTCGAGTTCTTTAGTACATAGAGTCTATGATAAAAATTAATTTTTTTATTAATATCATCGCATTCAATTCAATGCTTAAGACATTATCCAATAAATTTTGATGATATCAGCTACTAATCCCATTCTTATAGCTTACCATTTGTTAAAAACAAATAAAAAAAAGTTAAAGATTTGCACACCTTTGAGAGAGAAAGAAAACTTCTTTTTGGAGAGTAAGTAGTATGTGATGTTTGAGGCCAAACAAGAATGTGATTCTGAGTATGACCGATTGGATTCCAAAGGCGAAGTGAAAGCACGCACGGGCGGAAATGGGAGGAGCACTGATGTATGTGTACACGAAGAAGAAGCCAATGGCGATGCAAAAGGTTGGGCAAGATAAAGAATGGCCGACATCCAACAACAACTACAAGTTGGTCAACTTACTTAGATACAGCTTAGAAGGACACGGAGGTGGTGATGAGCTCGGCATATGGAGTCACCTTGAGAAGATAACATCGTGGGACAGATTACGAGGCACGCCATCCTTCCCTTTGGGCTAATGCTTCTAAAGAAAGAGATTGTGGTTGGATCTTTTAAGATGAATATGATAAGCTGGATAATATGATCGATTTTGGTCTATAGGGTGAGAGTTGCCTTTATTGAGTTCATCAACTGTTGTTATATATGCTGAAATAAACAATAAAAAAGGATGTTAAAACAGGATGGTGCAGAAACCAAGCGTGCAATGATGATGACGATGAATCAATTGATGCAGTGCATCAAGTACATATACTTTTACGACGTTCCTATTTACAATTTTTCTTTTTTTACTATTTATAATCTTTTTTAAAAAAAATAATAATAAAGTAATAATATACTATTCACAATTTTTTTTTTTACTCTCACTTTTTTTTTCCCTGAGTTTTTGAATATTTTATGAATGCTGATGTCTTTTGGACTATCATAGAATATATATATCTAAAAAATATATAATAAATATTATGGGTTTAATATTTATATTAAAAATTAAATAGATAAAAAAAATAAATATTACAGTTAATTTCTACTAACATTTGCAAAGGCTTGGAATATGACCTCTTGTAGGTCAATCTAGTTGTTTCATAACATGTTCAGCTATTATAGAATTTATACGATCATAAAAACTTTAAATCATGTAAATAAATGTGAAATACTATTTCTTATCTTTTTTTAATCTTTAGATCATCTCATTTTTATCATTTATCTTTTTTACATCATTTTATCACATCTTTGCGAGGCGAAAATGAAAAAAAAGAAGAAAAGAAAAATGAAAAGAAGAAAAGGTTGTAGGGAAGGAGGGAAAATGATTTTATTGGCATTGAATTATAAAATAAGAGTATATATCTATTTACAAAAGGATAACTTAGAAATATTTAAAATTCATACGACAAAAATGAGATCATAAATACTATGCTCAGAAGAAGATGTAGAAACATGAAAATATTTTTTAAAAAAAGTAAGTTCTTGAAAAAAATTATAACTTTAAATATTTCTCATATACCGTCTTAATTTTTAAATTTCTTATGGACTCCATCGATCTCACTCTTGTATATCTTGTCCATAATTCTTGTGTAAGGAAGGAGAGGGCACAAGAGTCATCGTCACTCGTAGCCCTTATGTATGGGTTATGATGCAAGGTCACGACGAGATAAATGTAAAATGATCTTTTCATTTTAGAAGAATTTTTTAAAGTAAGGGTGCTATATATGAAAAATTTTCAAAGTCAAGGACTTTTTTTACAAAAACTCACCCTTAATATTATATATATTTTTATTATTTAAAATTATATATTTTTGATTCTGTTGTTGAGTGCATGCTTAAACAAGTAGCTAAGAGAAAAAGTGGGTTTTCCTAGCTCAGAAAAATAAGGAATATATATATATATATATATATATATATGTTTGACCCAATTTTAAATAGAGTTCACTTAACTCAATACTGAGTGCATCGATCGGCCTCCAACGCAAGATTCGAGCGCACGCCACGAGCCACCACATGGGAAGGCATTCATAATATGACGGATGCCAACTCTGCCTTATTCCTCTCGCTATTCCCTGCACAGTAGTCGCACTCCTCCACTGACCTTATCGCTTGGCTCGGGCCCCACTCACGGCATTCGATCCCGATCGTTGATTCCTTCTTTTCCCTTTTATCGACGCATAAAGCCACTTAACCCCTCGCCCTTCCTCACTCGTCCGCGCACGTTTCCGCGCGGGGCTGCCATGAACCAGTCCCCATCCGGCGGGAGCAAATCGGGCTCGATGGGGCCGCTAGAGGGGCTCTCCCGGTACGGATCGGCGCCGGGCTCGTTCCTCTCCGGGCTTGCCGACTCGGCCATCGCAGGCGGGGGAGGAGGAGGGGAGCCGTCGGCTGTCGGCGCCGGGTCGGAGGGGATGGTGGGCCGGTTCTTCGCGGGCGAATCGTCCTGCCCCACGTCCGAGTCTGGATGCCGGGACTCCGCTGGCGGCGTTGGGGGATGCCTGCAAGGGTCGTACCGCCCCGGGGATCTCCACCTTTCGGCGGGCGGGTCCCTCTTGGTCCGCCACAGCAGCTCGCCCGCGGGGTTCTTCTCCCATCCCCTAACGGATCACGGTTAGTCTCTCTTGCTCCTGTGATCTCGAGTAGAATAGATCATGTGCTGGCCTATTGCTGGCCCTCGATTCTGTATTGGCACGCTCGAGTACAGTGTACGAGTCTGTCGTCGTGCGTGGTTGTGGATCTGCACGACGAGGTAGACACAAAGAAGGCTTGGGATGCATGTGCTGGGTGGCATGAACTCGAAGAGGAACCCACGAGGGGATATGGCTGGCTAGGCTCATGTGTCATGTGGACTATGATTGCTTCATTCATTTTATGGTTGGTGCTGCAAGAAAGAGAAAATTATTGCGACCAGGAGTAGGTGGCATCAGAACTATGACTCATGGATCAAATGACTAGGAAATAGTAAGACAAGATGGAGATAATTAGACTTATCCAAGCCCAGAATTATTATTCACTTACTACACACTTGTTTATCTAGCTTAGCTGACACAATGGAAACATCTCCGGTTATTGATGAAGGCTCGTCGTACAGAACGCAAGTAACGATTGTTCTTATGTTAGGTTGGTCATTAGATTTCACCTGCTGAATCATTATCAGGTGATTAATGTGTGCAAACCTGATGCCAATGAGATCAACATCACAATGGAACGCTTGTGTCCTGGTAATATCTGACGTTGATTAATTGACCAAAGCCTTTGGTGGACTTTGAACTTTTAAATATAAAAACAGATAATGGAAGGTTGCATGTGTAGTTGCACAAGTGATTATTTTAATGTTTAAACTTTGAATATTCATGCTTTAGCTTTTATGTCTATTCAAAACACTTTTTCTTTCACAATTACATATCATACAACAACATCAGAGACAACATTAAACAAAAAGTCTTGGGAGATTGGAAACCCATATCTTGGGTGCTGTCCAAGTTTGAGCAAATTAGCCAAGGAATGACCAGCCTGATTAACACCTAGAGATATGTGAGTCCTCTTAACTACATTTGTTATTTGAGGGAGATAGAGACAATCCCGAGGGACGTTCTGTGGGGGCATGGAGGAGCCATCGATTTGTTGAGGATCTTGATAAACTGAGAAGAGTCTAATTTCACTCACACATTGCAGTAATCATTTTATCGTCTAACTATTAACTCACCTGATTTGTTTAACTATAATTCATGGTTCAAGGAACGATGACATTCGTTTAGTTGCATAAAGAAAATATTTGTTATGGGGCTCCTTGAGACAACAGAGGTTATCTCTCTCTCTCTCTCTCTCTCTCTCTCTTCTGGAACATTTTTTTCTGGATACTTTCCTTTTCGGTTCTGATATTTGGTTGAGAGATGCAGCTTTCCTGATTATTATTAGTAACCAATTGATATTTTGGACTGACCTATTAGAACTGTGAAGATCAATGTCAACTGTGAATGCCATATATTTTGATCTGTAATTTAGATCAGCTTGTGTGGAAGAGATATACAATCACAAAATCTTTTGGAAACTGGCATTTACCATGTGCCAGTTTTTTGTGGGTCCTTTAGGTGCATAGAACTTGCCACTTACCATGCACTAAATATACATAATAATTTACTGCACTGGTGGCATGAGTCCAGTTGCATAGCATGCCAGCACCTTCGTGCGCAGATTTTCCCTTCTTTTGTTATTTGCTCTTTCAAACAATTTATAGTTAATGCAATAAAAAGTTACAAACTACTAAATTTTATCTGGCCTTTGTAATAATACAATATGAACAGCTAAATTTTCTGATCACTGTCACATAAAATAAAAGATAGCTGGGCACTGCCCAAAGGTTATGCTGGATCACATAATATGGCTAATGATTTAAATTTTCGTTCTGTTTAGTGATCTGAGTAAAATTTTATTGGTATAATTTTTAGATCAGCTCCTAAACAAAAAGGCATTGCATGTCTGTGACATGATAGTAATTAATTTTTTTATTGTATTTTCTTCATCTTCATCTTATAGAACATTCTATGTTGTTGTTATAACTAAAAGCTATGAAGACATTGTTCAATTATAATATGTCATGCTTGATTGCAAATAACATAATAAGCTTCTGCTTATTGTTTGATGATCTTGTTCTACAAAGTTTTTCTTTTTGATAAAACAGCTTCTGAATGACAAATTGAAATACAAAGTCATGAAGAATCAACTGTTGGATTAATTTTTAGCTTTCTTGTTGTCCTGGAATGTCAAGATCCAATCTGTAAAAGCACATATATTAATTTATTTTTTGTTCTACTCAAGGTGCTAATAGTTCAAGGAATAATCATCATACACAATGTTGTTAATAAATGCCAAATAATTCTATCTGACTTGATTTGCATTTTGATTCTGTTTATTTGTCTTGGAAGCCCTGATCTCCTGCTAATAATGATTAACTCTTTAATTAACTCTTTCATTATTGATTAAATTTCTGTTACTAAAAATAGGTGTTTCCACCACAAGAGTGTCTGCTAATTACTCACAAACAGGCACTGACAGCATTCATGCATCTGCAAATAGAAGGTTGAGGTCCCAATGGAGTTTTTCAAGAGATTCACTGTCACAAATCTCAGAATTGAGCATTCCGGAAATAGGAGAGAATGATACATGCTGCAACAGCTCAGATGAGGCAGCTGGGCATGCTGGCCAATCCTACATTTCTGGCAATTTTCAGTTGGGCTCTTGGGAGGATAACAATTCGATTGCGTTTTCTGCTCCACCTAATAAACAGGCCAAAGATAATACTGGTGATATGGTCACTGGTCTCAGTAACATTGCCTCTCAGGTATGTTGTGGAGAATGGAACAGAGTCACAAATTAGAGATGTCTATGAATGTTAAGAATTGCTGATTAGCAATTTGGACATAATGTCTTTATTGGACCTTGGTTGTTGCTTAATTTGGTCACTTACCTTTTCTAATAAATAGCCAGATTCTTGATTACATCTCAGTATCTTGGATCTTGTTTTGCCTTTGACTTCATATCAATTTGTTCTTAAATCGACATGAGTTCTGTTAATCAGGGGATTTTCTTGAATGATTACAGTTTAGCTTTCCAAGAACTTCTTCAGAAATGTCTGCTCTAGAGAAGTACCTTCAAGTCCAACAAGATTCAGTGCCTTGCAGAGTCCGAGCAAAGCGTGGTTGTGCCACACATCCCCGGAGTATTGCTGAGAGGGTTAGCTAAGCCTCAGACCGATCTCTTATTTTCTCTCTTTTAAGCATTCTCTGTGATGTTGTATTTCTTATATATGAATCTTGAAAGTGAAAAACACAAGCACTTATGTGGATCCTGCATCTGTTATCCATCATATCTTTTTCCATTGGCTCTGCAAGGCACATATTTCCATTGGCTCCGCAAGACACTTATGTGCCTTGCAGAGTCCAAAGCGTGGTTGTGCCACACTCCTTAGCTCAGCCTCAGACTGATCTCTTGTTTTCTCTCTTTTAAGCATTCTCTGTGATGCTGTACTTCTTATACATGAATCTTGAAAGTGAAAAATACAAGCTCTGCAGTTGTTTCTTGCACCAGCTTTATGTTGTATGTGCTATTTATACTTGATATTTGTCTCTAGTTGTTACAAGCACAACATAACTTATTCTGAACTTACTCTTATTGTCTTTGTAAGGAGAGGAGAACTCGAATTAGTAAAAGGTTGCGGAAATTGCAAGATATTGTGCCTAATATGGACAAGGTAAAATGACACATGTAAAACACTTTGTTTAGAAGGTGATGAAGGTTATATCCTTCCATCATAATTTAGATGAATAAAGATTATCTGGTAAATAGATTTTGCACAAATCTTAGTCTCATCTGATTACTCACTGCTTATCATTTCTTACATAAGTGATGATTTTATTTGTCAAATTCATTGAAGCAAACGAGCACCTCGGACATGTTGGAGCTGGCAATTCAGCACATCAAAGAGCTTCAGAGCCAAGTTCAGGTGCATACTGAAAACATTTACTTTTCTGAAAAATGCAGTTATAGCATCATACCAGGCAAAGGCTGTGTCTAGATGTTACCAGTTGGGGTAAAATAACTTAATATTTGTAGAAAATTGTGTGTCCATCAGTTGTCTTATCTTGCTAGATTTCAACTTAATCATACCAACAGATACATAAACATTGTCAATGTTCCTTCACATTGTTGCTCTTCTGTGTTTTTTTCCTTCAACTTATCCGTACATGTTGTTCCTGTGAAGCTGTTAAAGAAAGTTGATTCGACCTCAATAGGTGCTTTTGCATGCTTTCAACCTAAAAAACCGCCTTGGAGGGGTATCAAGGAAGTGTGGAATCATCTTTACCAAATATTAGTAATAAAATTTAAATAGAAACTTTCTGATTTCCTTCTTCCTTCCCAATAAATCTTTTCCCCCTCTTCTTCTGGTATTACAAACATGTATAATTTTAAAATTAGTTGTGATTTTCCAACAATACAAATATTATGTTTAAATCACGAGATCTCTTGGTCATAAACTGTAACAAAAACTTGCCTATTCACGCATGTTGTGCTTCTCTGCAGTATCAATGGTTCCACTAAAATATGACATTGTTGGTGAGAGCAAACTAGGCTCAGGAATAAATACTTGCTGATGGTTATATCTTCTATTGAGAATAAAGACTGAAGCCCAAATCCGAACAGCAATTTAGAAAAACTTTCAAACACTGTATCTGTACTTAAAAGGACATCAATGCAGTTCAATTATTTGCAATTTACCCCTGTTTAAGACAGGATATACACTTCCATTCTTGTATCTATTGTCCAGCACAGTCTTTACCTGGAACTGACAACTTAGCTCACCGAAAAGGGTCTTCTTGCTTGTTTCATGATTGACTAGTATATCAGATATAATGACTCAAGGTTATCCTCTGTTTTGTTTCTTCAGAAGCTTAAACAAGAGCAAGCAAATTGCACATGTCCAGGGAAGCAAGAAAAAGCTGGAGAGTAATACTAGTATTATGAACATTCTGCCCCATATTGTTGTTGTATTGGTATGTGTATTAAATAACAAAGTCATCATCATTTGTACGTTATGTTTTTTTTTGTTTTCCTTGCGATCTTTGGGTTATTTTGCAGATTGTAGGTGATAATAATGAGTCACTGCAAACTTTCTTCTGTTGTAGTTTCATATAACATTTGCACTTTTTTACCTTTGTATCATGTGTGGATCTGTTGTAGTCTTTTCCGCACTCGATATTAGCAGGAGCCTCGAGCACTTGTACAGTCCATGACAGTTATGTTGTGGTGAGCGCGGCCCAAACTAACAGATGGAGGCCATCGTCTCATCATCTATGGATGGTTGAGATGTTTTATGGGGAAGATGAATGCCAAGGGGAGAATAAGAGGAACTGAATTCTCTCTGAATTCACATGGAGTTTTACTGTAAGTTTCTGAGTTTGAGTTATATGATATAAGCATTATTTAAATTTTCTCCATTATCATACATCTTTTATATCTTTTTTCTTGTTACATATAAAGAAGTATGACTTTCCTTATTATCTCTAAGGCCATACTACATAATTAAGCAAGCATGAAACAGCTCATACTACATAATTATCTCTAAGGCCATTATTATCTTTAATGGAAGGAGGTTTATCTTCAAGTATTAGTTGTTTTAATGCTTCATTTAGGTATGCATGATGTACAGCTATTACCATATAGAGCTCTAACTTATTTAGTGTGTACAGCTGTAACTTATCTTGAAGGCATAAAACGCTTATGTCAAGCATGTGTTACTGTTCCTTGCAATGGAAGCACTAATCTACTGTTCTTTTTAATCATATAAACAATGGTTCTTGCATTCCTCTATAATATTTGCACTGTATTCTTTTTTATGTTCTACTCTCCTTTTCCTTACCGTGAAATCGAGACAACTGTCCCCAATATTTGTTGCTTGATAACAATATCAAAAATTTCCCCTGAAAATACATCGATTATTATTATTTTTCAGAACATGACTCCTAAGGTTTTTCTTTTTTCTCATTAAAAACAACTTCTTATTGTATTTTTCATCGAAGAAAAATACATTGATTATTTTCGTATTATGTTCCTCTTAAGTAGTATTTTATACATATATAAAATACTAGTCTAAGATTCACGCTTAGTTTATAATTGACATTATTACTCTTAAAATTATTATGAAGATAAAGTAAGTAAGAAAAATGCGATGGATGCTTATGGAATATTTTAATGTTTAAAGAGCACGTATGTGATGATAATATTTGTAGGGGTAGAAGCGACATTTCATAAATACGTAAATAAACCCCAATAATCACTTTACCCCTTCGCCGCGTTCGTTGGAGATCACCAAACCCTCTCTCTCTCTCTCTCTCTCTCTCTCTCTCTCTCTCTCTCTCTCTCACCGCGTTCTTGCCAGCTTCCACCTCTCCTCGCATTATGCTGTCTCCAACTGTGACGCGATGCGACGCGGCCTCACTCACCGAATCGACCTACGTGCTTTCTTTCTTCCCCCTCCGCCGCGATCGTTTGCCTTCCCGAGATTTTTGGGCCGTCCCACCTTCTCGGAAGAAGGGACGCCGATACCGTAGGGTTGCGCGCCCCCCCCCTGATTCGCCCCTTCGATAAATCCCGATCATCGTCATCTTCTGCGCACCGAGGCGTGGCGAAGCGTCGTGATAAGGATGTCGTGGAGCGTCGTCAACGATGGCGATGGGTTGCCCAGGATCATCCTGACGGAGCCTGCCGGCTCTTCCGCAGTGGTTCGCTACTTGAACCCCCCACCCCTCTTCTTCTTCTGGTTGATTGCGCTGGTGATGTTGATTTTGATGCTAATGTCGGATGTCAAGTACTTCGACAACAACCACTTTGTCGACATATCATCATCATCATCATCATCATCATCATCGTCATTATCGGTATCGTCATCCACATCATGTCATCTGATTGTTGCAAACGATGTTTTCTATCTTAGATTCATCTTTATGGAGGACAAGTTCTGTCCTGGAAGAACGAAAAGCGAGAGGAGCTTCTTTTTGTGAGCACAAAGGTACTTTGTACATCTCTTTATGTACACTTGATTACAGAGGTCTATTATTTACTATAAGGCAAAGACTTCCCTTCTTTATTGGTCCAAACTGGGCCTTTGAGATTTATTCTGCTACCTTGCTTCCCTTTTTAGCTCAAGAACAAAGTAGACGATCGCCAAGTACCTTTAGATTTTGTTTCTTAACCTTAACATCTGTCATTGTCTAAACCTAAGAATGCTTGAACTTTGATCTGTGGGCTTAACATGCGCCAAGATTTGAACTTGAAGTTGGTTCTCTGTCTTTTAGGCTAGCACAAAGTCACCTAAGCCAATCAGAGGAGGAATACCAATCTGCTTCCCGCAGGTAGGTGTTTTGCTTGATTTAGATTTTATGTTTTTGTTCTCTTTATAGGGGACATTTAATTGATCCCAAGCCACAGTTTGACAATTTAGGTTATCCAGAGCGGCATGGATTTGCTCGAAACAGATTATGGGAATTGGACACTTGCCCATCCCCGCTGCCACGATCTAACAATCATTCTTCGGTGGACCTGATTTTGAAGTCCACAGATGAGGATCTGAAGACATGGCCGCATAGGTACTATTTGAGAAGTGGATTCTTCATCCATATGATCTCTGATAAGCAGATGACCATCCCAACTTACAAATGGTTACCTTTTGTTTGATGTTTATGCAGCTTTGAACTGCGACTTCGAGTTATTCTGCATCCAAGTAAGCTGACTTTGATTCCTCGTGTGAGAAATACTGGTAGCAAGGACTTCTCATTCACTTTTGCAATCCAAAATTACCTGTCTATGTCAGATGTCAGGTATGCATACACTACAATTTCTTCTTCATAAATTCGACAGCTTCATCATATCATTGTTAGCGTTTTTTTTTCTTTTCGCACCCTTATCATATACTTAGCAGTATGATCATTTTGTGGCACAAATATCTTCTTTTTCATTTTTATTCTTAAATGATTTTTTTGTTTACAGTGAAATTCGTGTCGAGGGATTGGAAATGCTTGACTATTTTGATATTCTTGAAAATGGAGAGAGGTTTACGGAGCAGGGCGATGCACTTACGTTTGATGGAGAGGTACCCCTGGGAAATTATATATATTCTGCTACCAACATTTAAGAACTATGATGTGGATTATGCTTCTTAACTAATGGAAAAATCCTGTGACAGTTAATTAGTGGTATCTTACCATTAATCTTTACTAATCAAATTTGTCTCAATGTGATCCTTGTACATTTAAGTAGCAGTTAAGTGCTTAAGGTTGTCAGACCTTCTGTCTTAAGAACTCATGCATCATCCTTGACAAGTTCAGCAACGTGGTAGGTGGTATTCTAGAATTAGTGGTAGTTTTTCTTGGCATGATTCTTTGTGAGGGATATGGCACCAAACCTGAGTTTGTCTTAAGTTTGAACCCACTAAGTTTTCTGAACAATCGATGAGGTTTCCTCAACATGTTTATTCTAGCTAGTAAGAGTGCCAAACCACCATATTTCATGTTGATCTCTAAATATTTCTGAACTGATGAGTGTTTTTCCTCTGGTTGATAATGGCCATCCCTTCACCTGCTTGTCTCCAAACTTATGAGTTCTCGTCTGGGCTCTTCTTCATTCCAGCTCTATCACTTCCTAGATTAATTCAAATATTACCACATGATAAATCATGTTGCTCGTGATCATTCTTCTCAGTTATAGAAGATTCTGTAATATTGAATAATTGTGTTCCATCTGGCAGGTGGATCGGGTGTACCTAAGGACCCCAGCCAAGATTGCCATCATAGATCATGAGAAGAAACGAACTTTGGTGCTGAGAAAAGAGTGCCTACCTGATGCTGGTAAGCTGGTGGCTTGGCTCTTCACCATTTTTATGGTTGACAAGTGAGGTTGGTGTTTCCTGTAGGATCAATCTTTACTTGACGGTTCCTCTCTATCTGATGCAGGAGTATGGAACCCCTGGAATAAGAAAGCCAAGGCTTTGCCAGATTTTGGCGATGAGGATTACAAAGCCATGCTGTGCATCAATTCGGCTGTCACGGAAACCCCTGTGGTTCTGAAGCCTCTCGAGGAGTGGAGAGGATGCCAGGAGCTTAGTATTGTCTCATCAAGCTACTGCAGTGGGCAACTGGATCCCAGAATAGTTCTCCATGGATGAACTCCACTTCCTCCCCCCCCCCCCAACCCCTCCACCTCTCCTACTCTTACCCAATAACCTGGCCCTGCAACATTGCAGGGAAAGCTTGTGTATAACAACGAGTAGTACTGTAGTGATCGAGGCCTTTTTTTTCTTAATTTATTTTCTTGATTAAATATAAGATCAGATTTGGTCGAGTCATGACTTGAAGATTTCATCAGATGTGTGTGTGTATGTATAAATATATGTGGAAGAATTGAAAAAAAGCATAATTTATGCAAACATCATGTGGTGTGTGTATATGTAATAATATATGTGGAAGAATTAAAAAAGCGTAATTTATGCGACATTGCAGGGAACCTTTGTTTTAAAGTAATGTATAAAAAACAAATAGATAAAGGGGTGTTTTCGCAACATTGCAAATGCAAATATGTGTGTATATATATATATATATATATATATATATATATATATATATATATATATATATATATATATATATATATATATTCATTGCAATGTCTTATGCCCACACATAAGAAATAAGGAAACATATATTATTTATCAAATCAAATAAATCATTTCTTGGATCCTTCTTTAAAGAAGATAAGGTTCGATTTTTAACTTGAAAATAATTTTTTTAATGATAAATTATAAAGGAAGCTTTTTTGTAATAATAAAACAACGAAAAGAGAGAGAAAAGAAAACTAGTAATTAAAAGATAACAAGATATCTATTTTAATCTAACTCAAGAAGTAATTTAATAAACAGTGGGTTTAATGCGCACCAATTTAGAGTTATTTTTACTGTTTGAGGGTCTTCCGATAGAGGACCATTATTTTCCTGTAAAAACAAATTAGTGAAGACATTTTTCTGTAAATTTCCCAACAAAATGTAACATAAAAGCATCTTATTATTGTGTCATAACAAGTGAATGCAAATAAATCGAAAGATGAAAATAAATATCATGCCACCAAGATGAAATTCCTTGCCATCTGGTTTTCTCTTTCTTACTTTCTTTGTTTTGGGAGGGAACATTTCTTGTTACAAGAAAGTCAAAAGAAAAAAAAAAAAACACTTTTCTTGAAGAATAACATTGATGTTTCACTGACATTGTAAAAAAGAATCACTATTGTTTGTGGTATGAATAGTTTTTGGGCAATTTTGTATCATAGATCACTTTGGCTGTTCCACTCAAATAAAACCATGGAGTAAGCCAATCAGTCTGCAAACATACTGGAAGTTGTATCAGTATGCGAAAGCATCAGCCTGTCTCCTAACCAACCGTGCATACAAGCCATCCCTTTGAATGAGCTCCATATGTTTTCCCATCTGTATAGTCGCACAAAGAAAAATAATTTTCATGTTGGAAACACAGATGGAGAAAGGGGATCTTTATTTCATATAGCAGAATCGTTTATTGTCCGACAGGCATGACAAGCAGAGGTGGGTCTTCGGCTGATGAGATCATGCAAAGATGGCCATCTAAACCTTGATAAACAAGATGCTCTTTTTGCAGTTTGAAAATTACTGATGCTATGTATTTTTTAGCATCGAAAACAACAATATAACTATATATCTATCATGGGACAATTTATGTAAAAATTATGCTGAAGAACAGAGGAAATACCTCGACAATTCTGCCAGCATCCATTACTATTATTCTGTCAGCAGCTTGTATCGTAGATAGCCTGTAAAAATCGATGGTAAGATGAGAACGATAACACAGTATTGCAATTTGAAATCTCTGGATTTACCTATGCGCTATTACAAAAATGGTTCTCTTTATACTGGAACTGTTCTGCATTGTACGAAGTACCTCCTGTACCAAACCAAGAATAGAACAAAGCATTTAGTATTAATATCTCAACTTTTTAATGTCCGTCAAGTACATTTTGTATCTGGTAGAAAATACCTTTACATAATATTCACTTTCTGCATCGAGAGCGCTAGTGGCTTCATCAAGAATCAAAATAGTTGGATCTCTGAGAATAGCCCTGGCAATAGCAATCCGCTGCTTTTGTCCTCCACTAAGAAGAGTGTCATCGACGAGTGTGCCATAGCCATTGGGAAGAGCTGATATAAATTCATGAGCATATGCCTGTTTAGCAGCCCATTCCACCTCTTCACGACCGACTTCCCTTGGGCATCCATACCTTATGTTTGAACTAATATCCATACGGAAAAGTCGTGGTTCCTGCCAGTTCCATACAAACAAAAAGCAAACATATATACTTCTCGCATGCCACTATATTGTGATGCCAGCAAAAGTGTAAAGTTTCAGAACCACATTACTTGTCCCACATATCCAATATTTTGCCGCAGCCATTTGATATCCAGATCACTAAGAGGGACACCATCAACTAATATCTGCAGTGAAAAACACATTTCCCCTCGATACATAGTAAGCAAGTTTGCTCGAGAGGCAATGATGACCTTATTGACAATTTGACATAATAATATAATTTATCAAGCAATATTGGTAACGATCTTCAAATATTTGGTTGATTCTGGCAGATTCCATCATGAAATCCTATCATCCAACATTGTTGGGTCACACCATGTGTTGGATTTGGAAAAGAGAATAATGGAAATGAAGAGGCAAGAGAGAATAAACAGTGCACATGTCAGCTTGTGGTTGAATTATTATGAATTTGCAATCCTTGTCACATGCTACCTTGTCAGTGTCTGCATGGTGCAGCTTGCCTTGCATGAGGACTGAACAAGCTTTTGCTACCTTGTCATGTGTTTTTCTTTTTAACTTAATTGGAAGAGGATAAAGTTTATAATAATTACCATGGGGGCTCAAAATCTAGCTGCCTATAGAAGGATTACAAGTTCAAAATCCAGTCTCAATTGGGACCCCTGTGGTAGCTAGGAGGTGAAGAAATTCTTTTCTAGTGGGATGACTGCAACCCACTAGAAGTTGGAAAATGAATTGGAGTCCTATCTCGATTAATATTGATACAAAATAGGACACCATTATATGGAAGCAATAGCTAGTTATGGAAGCCAAATATAGAGATAACTTTAAAACAGTATGGAATATAACTATCTTCTGCCAGACCAAACATTGGTCCAGTTAAATCTCGAGTCGATGGTTTATTAGTTGAACTAGTGGGTCAACTTGTCCAGAACATAGGTTTAATATTTTTTAAAAACAAAGATATAATTAAATATTATGTTAAAATATATATAGATAACACTATAAAGATATTCTTAATGCATAAATAAATAAGAGAATAATAGTCAAACATGATGGTAGAGTGATGACAAGAGAGTAGATATATTAGGGGGAGAGTAATGAATATAATAAGGTTTTCTTCTCTTTCTTTTTATATGAAAAGACATAAATTTCTATGAAAAAAATGGACAATAAATAACAATTAAGATAATTTCAGTCTTTCTAAGATTCAAATGGTCTAATTAGTTAATTGAACCAGTCAAAGGTCTGGTTCCTGAATTTTCTAGTCTGACCAGCCAATCTCGTCGGTTTCCTGAATATAACCAAGGTAGTGTCTTCACAAACTTTTACAGATAAGAATTCACATTGTGGCGTTAAGGTTTTAAATACCAATCGAACTAACAAATAATGATAGGTCCTTACTGGTCCAACAACATATCATTATTATATCATTTATTTTTTCTATTATTTTATTCAATAGCATTGGACAGTACAAGTCATTCTACTATCCGCTACACCAAGATCATACTATTCCAATATGTTACCAAAACTAGTACTAAATTAAGATTTAAAATCTTAAGATATATTAATTAGTTGAACCACATCGTTATCATTCAATGCCTAGTAATACATACAGTTGAAGGAACAAATTATGAGTCTGCTGTAAGAGTTGATTTTTACCTGGCCATTGGTTGGTTCAAATAAACGAAGAAGAAGATTAAGAAGGGTGCTTTTACCACTTCCACTAAGACCAACCTGTAAAGGAGAAGAAAAAACGACACCAACAATAGCATATAAGCCATGCTGCAGCTTACATTTGTGTATCAACAAAGAATTTTCGCACCAATATTGAGACAAGTACATATAAGCCAAGTTCCATAATAAATTAAGTATGCTTACAATTGCAACTACTTCGTTAGGGTGTACTGACAGATTTACTTGTTTCAGCACTGGTACCTGTTTAAATATAAAATGTAATAATAAGTACATCAACAGTTCCATCTAAATATTTACTCCCTGTTTATTAAAGAAAAGGTTGAATTAAACATTATGTGCATGTAGAAAACATAATACAGTGGCAACACTGTTTTTACAATGGTGGTGTCCTGTATTTACTTACCTCGAGATATGTGCACAAACAGAGCTGGGTCCTCTACAAGTAGATAACCATTACGAAAACCATAATGATGTTAGGTGTGATCAAACAATCACTTAACGAGTCCAATTTTTATATTAAATGTCATCTCCACTGTGGATCTCGAGTAGATACTGATAGAATCTAGTCTATTTTCTTTTCCTCAAGTTGTATTAGTACTGCAATGTTTGCTCCTATTTATTGAAGAATGGATAATCTTGTATCCACTGACAATTCACAACTAATAAGGTCAAACCTGGTGAAATTATAATTTCTAGTACTACCAATCATAAATGAACAGGCTATCCTGTTATATTTGCAGTCAAGTGCTTTTGTGCTGCAACTGTAGCTGATCCACTCCAAAAGACATCTCAGTCACAAACAATAGGTCATTGATCCATCGTGTAAATAATTTTTTTCGGTACAACTGACTTGTTAGGCCATGCTTTCTTATAGCACTTTGTAGACTTGTAACTGATACTTTTTATCTACTTAATTACTTTATAAGATCTTCTTGGTCATTGGAGTAATGATACTCTTGAAATGTAAATGGAACAGTTTGGTAAAAATAATTGGCAATTCTAGGAATCACCACTGAGGTGACAACTGAATTTCCCTGAATATGTTGTGACTTGTGAATTGTGAGCATGAAAATTTTCCTTACTATTAAAATATGATGAGGTGAAAATATTTGGAAATTAAAACCTGTCAGAACTTTTTTTCTCTGTTAGATTCATAAAAGTTCCATGACAGATTATATCCATCTGAAAGTGAGCAAACAGAGAGACAAGTACTTGGATATGCATGTGTTGTTGCTATATTAATAGTTTCTGAAAAACTCAGACAATAATCTTTAGGCATACCATTGATCTCGAAGGATAACTAAATGATACATCCACAAAATCAATATGCCCCACAAGCTTTTGCAATTTCAGTCCTGTCATACCACAATTGTTCAGAAAAATTGGAAAATATGTGATTAAATTGAATAAGAGAAAAAAAAACCAACAAAGCAGTAAGATTGAACAAGTGAAAACTGAATATAGAAACCAAATACAAATATAAAAAATAAATGAAATTTTCCTCTATAACAGCATTACTTGTGAAATGATCAGATTTATAATTGTTTATGAAAAACTCTTTAGAAGAGGGCAGTTGTACTCCATTGCCCGGGAAAAAAATCTCCATTGTGATTAACTTAATTGGAACTGATATTTTTTTAGCTACATTTCAATTAAAGATGATTTACCACCACCTTTTCTGATATTTTGGTCTAGATGAGAAACACTATTTTTATGACAAATTTCTGGGTGTCAGAAGATTTTTTTTCTATTCCTATTCAAAACTATGTCAATCTCCAGCCACATGATGAAATTTTTGTATAAGCATACATACTATAATGATCATTGCCGCCACACCGGAAACCCAGGAATAAAAAATGAACAAAAAGGAAGATAAGCTAATAGATGTCAAAAATTTGAAGAAATTGTCATTTAAAACTTAAATAAAGAAAAATGCCTTGGACATTCGGAATTTGATAAGCTGAGTTCACAAAATCAATCTTCAATGTCCTACATTTGATCATGTACTTTAGAACTCCAATATTTTGTACAGATTATGGTATTTGACAAGGCATTTCAAAATATATTGGATTCAACATTACATTGGTGCCTTTGAAGTTATGATAATAATTATACAGCAAGTGTATTAATTTGCAGAACTTTCATAATAATTATACAACAAGAATATTAATTTTCATAAAATGTCTCTGTCAATCCAACATTAGTAATGGCAAGAACATTATTTTTCATTTGAAATAATTTACATGCTGATGGCATTGGAAAAATGATTTATGTTGGATGTTTGGTAACTTTGGTTACCTCTATATCCAGAAAAACAACACATGATTATTATTTAAAGGGAGAAATGCAGATTCCAACATGGATGCTTATCGAAGAACCATGACAAGATAGAAAATACCTAGATTTTCTAAGATACTAGTTTCCAAGGAAAGCTCAAAATCATGACATTAGTAAAAAACAGAAGGGCACCACAATGTGAGAGCAATATATAGTGCTTGCCTTCAGATAGGAACTGGTTGCTTGGCAACAAATCCATCAGCTCGAAAACTTTTTCACTTGCTCCGATGGACTGCATTAGTGAAGACCAGTTGTCTCCCACCCACCAAGTAGAATAAATCATCCATTCAGAGTATAGTATAAACTTGGTTAGTTGCTCTGCTGTCATCTGACCAGAAAGAATAGATATTCCTCCTACCAGAACTGCAATAACCTATAAATATTAATTGTCAGATAAAACTAAATAGTGCAAAAGATTAATCAAATTCAACTGTCAAGTAACAATCAATTGATTGTTTTCCTTTCCAAAAATGCAGAACATACACAATTAATTTGCATTTGTTAAAACTAAATCATATATACAAAGGTACATATCCATTCAAATAGTGAAAATAAACTATTCACATTAAGAACATTCACAACAGGAAAGGCTGGACTTCTTCCAGTGGATGTAGATTTTGCCAGAACAACTTGGAAGATGCTGATCACCTGCTGATGATATTCTTCTTCACTTCACAATTGTGGAATGCTTTGTGCAGTGGTAGATGCTATCAAGTTTCTCTAACTATATTTCTACACTATGGACAAATTGGTCCTATCTTAATGTCAATAAAGAATTGAGATTTAGCTGGTTTTCTTTGGTTATGGTTCTCTGGCTAAGCATTTGAAATAGAACATTACAGGTCTATTGATGACAAGGAGAAGAAAAAAATAGAGTTTATGCAAGATGCTAGTATTTGCTTGTAAAAATGGATGATGGGTGGGAAAAAAAGTAAATTTCTTCTTATTAATGTGCACTAAAACTTCTTATGAATTAAATCATGCCATTCTTAAATAATGTATGAGGAACTTAAGTTTCATCTGTTATGGATTATGTAATGCTAGCAGACTTGATTTTGGTTTATGTGGTCCGTTTTGTGGTTGTTTGTTAATATTCATGGTCTCTTATTGAATTTTCTTTAGCTGTTATTCTCCTTTCAACCTATGGTAATGTCCTCTCTTCTCTACTCGAGACAAATTGTGAAGAATTAGCTCTTCTGTTTCCCTCTATTTGTTATAAATTGATGAGACAATTACCCCATTCTTTTCATAAAAGATTGATTCCAACAAACTAGAAACAAATTATGCAATCTTACAGAGACCTTATAAGAATATGCAATCTAAGAACAGTGAACAATAATAATATGCCCTCTAAAAACTGTTAAATAAAAATAACAAAGCAGTAAAATACTAAAATGTGTCATCCTTCAGACGGCTGCTTTTCTTGATGTATAGGACTGTTGCTTAATTTGCAAATCCAATACAAGCTGTCACCTTCTATTCTTACTTAGTTACTTTACAAGCCCAATCCTTTTTGATGAATCTTTGCATGGCAAGCATCAAGGCATCCTTGTTAAGCTCCTTGCCATGTACCAAAATAACTGTTCAATTACAAAGATGTAATTGTTGGCACATTGTATCTGTGGCTGCAACATACCAGGCAAAGGAATCAGACTTGTTGCGTCTCCATTTAAACCAGGAATGTGGCAATAAAGAACTAGTTGCTCATTTAATCATATGAGCAAATGAATTAGTTGGATTCATACCCCATGACTGTTACAGTCTAACCAAAGACTGATACTGGACCATTTAGGTTGGTTTGGTTAGTACGTAATTTTTTATTTTTCATGATATCGAATTGTAGAGGTCAGTATACCACCAAGTGTACAAGTACAATACAGGTCCAGGTCCAATCGTTTTGCCGAAACTGGTATTTTACCAATATGTAAAACCTTAAATTTGACTATAGTAGCATAAGAGGGCTTTTTTCCGAGTAAATAACCAAGGAGGAGTTTTTGCCTTCATTCAGGGCCTTGTCTTTCTCACTTTTCTCAGAAATTCATTTCTTTTTGCACCTTTAAAAACATCCTACCCTCAAATCTAAGGCTACTTCACTCCCTCAAATGGCTTCAATAAGTAGATTATGAAAATTTACTCCTAAAGAATGATCCTTGAAAGAATTTTCTCATAAAATTCCATGTTGAGATTGGAAAAAACATATGAGTAGCAGGCCAGAGAATATGTACTCACATTGCAGTAACAAGGGAGTGACATACCACAACTGGATGAAAGCAATTACAGGAAGTGAGAGTGACACTGATAACAAGGGGACTAGCACATGCATGCAGCAGATCAGTTAGGCCTTTTTGAAAACAAGGCCTGTCTGACCTCTTCAAAATCTTCCTCATCTATGAATTTAGTTTCCTGATTTTCTTGCACCACCTTCAACATTCTTTGCTATCCCCAGAAGTTTTAAATATCTTTGACAGAAAACGTATATTCTTGTAGCATCATCTTCATCTAGCCAAGATTGACTCCAACTTAGCCATCTTTTATGGAGCAGCACCTTCCTTGTCAACACCTGTGCTTTCACATCATCATCCTTACTGAAACTATGTCTCCCACATGTATGAGCTGTCCGACATCATCCCACATTGTCTCCACCTTGAAATCCATCATGATCTTCAGGCATTAACATACTCAGAATATGCTGTTTTCTCACTGTGTTCCAAGATAAGTCATGTTTATGCTTCTCGTCTGTCCACCCAGTTCACACAAACCCAGCCATGATATTCCCAAACCAATAACTACTCTGCATCCTTGGACACACTCAACGAGGGGTGACCAACCAGCCCACAACCCTATTGGATCATCGAAAGGAGTCCCATAACAGTAAGAAACAGTTGGAGCTTAACATCTACACAATTTGTTGGGTAAATTAGAACAGTAAAAGCCAATAAGGGAGTTTCTAAGGCTAGAAACATCTAAAATAAGGTCTATTATGTTTAGGATGCTTGTAAATAAGAGTCTGTGAGTCCTAATGCCATGCTCGACTACTTTTAATATTTTCTACTATTTTTAAGTATATTCCAAGAAATAAATATTCTAGATTTTATGAGATCAATTCCTTAGGAGGTTTTGTTCTTCCTCAAATAGGAACCCCAAATTAGGAGGGTCAGTTCCCAAAAGGCCATGTTCCAATAGGATCACTCCCTCTGCTTGATTTTTTTATCATCTTTTAAAGTTTAAACCCACAAGCACATGTAAAGCCTTCTCTCTGAGTGTCCACCATTTCTTGGCTCGACCTACTACAAAAGTCAAACCTAGATAACGTTGGTGATCCATTGAGGAGTCGTGTCAGGTTCTGGCCAGACTCAGATAGTATTTGATTAATACAATAACTTAGCCCTATTAAAAAGACATGTATACACTGTTGAAATTTATGTGATGAATAATACAAAATGTGCCCAACAAATATAACACCATGACCATAATAAACTTTGTCTGAATTATACAGTTTAATACCAACTTATTCTATAGTTAAGGACATAAGATTTATCAACCAAAAATAGATTTTGAGTATATAAAATGTAAAGAATGGACCTGTGTTGAATGATAGAGAAAATTGAAGCTTAAACTACAATATCCATAAGCCACACTCTGTCGCAAGCTTACTTCGGACAATCTTTCAAGCCAATTCACATACCTGTCCCAAAAGAGCTTTAAATTTAAGAATTATGGCTGCAAGATATCAAGTAAGTGACACGGATCAACATGGTATGGTTTTGTCAAGTGATGTATACATGCATATCAATCAAATGATGTGTACTTGTAAACAAAGAGAAAAAGGATATATTACCTTCCAAATTCTTGTTTCTCTGTTCCGTAGACACGGACTGTCCTGAACAGAGATAATGCCTCTTGTGCAACCTAGATTGAAAAATGAACAAGATTCAAGGAGAAGATTCACATATTGAAAAAATTGAAGTTATCTTACTTCATTAGCACTTGCAGTGAGCTCCTGAGTTAACTTTGCTGCTTTCTTCTGGTACCTATACCATTAGGATCATGTCAAGTCACCACAAGATTTAATATTGTTCATAAGGGTAGGAGCTACAAGATTGAGACTCATTGTATGAAAAAGTGGGATGAAAGGATTTTCTACTTAGAAGGTGCGAGTACATTTCAACTAGTAACCGAGTTCATCTACTATCAACAAATGGTTTTTTAAAGTGTCTTGAGTATCAGAATCAGCTTTAAATTGGTACAAGCATTATATGATCCAAGAAATGAATAAGATTTTTAAATGAAAAAAGCATCATATGAAAATGAGACTAGAACAAATATGAACTTCTATCAACTAATTTAACTGGTAATCATAGATCATCTTGACCTCACCATTCAATGTTCACATCTCTTTCAAATAATAGATCACTGACTTTATTCCATCAAGTTATGCATCAAAGCTCTCTTCATTCAATATCATATATAGAGATCCATTAAATAGATATTAAAACAGTAACTGCTTTCCCAAAACTCTCCTCTTCATTAAGAAAAGCAATCAACAACAGTAACAATAGGCAAGAGCAACATATGACGAGAGCCACAAAAAGACAAAAAGGGTCCTTCTTTGCTTGGATTTGGTAAGAAACATGTGGACTCTCTCTCTCTCTCTCTCTCTCTCTCTCTCTCTCTCTCTCTCTATCTATCTATCTATCTATCTATCTATGATGCCTTGATACAGTACTAACTAGTTATAACCATTATAACAAGGGGTGTACTCGCTAGCTCATGCAAAATTGAGATGCACATTCGATAGAGCAAACATTCGAATGTGAAGTTCTATGTGGTACTTCTATCAAATCTTGCCCTATCCTCTTCTATACTGATTCTAAGTGTAGTTCTATGTGGTACTTCCATCAAATCTTGCCCTATCCTCCTCTTTTATACTGATACTAAGTGTAGTTCTATGTGGTGCTTCTATCGTCAAATCAACATTTAGAGTAGCTAAATCTATCTTATCTGTCACTTTCCTAGACTCAACTTGGAAGTTCCGTGCTAGCTCTGAAGTGTTGAAAACAGGATGATATCCGGTCATAAAAACAAATTCCGATGGAGTCTTCTCAACATAATTTATCCACTATAGTCACTTCCACATTATTGGGCAGAAACATAGATGTCCTAAAGAGAAGTCTACTTTTTCGGTAATTATTACATAGTCAAAGACTCAAAGAAACATGCACCATTTACACTGTATACTATTTGAAACTAAAAGACTACAAATTTGCAAGGGTGAAACATGACATTCAGAGGCATGTAAACTAACTAGATAGAAATAGCTGTACCGGCCATAGAAGAGCACAATTGTTAACAGGGCAGTACATATCAGCAATGTAGACAACGTAAGACGCCAGGATAAGATAAACAAATATATCAGTGCACCTGTCGCCTGTAAAAAGATGACCAGAGTGAATGACATCCCAGATGGTTATATATTATTAAAAGTGTAAACAACCAAAAAAAAATACCTGAAGTAGATTCCGTGATATTAGATTAAGATCATTCCCGATGACACGAGACACTTGCTGACAGTCCGAACCAAGTCTGCTAGTTAAATCACCAACCGTTTCATTGTCCAAGAAGGACACATCCTGAAAGCAACATGCTACAAAACTGGATTCAGGGTGAGAAATGATGTCAAAGAAAAAAGTCACAAAGGATGTCTCTTGCATTAGTGGACAATTTCAAATTAAATTTATCGCTGAAGATATGACCTGGAAAAGTAGAGAATCATAAAGCATTTCTCTCATGCGCCTAACCTAGGAAATATTGCAAAAAACAGCGTATATGAGATTTTCTACTACACAGACTTATCTAATATATGTGAACAAAGAGTTAAGAAAGAGCTTATTTTTCTTGAAATAAGGCCAATCACAAATCCATTAGATTTTACCAACATCATGTTTGCAAAGCCAAAACAGCAACCTCGTAAACCACTGTATATAACATCAACATTCAAATTGTCAGAATTGTACTGTACTCATTCTTTACCAAATATTACATCATATTAACAATGTTAAATAAAATTAAGCATCAATGTATATGAATCTTATGTGAAAAACTAAGTATCAATATGCAAAGCAATATTTTTAATTTTGTATCTATGATGGTTTTGTATTCATCAATACAAGTCAAACATCTAACAGATTAATGATGGAAGGGCCTTTTGTATGTGTGTTATATTAAGGAATTGAATCTTACAGACCAAACCCATATCTTAGAAAACAGTCAAACCCCATACCACCAACAACAACAGCTCTGCTTTGATCAGCCCTACTAAGGGCTGGACTGACCGCTTCAAAAGCATAACAAGGTAAGATAAAGCCATGCATGACGATGGACTCTTATTTGGTTTTTGACACCGGAGAGTTAATTTTGGAATGCATACAAGCTCATCTTCTGGTCCAGAAGGTATTTCTAATTAAAGTAGAAGTACAGGCTAGGTTCTTTAGAAATAAATTAGAATGGACATCTTTAGCAGGTTCTTTAGAAATAAAGGTTCTCTACAACAATCCTAAAAAATCCAGGATTTGGTGAGAAAAAGATCTATCAAAAAAGAAATTCCCCTCCTAACTAGGATAGGAAGTTAATAAAATTATATATTTTTCCACAATATTTGGACCATTTTTCACAGGTATCTATAATAGTTTCTCTTAAGGAGTCAATAGAGATCTTTATTAGGTTTGTTGGTGTCTAAGTGCTCCGATATGGATCTAGTATAGATCAACTATGCTTTTTTACTATTACAATCCATGCTTTGAGAATTCTAGAAACCTCTTCTGATAGGATTCTCAGGGTGATGAGATTAGCTTTCACACAATTCCCATAATTAAAAGAAGCCCAAGTGGCCATGCTATGCGATATTAGTGTTTTTTTTATTAATTTAGTAATAGTTTAGTAACAATTTCTCTTTCTTCTCTTGTTGTTTTTTTTGGAAGGACCTTTATCATCCTCAAATTAGAGAAAATCTCATTTGAAGGATTGCTTGTAGAAGCCACAAGAAGGAAGATTGCTAATGCCCTATTCAAACCCCAATACAGATAAATTAAGAAGCTATGTCATTTGCTGTCTAACTATTCATCATAAATATATGTAGTTCCAATAAGCAGCTAGAGGTTAAACTTTATAAGCACATGTTAACTACCACATGAGACTAATGTAAATAATGTTATCACATGGTTCACAGTGGAGTAGGTAGATTTTAGAATTTATATGAAGATATTATAAAATTATGTGAAGCATTCTCCAAAAAGACTTAGAGTACAGAGTCATCTTTTTAATCACCATTTGAGCAAACCAGAAAATGAGCAAACAAGGACACATGAGTACCTAAATAGATAATTTTCTTAGCTAAAAAGTTGTGTTATATTGAATATAGCTGATGTATAACAATCAACAGCAGATAGGTGATTGTGATAAATTAATGTGCTTGAAGAATTTGAAGGACTTATAATTATACAAGCAACACAAACAAGTAAAATTGAACTTCAACTTGGTGGAGGTCATGCTATGGTCACTAAGAAAAAGTAAAAAAAATAAAGAATAATACTAAGAACCATCAGATCATAGCCTGACCAGAAATACAACTGATACAACAACTTACAAGGTGCTGCTTAGTAATTAGCAAGAAAATTCTACTTAGGGTCCCAAACCCACAGAAGAATCATCTCATTGCAGCATCAGCTTCCTAGTTATCTTCTTTCACATATTTAAACTGGAATATGATCTTATAGATATACCAGTTCCATGTAACTGTGGTGCTAGGCATCACCAAGATGAAAGAATGGAAGCTACCAGCAAGATAATATTCAGCACCAACACAAAGAGTATCAGTTCAGGTATGCTACCAGAAACCAGTGAAATTAGTAATTGTTAACCTGAGTGTATGCCCTACCCTATGTGGTTGCAAATGGAGGCATATGATGAAAACACATGAACAAAAGAAATGTGAGGTAATGGTCATGGACTGTTTAAGCTGTATAATCTCGAGAGTGTATATAGAGATAACTATTTGTCCCAAAAAATAGTTTCAAGATCTACATCGGAAAAGCTTTCTATGTCCATCTAAGACATCAAGCAGCAAACATGAGCCCAGGGATTGTGTTAGAAAGGACAGACTTTGTTCATTGAAGTTGATATCTGAAGTGCTAATAGTTAAAGTAGCAGATTGGAGCGGAAAAACTGGACGTCAGAATATTGTGTAGAGAGTAAAGTGTTAAATAGCACTGTAAATCCACAAGAAATACCAGATACAACATTCAGAAGAGGTATATTTTGAAAACAGATTATTGTAGAATGCATACAACAAAATCATCCACCTATCTTGTCGAACAACAATTGTGGAAGAATGCTCATGTGATCAATATTATCTCAATAAGATGGCTAAAAAACTATTTATAACATCAATGCAGTCAGCAAATAGTATTTTCATAGCGTCATGAACTTGATGTAAAGTCTAAAAAGTTGTGTTATATTGAATATAGCTGATGTATAACAATCAACAGCAGATAGGTGATTGTGATAAATTAATGTGCTTGAAGAATTTGAAGGACTTATAATTATACAAGCAACACAAACAAGTAAAATTGAACTTCAACTTGGTGGAGGTCATGCTATGGTCACTAAGAAAAAGTAAAAAAAATAAAGAATAATACTAAGAACCATCAGATCATAGCCTGACCAGAAATACAACTGATACAACAACTTACAAGGTGCTGCTTAGTAATTAGCAAGAAAATTCTACTTAGGGTCCCAAACCCACAGAAGAATCATCTCATTGCAGCATCAGCTTCCTAGTTATCTTCTTTCACATATTTAAACTGGAATATGATCTTATAGATATACCAGTTCCATGTAACTGTGGTGCTAGGCATCACCAAGATGAAAGAATGGAAGCTACCAGCAAGATAATATTCAGCACCAACACAAAGAGTATCAGTTCAGGTATGCTACCAGAAACCAGTGAAATTAGTAATTGTTAACCTGAGTGTATGCCCTACCCTATGTGGTTGCAAATGGAGGCATATGATGAAAACACATGAACAAAAGAAATGTGAGGTAATGGTCATGGACTGTTTAAGCTGTATAATCTCGAGAGTGTATATAGAGATAACTATTTGTCCCAAAAAATAGTTTCAAGATCTACATCGGAAAAGCTTTCTATGTCCATCTAAGACATCAAGCAGCAAACATGAGCCCAGGGATTGTGTTAGAAAGGACAGACTTTGTTCATTGAAGTTGATATCTGAAGTGCTAATAGTTAAAGTAGCAGATTGGAGCGGAAAAACTGGACGTCAGAATATTGTGTAGAGAGTAAAGTGTTAAATAGCACTGTAAATCCACAAGAAATACCAGATACAACATTCAGAAGAGGTATATTTTGAAAACAGATTATTGTAGAATGCATACAACAAAATCATCCACCTATCTTGTCGAACAACAATTGTGGAAGAATGCTCATGTGATCAATATTATCTCAATAAGATGGCTAAAAAACTATTTATAACATCAATGCAGTCAGCAAATAGTATTTTCATAGCGTCATGAACTTGATGTAAAGTCTAAAAATGTTTTTAGGTTATACACATATGAAATAAGTATCAAATATTAGGCAAAATAGTTAGGACAGAAACCATATGATAGATCAACTTGGATTGTGGAAGAATGCTTATATGATCAGTTTAACTCGATAAGATGGCTAAATAGCTACTTATAAGTTATAACATCAATGCAGTCAGCAGATAATATTTTATAGTGTTGGAGCTTGACGTAAAGTTGCTTAAGTTTAAAGTTTCTTTTAGGATATACACTAACAAAATAGTATCAAATGTTAGACAAAACATATAGGATGGAACCATACAAGACATCAACCTGAATATGCCAGATATGAAACACAGCAGAACGAGCAGCCTCGCATTTCTGTAGAACATCATGCTTTCATGAGTTTGGGCAGAAAAAATAGATGCCGTCAAGAAATGAGGTATTGATACTTCTGATAGCTGCACCAAATAAAAAGAACTAAGTCCAATGACTAAGTAAACTGAACATGAATATGCCTGATACATAGATTCAAATTGTTTGCTGAACTGTGGTATCAGAATATCAATCTATTTCATGCTTTCAATAGTTTCCCATACTATCTTTTACTAGTTCGGTTATCAGCATGTAGTTATAATGACTGTGGCTCCCGTAAGTCCATTTCGCTCTTGGGATCACTTGGACATTACTTCCCCTACTTCCCTAGCATATACCAGAAGTACAGTTGTGATTCGAAATACATCCACTAAGATGGAGCAGGAAAATAATAATTATTCAACTAAACAAAGTCGCAATGATCATTGAAGACATCGTACCGCTGCAAAGAGAAGGGAAGCAAAGGCCAGGAAGATGACCAATCTATCTTTAGCAACGAGCTCCCACATGCGACGGAGTGCAGTGATCACGGACAAGCCCTTCTTCCCACGATCCTGTTCTTCAGCGTTCACCTTCATTCCTTCTTCTTGGTCGAGCTTCCACCAACTTCCGCCAGGAAAGACGTATCGAAGGAGAAGGAGACCAGATCGCAGTCGACCAAGAAACCCCACGTTGCCGTTGTTCTCTACATCGGGAACCCCAATTCTGAGCCCAAGATTAGCTCCGAGAGGAAAAGAGGAGGAGGAGGAGGAGGAGGGGGAAGAGGCTGCCCTGAGAGGAGGAGCGAATCGGCGGCGGCATCGATTGGAGTTGAGGAGGAGAGGGAAGGGGGAAGAGGGAAGCTTCAAGGCGAGGTTGAGGGGAGGACATGATATATTGTTCGATCGGAGGATGGATGAGCAGCGGCGGGAATGGATTCTTCTGCGGCGATTGACGATGGAATTGGAATCGGTAGGAGCGGCAGCGGCAGCGGCTGCTGCAGTAGCCATAACCGGGAAATGGGGAGATCCAGTTTCCGGTTGGCGTTAGGAAATGGATATCCGAAACGAATTTTTGTGCTGTAAGTTTGGCTCACATTTTTGTTTGACTAAAAGAAAAAGATTCTATGAAATACCGAAAATGTCCCCGAAAATAGTAGCTTAATATTTCCTCATTTTTTATCTATATTATTTTTTTTATAAGTGATATTAATTAATATTTTATACTATTACGGATATTTAACAGAGTTTTCAAAATTATAAATTTATTATAATTTTTCGTGCATAGTAATTATTAAGAGAGTTAAAACAGTTGGAGAAAAAGATCGGATGACAAAGAAACCATCGCCTAGAAGATATTTATGAATGGGAAATTAGAGTAAATGAATACATTTTTAGGAAGTCATACTTTTAATAATGTGGCACTCCATAGAAATGTCAGTAAAAAATTAGTATAACACCAAATGAGAACAACACAAGAGATTTGTTTTCTTTATAAAATCTACACTTAAATTGATATGTTAACAACATTACTGACTTGTCTTCTTCAGAAAACAATATAACATTGTGAAAATAACACCAGTATTATCCGCTAATCCATGTTAAATGCTTATTTAATAATATATTCATGAACATCCAGTAAATACTCATCATTGTCACATTATACATACATACATACATCATTGCTTTTATGTCCTTATTCTAAAATATTACTGGCCAGAAAAGTGCCACGTTGGAAACTTACCCAAGTCAACCAGGTGCCACATCAGTGGCAGGTGAGTGCCACAGTGCAAATGGAATGTTCAACAGCGTTTAAAACCAGTTGAACCTCACAGGTCTTAATGGATGGGATATTTACCTGTCGCCTCTGAGAAGCTGTTGGCTTGAAGAAAACCTGTAAGCTAGCGTTGGCATTCTTCCAGGAACTCCTGCTGACTTGCAAAAGCACCATGTGGGATATACCAAAGTGCCATTTCATAAAGACTAATCATAGTACATGAACAAGCAGCTAATTCTATCTGCGGAGGAGAATCACAACACTCACGCTGTGCCATGAGTATCTAATAAGAAAAGCAAAATCTGCGGAATACACATATTATTATTATAAGCATTTATCAACCACACATTAACATGTGTTCCTTTTGATTTTGATCGAGTCCCCCACTCTAGGCTTATGAGCTATATAAATGGCTCATCACCAGGATCCTTTCGTCAAAATCATATTACTTCACAACCGAGTCAGTTGTTGTGCAGTTGTGCTGCTTTACTTGTCAGCGGAACGTAGCGTACAGGTGTTTCACTTCGGATACTGACCGAACCATCCATCTTCTTGTCAACCACCTGCAGATCCTGGAAAATGGTTCCTACCGGGATCACCATTCGGCCACCAGGTTTCAATTGCTCAATCAGCGGCTGAGGGATCTCAGGTGCAGCAGCCCCGACATGAATGACATCATAGGGTGCCAGATCCGGCCACCCTAGTCTTCCATCTGGAGGCAGTGGATGAACCAGTGAAATGCTTAGATAGGAGATAAATCTGAAGAGGCAATCTAACAATGCAAAGTGCAAATTATCAATCACGTTACTGAACTTGTGAAAAAAGTTGAAATATCAACAGCATCATTATCGAGTGCACTCAATTGATTTTTGACAAAAATTGGCCCCTTGAAAAATAATAGCCATCCTTTGAGATGTGTGTATGAAGAGAACATTCCTGTTTGATGGGAGTTTTAATGTACCAGGAGGAGAAAGGCTGACTTTGGGTGCAACAAAGAAACAGCTACTGTCGATGAAGCAGAAAGTCTGAGCACAGTGTATTTGATTAGATTAACCATGTGGAATGAAGGAAGCACATCATAATAACCTGGTTACTCTGGAATAAATTAAACAAAACAACGACTGGATAGTAACTGTTCTGCAGAATAATCAAGAATACCACTGTCGTTTCCTTCAAGAACATAACAAGTCTTATTTTGGATATACTTGTAGCCAAAGCTACTTAGAAGGTGCTTCTATATAGTGTTAGGGTTAATGGGTAATAACATTTGGCAACAGAATTGAAGGATTGGAACAGATAATCAGCAACAAGAGTGACATGGTGCAGCTATGTTGCATAAGAGAAAACCATTAAGGATACTCGTACAGAAGTGGTTGCAGTTCTGGAGCGACCAATATTTGCTTGAGCTTGGAACTATGTGAATATGAGCTTGCTAAATAATAAAAAAAATGAGGATGATCTATCTCCTATGATTCTGTTGATCAATGAGGCAAAGAAGCTAATGGAAACTTTCAGAATCTATAACCATAAACCACATTTGAGAAGAGAGCAACAGTGTCGCACATTCTCAGTGAATTCATGTTTACTCGCATATGATGCTCCTTTTACTCTGGCCCATGAAGGTTTGCATCATGAAACAGTGACGATATTATGATATTTGGGACCATTGGATTCCTAAGGTCTAATGCCAAAAAAATGGATTCCTTCGATCCAAAAGTTCCTGTTTGTACATATTGTTTCCTGGTAGTCCAACACTCTGATCTAGAAAAAGAAACATGACTAAAAATATTGCTTTGGTATAAATAATTTGAAAACACTAAAGGGGAGAATAAGTTTCTCTGCTAAGTTGAACAAATCTTCATTAGCACAACCACCTTGAATGATCACCATTCGATGGTCCTTTCCCCCGAAACAAAGTAATCTATTACTAAGAACTTAAAAGGAAAGGAAAAGAAAAGAGAGATTCATGTTTCTTTTCTTCAATAGAGCTTCATTTTAGATTGCTTATCAGGCCTTTGCATACAAGAATCCAAGAAACTGCCATTGGCATGGGTGTTCCATGGTCATGAAACCATTAATTCAGTTAATATGTAAGGGTATCTACCAAAATAAGACAACACAATTCCATCTTGATTGTCCAACTAACACGATCCTAGCTTGTGGAGTAGATTATCCAAAAACCACCAACAAGCCACTCCAATCGACTGCATAAATAGATCTTAAAAGCCTTAACACACACATGATATTCATGTGAACGTCATCATCTAGGAATCTTTGAACAAGTTTTTGAACAACTTCAAATTTCCATCTAATGCTTACCTATTGAAAAAATATATGATTTGTAACCTAAATAATTAAGCTGACAATTCCATTTGTGCTTGGGAACCACATCCATGTTGGATACTCTGGTGACATGGGTATCGAGTATGTGCATCTATGTGATTGGCATATTCACTTAGTAGGGAGACCAATGATGTTCGATTAAGTCTAAACTGTCATGTCCATTACATGTCATTCATACTTTTGTAAATAAAAGTGCATTCAATATCATCGTATCTATGTTGTGTTGTGTCCCATGTCCCATGTTCATGCCTCATAATTAGCTTCTTCGCAAAATTGCTCTACGAAGGTCCCCTTAATTTTCAAGCAAAACAGTCACATTTTGTGTCTTTAGACATCTAAATATGCCAAAAAAAAGTATTCATCACTTTGTTTTCTTGTTTTTTCTTTACACCAAAGATAAACAGTAATACATCATATAAGCTGTATGAAAATTCTACTGAAAATACTCAAGTTATACATGTTTTAAATATTTCAATATCATCATATGCGGCTGCAGCTTCTTCAGGAAGTTTATTCATGAGTAGGCATATATGACTCACAACCAAAGCTCACCAATAACTTAATTGATTTCAATCATATAAGACGGATACACAGAAAGTGAGAAACACAAATCATTTATGCTGGAGTTTTTGCCAATATATATGTTGGTATAGTCTAGAAGAAAAATGCTTCCATAAATAAGTCTTGTCCAGTTTTCACCATTAAGTGGGTTGCGTCAAGCAGAACATACCGGTAACACGGACAGACAATGAACCTTCCTTCAAAAGTGTTGATGCTGCACTATTCTTGATATTGTTGATTGAAAAATCAACTAGTTCAGGAATGTGTTCAACCCCTACAGCACGACCTTGCGGTCCAACCATCATCGCAAAGCATGCTGTTAAGTAGCCAGTCCCTAAATAAAGGAAAAATGGCAACATAATCGACAAAAGAAGAGGAAAAGCACCACTTTTAGATCATTTAACTAAGAATCAAGCAACACAGAGTGAAAGATAATGACAGCTACCAACAAATTTACCAGCATAATAGCTCTCAGTCCCAAGGAACCTAGTGGGAGCTGGAATTCTATGCAAAATAATTTCAACCAGCAAGCATCATAAATGCAGAGTGTAGACATAAACATAGTCGAATGAAGTGTATGTTGACTAAAGATAGATTCAATAATTGTAAGAACAAGCATGCAAAAAAACAACAAAAAATTAACTGATGAAAGAGTCAAAATTGGACAGAATAGGTAAAGACAGATTCTCTGGATACAACAATTGGCTATGCTTTTTGAGTTTTGACAATGTTGCAGGCTCGTCATACAATACTAACAGTGATTTTATGTCAGACAATTATTTAAGTTAAAACCAATTATCCATATATTTGCATCAAATGATTTTTCCATGCAGTGACGAAGAATGTCGCACAGTGACAGGGAAAAAAAGAGAACAAAATAAGGGTGACAAAATCATGACAAACACACGTAGATGGACCTGATCCAACATCCAGAGCTTTCATTCCTGGCTGCAGATGCTCCTCCAAAAGTTCTAGACAAGCTGCATGCATATGAGGAGCAGAAATAGTTGCATTATAACCTATTGGCACAGGAGAATCAACATAAGGTGCACTGCCAGGTGGTACAAAAACCCCCCTGTCAATTGCCTCCATTACTTCTGCCACTTTCTTTGATTTGATAATTCCATACAGCTGCAAGCGTTCTACCAGTTCTTTGTTTTTACCATGTGATCCACTAGTCCAAAGCCTCTGTAATACCAAAGGTGAGAGCATTCATGCAGATAATCATCAAGAAATACAAGCTCAATTCTATTAGATCTTTTAGAATAACATGTATGACTGTATTAAACCTCGAATAGGGATCACATACCTAGAAAATTATTAGACGCTTAAAACACACAACTCATAGAAGAAAAAAGAACCAGATAGTAAGCGATCTGATATACTTTTACATACAACTAGTGGAGATCAAGACAAGTAATACATACACCAGATAGGGCATATTCTGAAGAAGATAACTCAGTACGATCTGATATATTTTTACTACAATTTCACTATCCAATGAACCAACAGCGAGAGGACAAACAAGAAAATTAAACTTTATTGTCCACCATAGATGAATCGATCGCCCGTATTCGCTCGTAAGAATCCAAGATTTTTCTAGAGCCCCTTTATTTGTTTCTCGAAGCAGACACACCAGATTCCAATCAGCACAACAAAACCGATCATCCAAAATTTAACACATTAAAATATGAAAGGAGAAAGAAAAGAACGAGATTACCCCCCAAAAACCAAAAAAGAGAAGAAGGATGAAAAGGGAAAAGAGAAAAGAATCGGACTTCGCGAAAGAAATTCTAAGCTTTCTCGTTTATTCAATGAACCAACAGCTAGAGGAGAAACAAGAAATCAAACTTTATCGTCCACCATACGTGAACCGATCGCCCGTATTCACTCGCAAGAATCCAAGAGTCTCGAGACTTGCTACTTTATTCGTTTCTTGAAGCGGACGCACCAAATTCCGATCATCCGTGTCACGAGCACAACAAAACCGATGGTCCAAATCGTCCAAAATTTAACACATTAAGGTACAAATAGAGAAGAAAAGAACAGGATTCACGAAAAGGCAAAAAAAAAAAAAAAAAGAAGAAAAAAGGAAAAGCAAAATGAAAATCGAACTTACGCGAAGGGAAGGAGGGAGAAGTGAACGAAGTACCTCCATTCGTCCAAGAATCGGCTTGGGGCAGCAAACCACGAAGGGATTCTCTGGAAGAGAGGGAGCAGCGGTGGCGAGGAGGGCGAGGGGGAGAGGAGGAGGAGACGGAGGATGTCGCCGTCGACAACCGCACCGGATTCCGTCGCGGGACGCCAAAAAGGAAAAGTGGCAGCGGAGACTACACGCAAGCCCGCAGCATCTCTTTTATTAAAATAAATTAATATTTTCTATGATTATTGGGTTGAATATGTGAATTTAACTAATAACTAAATTATTTAATTATCATTTATTAATTTGTTATAAAATCAAATTATAAATACAGATCAAATAATTACTATCAATAATGTGAGAAAAAGAATTTTTATTTTAATATTTATAAATAAATTATAATTATGATACTAAATTAATTTAAAAAAAATAAAGTTTTTATTTAGTTGATATTTCTTTGTGTTTTCGTTAATAATGTTATGAAATTCTTTCTTTTGGGTACCAAAATCCTTCTCCGCCGGAATTCACTCTAATGGGCCCCACCGTGGTTTCCAATCACGAGGCAGGTGGGTTGTGGGGAACGAATGGCAATCGGATAAAGACGTATCAAAATTCGTTTACGACGGGAACGTACCCACAAATCTTACCGCCAATCACGAGGTAGGATTCACTGTAGACGTGGAATTTGGTTCGTTTTCTGTTGATTTTTAAGGATAAGATCAAAAGCAAGAAATGAATGTGTTTGATGGGTGACGTGAAGTTGAGAGAGACTGTGATCATCGATGGGACTTCTTTACCCCCCCCCACCACACACACAAAAAGTGAATGCCTATTGATCGAACGTGACCTTTTGGGAAAGACGATACACGGTTGGTTTGATGGTGTACCGAATCGATGAGGGGTGATTGGTATGTATCTCTATGTGTTGGAGAGAGCGAGGGGGTGTGTGTGTGTGTGTGTGTGGGGATCCAACTTAGAATAAAAGACGGTGCTATTTGTTAGAATTTTACTTTTGTGGGTCCCTTTTGGAACGAATAAGGAAAATGTGCTCTATTTTTCCAGTAAATAATTTTTATTTTTTAAAAAAAATTTAAATTTTTCTTTAGTCGGTAAAAGATAGAAAAAATAGAAGATGGAAGAAATATTTTTTATTGATATATTCTCCCTATTTATACAGGTTATAAGGAATGATTTCTCTCAACAAAACAACACGATTTTATCGATGTTGGACCAATATAATTAAAATAGTTTATGAGTGAGAAACTTTATGAGTGAATCTGCTAATTGATTAGCCGTATATACGTGAGAAAAATATAATTGATATTAGATAAATTGATCTCGCATAAAGTGAAAGTCGATAACAATATGTTTCATGTAAAATTAAAATACTAGATTGACGCATAGATTGATTAATAATCATGATAATATCTTTTTTTTCTTTGGATCTTTAATCATGATTTTATAATAATAATCATTAGTCTCGATTTCAAAATCGATGATTTTGATTATATCACATTTAGAATCAGAATCGATTCTAGATTATTCTGATTTCGATTCGAACCAAAAAAGTAAATTATTCTATCAAGATTCAACCCCAAAATATTACACTTTAAATTTAAAATACTAATAACTATACTTGGGAACTATTAATCACATTTGTTTTCATTACTTGCAAGCATCTCTAATAATTTTTTTAAAAAAATAATTTTTATTACTCATTCAAGTTTAAAATATATATTAAAATTTTTACGAGATAAACTAATTGATTGCTTATTCATGAGATGCGGTGGAGGTGAATATTTTTGTCGCAAAAGAATTAATGGGCATCTGAAAAGGTGAAAGTGATGGGCTTAATGCGGTGGCCGTATGTACTGTTGTGACTTAGTTGAAAGCTACAGCAGGTGGGATTAAACCCTTTTAAGGGCACTCAAATTATTGAGGAACCAAAGGGTGGCAGCCTCTCACAGTACACTCCACCTGATTCCAAGACAAAATGCCTTTACGACAATAATCTTATAGCTTATAGATATAATATAATATATATGTATATATAAACCTTCATAAGAATATGAACCTTTAAACAAAGAAAGAAAGAAAGAAATTTGGATAACAAATAGATATAATATGTTCTATTAAATGAGAAGTGAAGCCTTCACAAGAAAGAAGGAATACATCATTTCATCTAATTGACTATTCACTTTCCATGGTGAGATTTTGTGTATGTGTGTGTTGTGTCATAGAGGTCCCAATCTCCAATCTCTAATCTCTCAATCTTAATGTAATTATGTAGTAATTACATTAAGTCCAAATTAGATCACTACTATCCCTACTCTTTAGCTTACACTCAACCACTTAGTACTTTTGATATTTGTTATTATTATTATTATTATTTTAAAAATTAAGTAATTTTATATATTTTAAGAACGAAGTAGAATTATTTTCTAATATCACCTATAATTTAATAATTATGAACAAATACATATCAAAATGATAAGAGGGATTTAATTTAAATAAAATAATATTTATGATTTATTATGCGTGTGTTGGGGAAAAAAGGGGTAGTGGGGACGAATCATATTGGATTCGATAGGGTTGGGCGGTGGTCCAAGCTGTGTTGGGTGGTGGTGGTGGTGGTGGTGGTGGAGGTGGGGGTGGGGTACGGAGGCGGTCAACGGGCGACGACCGAGCGCAGGTGGAAGGGGGGACACGTCATGGGGGAAATCGTCCTACGTGGTCTGCCTGCCTACCTGTCAGGCACTTAGTCTCTGACACACCCTCGATGTCCGATCCCTCCCTGTCTCCTTCTCTCTCGTCTTCTCCTCCCATTTATTATTTCCCTGCCTCTGTGCCTTCGTCCCACGCTCTCCCCTTTTGCATGCACGACATCCCAATACCCGGGCAATTCGACGCACCCTCATCTCCACCCCCCCCTCTCCCCCCTCTCTCTCCCTCTCTCTCTCCAGAAACAACGGTATTCGTTCGGATCAGGGCGATGGAGGGGCGCCATAGTACAGCCACGAGGAAGCTAAGCCGGTGGATTAACGCTGCCACTGACCCTCATCAGGTAGGCTTGAGGTCCCCAACAGCGTTGATGAAGCTTGGTGTCATGTCTTTTCCTTGTTCGCATTTGGAAGGATGGGTTTCGCCTCTGTTCTGCCATCCACTGCATGATCAAACTCGTTGGTACAGACAGTCTTCTTCTGCTGCCTCCTGCAGTCAATTTTTTTTGGATGCGCAGATGCTCGCGCAGCAGCAGGAGGAGGAGGAGCAGCAGGAGGACCACAAGTGTAGTGTTCCATGATCGATGTGTTACCGCGTTGTTATCGGCGTGGGTTTGGAGGGTCTCGGAATTCCAAGGACCGACGCGTTGCCCGGTGCGGGTTGGGGGGGGGCATCGGGCGGATCCACTTCCTTAATCCGAGCACAGAGTGGAGGAGCGAATCCTACTACCGATACCACTCGATGAATGGTTTCTCTGCGTGAACAGTAGCCAGTCAAAGCACCGCCACGGGAATGCCTCCGCCGCTCGCGTTCGTAGCAGACGGGTGTGGGCGCCACCAGCGTGCGCCCTGTGGCGTCCCTGCACTTGGCCTCCCTCCCCTTCTTTTCCTTCGTTGATGAACATAAAATAATGGCATGGTGAGGGGATATCTGTGACAGGGACAAGCAAACACAGACAGGCATGTGGAGAAGAGAAAGATCACGTACGCCAGTTGAGAAGAGATGCTTAACTGTAATAAATGAGAAGTAACAACAACAACCACAACAACAACATCATCATCATCATCAATGTCTCGAATACACTCAGATATATGCGCTACCATCCCAAGCTTAATCTCAAAGGTATCAGAGAGAGAGAGAGAGAGAGAGAGAGAGAGAGAGAGAGAGTACATGGCTGCCCGACTCGGGATGGGATTGGCCGACTCGACCGGTATGGTTTTCTGGAGTCTTTCTAGTTGCAGGATAGGTGCAGCACAGATTGGCTCAGTTGAAGGCCAGTCTCGTCGCCGCCGCTACCGTCGTCCCCTCGGCGCCCCATGCCTAGGCCATCCTCCTCGTCAACATTGCTGTCGTCGTCGTCGTCGTCGTCGTCGTCTCCGCCGTCGGGGTTGTCGGATGGCGCGTGGGTGGAGGTGGTGGTGGAGGACGCCCCGCCGCTGTCCGCTGCCTGCTGCGACGCAGTCTCATCGGTGAGGCTGGTGCACCCGGACTGCGCCCGGGCGAGGTCCACCATCCGCTGCTCGCGCCCGACCACGACCGGGACGGGCTCCGTGAGCCGCCGCCCGTCGCGGGGCGGCGAGAAGACCACCGGCATGTACTCGTCGTTGTCGCACGCGAACTTGGAGTTCCTGAAGTGCTCCTTGAGCGCCTCCAATCCCTTGAAAGAGAAATCAACCAAGTCAGGCAAAGAATTCCAGGCGAAATCCAAATCCATGAAGAAACGTCGAGAGCTGCCACCACCTGCAACCGAGCGTAGGTAACCTGGCAGATCTTGCGCGAGTTGAAGACTTCCCACGGCTGCAGGTGGAAGGCCTTGTAGAGCCTGAACGCGGCCTCCGGCGACGTCAGGTTCACGAATCCATAGCCAACATTGCACTTGTTGCTTCACAACGTCAACCAAAGACGGAGCTCATGAGCTAATGCTATGCTACTACAACGTCTACATTACAAGAAGATGCAATAGAACTAGAGAAAGCAGCTCAAATCAAAGAATCAGTCATGTCATGTTCCTATGTTCTTGCTTGCAATGCAACTTTTCATTATTTTTTGTGTCCAAAGCTGCTTTCCCCCTCCCCCCTCCCCACCCCGTTGATATCCGATGTGAGAGGAAAAGCGAACCAGTTGACAGGATCATGGAAACACAAACATCTGTGGAACTTTGGGTGTATAATACTAATAAAGAAATCATATAATGCTTCTGCTGTCGTAGTCCTTAATTATCAATGTCTCTGAAAGGCCTCCTGCCAACATGAGCTCTGATGGGTCTTTTCCAACCTACTTGCTGTGAAATCACAAATGAGCAGTAGGGTTCGCTGGCTATATTCTATGCCTTGGAAAGTTTCCTTTCTGATTAGGGTTTGATGGGGTTCATTCTCCTTTCACGGTTGTGGTGGGCAAAGGATTTCCCTGGCGTTCCTTCTTTATTCTATCTTTCCCCGGCCTCGCTACAGCGGGGAAGGGAGGGGAGCGGAGGGAGAGAGAGAGAGAGAGAGAAAGGATCCGTCTTTATGTGCCAGGCAGCGACTTCATTGCCATTTGGGCTCTCTACAGCCATTTGCTGAGCAGCCAAAGGTGCAGGGTACGGAAGGTAGGAGAAGCACAGCTCATGAAGCAGCTGCAGCGGCCGGCAGGGATCCCTCCCTTTTTTTCTCTCTCTCTCCCCCTCCTCCCCCCGTCCTCCTCCGCCTCCTCCTATTACTACCCTTCTCGGGCTTGTTTTTGTGAATCACCCATGTATGTTACCACTCTCGGCAAAAACATCTGCTACCGTCTCATTTGTGGTGCTGCTTCTTTCACTCGAAGGTGAAAGGAAACAAACAACTTTATCATCAAGGTCTCTACAGAATCCACTATCTCTCTGAGTTTTCTCAAGGTTGGATGTCTTACTTGAAGTCGATAGGCAGGTAGACGAAGTCGTAGGCGGAGTAGGGCTCGTCTGCTCCCTCGCCGAGCTGCTCATTGCACTGAATGCAGTGGTTGTCCAACATGTTCAACAGCAGCTTCTGACTGCACCACCAAGAGATAGAGAGAGAAAGAGAGGGATTGAAGCAAGTAAAGGAGACGAATGCATCCAATTAACCGATGGAGAGATCATATGTATCAAGAGACACCGACATCTGGATAAGATACTTTGAGGTGGGCGGGGGAGAAGAGTGGGGGACCTGTACTTGTTTGGGATGTTCTTAATCATGACTGTGGTTCTGGAATCCCTACATGAGGATTCGGATGATTCCTCCGATTCCGCTTCTTTGAAGAGAAACCTCGACTCGCCGCTACTCTTGCTTCGGTTCTTCCAACTCCGCCTGCCGCTGCCGCTGCCCCCGCCACCGCTCGACTGCCGCTGCTGTTGCTGCTGCTGCTGCTGCTTCGATGACGACGATGACGCTGCCGGGTAGTTGGAGCTGCTGCTGTTCTTATTTCTCCTCCCACTGCTACTACCACTTCTGGCAACGGCGGCAGGAGTTGTAGTGGTATTGGTCCTCTTCAGCACCACCACGGATCCCGGGCTTGACTCCCCGCGGAGCGAGGACGAGGAAGATCTCGGCGAAGCTCCACTTGCCTGTGCCCACCTGCTGGGCTGGGGACTACCGCGAAGAAACCTCGGCGGCAAAGGGGAACCGTGGTGGCCATGGGCGTGCCCGGGACTGCTCCTTGTATGGCTGCCGGTGGCATACGAACCCAAAACCATCAGCAGCAGACTCTTCTAACATAGAAACAGCGAAATAGTAGTCTCAACTACAAGCGAACAGTGTAACCTCCTGGTGTGGCTGCTGCCGTGTCTGCTAAATTCCAGCAGCAGACGCCTTCCGTTGATCTCCTTCCCGTTGAGCTCCGCGATGGCGCGAGCTGCATCCCTCGTGTCGAAGAACTCCACTACCCTGTGCTGCGGCTTCGATGGCATCTCCCTCGCCTCCTTCACCGCCCCTGTCACATCATCACAAGGTATAAGAATTGAACATGAACGACACGGACGAAGATGAGGAACTCACCAAGTAAGCCCAAGAAAGAACAAGAATGGCAACGATAATAAGACGAACCCGACAGATGCAATTATAACACAAATCTTTGGAAATCTTTGTCTCTCTTGCTTGACGACATCGAGACAAAGCAAAGCAGATGCAATAGTCATTTATTGCTGCTGCTCGCTTCGATCTATCTCGCAAAAGAGAGATAGAAGGGGGGCCGCTTGAAGCAAAAGAAGAATGAAGAGGCTGACAGACTATAACGAGTTGCTGTTCCATACCCAAGGGTTCGAAGATTTCTCTGAGTGCGAGCAAGGGGATGGTGGTATCCGAATTGAGGACGACGAGGGAACCCTGGTTGGGGTCGTCGAGGCCGACGGCGGCGAACTGGGCCCAGACGGGGTGCCCAGCTATCGTCCCCCGGCCGCCGCCGGGCTGCTGCGGGCACCACATCCACGGCGCCGCCCAATTCCCCGCGGCGGCGGAGCCGGCCGGGGCGCCGAACCCGATCCCGCCGTGCTGCCTCGCGTGCTGTTCTCGAACCTCCGCCACCGCCGCCTCCGCGCTCCGCAGGTCGAAGAAGTGGACGATGACGACCCCCTCCGCCGCCAGCGCGCCCATCTCCACCGCCCGAACCCCGCCGAAGGCCTCCATCCCCGCCCTCACCTCCGCCTCCCCCACGTGCCGGGGCACCATGCTCAGTGCCACTGCCCTCGTCGCGGCGGTCACCTCCACCTGCTGCGGCTGCTGGAGGTGGAATACCGGGACCGCCACAACCGGCGGATGTGGCGGCGGCGGAGGAGGAGCGTAGGCGTAGTAAATTTGCGGGTGTCCAAGGGCGAGCTGGCCCGCCGTTGCCGTCGCCGGGTGGAACTCCGCCGCCGCCGGATCTAGAAGATTCCCCCGGCCGCCCCCCTCCATCCTCGCAACCCCAAGAGATCCTAAACCCCTCTCTCCGCTCCTCCTCTCTCTTTAAACCCTGCACACAAAACCGCTACAAGCTTAAAAAACCGGTACGGAAGACCGCTACGCCGGAGGGCGAGGAAGGACAGCGACAGCCAGAGCAAGAGCGAGACGAGAGAGCGAAAGCGAAAGGGAGCGAGCAAGAGAGAGAATAAGAGAGAGCGGAGCGCAATCAATCAAAAGAAGGCGAAGAAGGAAATAAAGCGAGCGAGTGCGGTTTTAATGCGGTGGCGATATGCCGGCGCTCCCACGTAACGGGGGGGAGGGCTCCCATAGATTCACCCCGTCATTTCCACGACCGCACGCCATCTGTCCCACCTGGCTCGCCCAAACGTAAAGTGGAAAGTGGGAAAAGCGGGGGTGGTTCTATCAGTTATCGGTTTTGCCCAGACGGGGGTTTTGAACGGCGACTACCATAACGGGAAGCCACCCGCCAAGAGAGTAAATGACGAAGGTGCCCCTGGGGCTTTCCCCCCTGGTCCGTGAGCGGAGGCTTTGCTTGCACCGAAATGGGGACTGGCCTGGGGTTTCCCCTGGGACGCTGGGCCTGTGCCTGCCTGCTATAAAGAGGTGCTGGGGAAGAGGGGCGGGGAGAGGAGAGGGGAGGGGGTGGCGGAAGGAGAAGGGAGAAGCAGTGAGAATGTGTCTTCCTGGGGCTGCTGCCCCCTGCTGTTGCTGCCGCTGCTCCTGCTGCTACTGCTGCTGCTGCTGCTACTGCTCTTCCTGGTGCAGCTTATCATCTCCTAGGAGAAAGATCTGTTTTTGCTACATATGGCCTGGAGAAAGTTGCGAAGGGGCTCGCTTTGACCATTGGATATTGCAAAGTTGGCAGGGGTGTAAAAGAGCTCTCCCACTTTGCCTTCCTTGGCTGGGTTTGCTGCAAGCACCGCATCACCATCTCTCTCCCTCTCCCTCGTGCATTAATAAATGTGCTATTTCTTCCTTTCAATGTTATTGGCATATGCCTTAATTAGGTACTCTTACCACGACCCCGGTCAAAATTAGTCAAACCTGATCGAGCCAGACCGATGGACACACCATGAGCTCAAGCTCAAATCATCATCCTTGGTTTGACTCATGTTGCCATTGACTACCTTCCGCGGAAGCAAACCAGTTGTTACTGCCATGGCGAGGGACTCTCATCTGAGGACCAAATGCTATATTGGTTCAAATCTTTATGACAAGAAGAGCACATTAATCCAAACACTTGTTGTTTGTGTTTTCATTTACTGAGGTGGAGATTTCTGTAGGGATGCATCCGACGTTGCAGAGTGACAGGGAATTATATCATACATCCGGTGGCGCGTGGACTGTATTCCAGGGTTCCGAGGCAGCAAGTACCCCTGAGACATGGACGACGTATACGTTGTCTCCAACTCCCAGGTTCTACCAAAAATGTGGGCTGACCACCAAGGTTGCAGTGTGCTTCTGCCTCCAAACTAATATACTAACATCCATCCGTTCCATGACTGACATGGTAGAATCGAGTTCATGCAAGAAGCGATTAAGATTGCTAAAGCTTTTGAGACAGACACACACAGAGAGGGATAGAGAGAGAGAGAGTGAGAGATGACTATGGCTGAAGTCGAAAAATAATAGAGGAGGGGGGAGAGAGAGAGTACGGGCGCGTGCAAACGGCAGCTGGTGGCCGTGCGCACTCCCGGCTTCCAACGCCACCCCGCCGGTTCTCGCCATGCATGCATACAATATCCGACCGTCTTCCCCGACACGTGATTCCCGAGACCACGTCAATCTACGTGTTCTCTTCGTTACTTGCACGCCCCTGTCTCCTCCTCGCTTTTATATTACATTCCCATCCTTTCTCTCTCCTCTCTCTCATCCCAATACTAGTGCATATCTTTTAATCGAATGGTGCAATGGCACTCGGTGTCGTTGAACCCGGCCGGGCAAGGCAAATTGAACCGGACAAGGCTTTAAACCGGGGTTTAAAGATATAATATACACATTCTCCATTACTAAACCGGTCGATCTCATCGATTTTGGTTCAAAACCGCTGTCGATTTTTCCGGTCCAGCTGGTTCGGATTCAATCGCTCGACGCGTTGGATATCCTAAGCATAGTAGGCAATGCCTCATGGGAGGTGGCTTAAGTTATTTGTGCCCCACGCTCGGGTGGCTTTCCATCATGGCCACGTATCACTCACTTTTCCCTCCCATCAATGCATCCATTTCTCACTCCTCCCGAAAGATCATATACAAAGGCACGTCTCTTTCTTCCATTCCTCGGTGCCCGCTTTAGGGTTCCCCCACTCTAGTCTTGATTAAAGGGGTCCCATTATATTACATGTATTCGCATGGGCATACGCTCCCTCATGTCACCCCACAGTGTTTCTTTTCTCGAATGGTCTCATATATCAAGATTCAGCAAAGAAATTGTACTCTTTGGTTCTTATAATTAATTGCTTTGGTTACTCAAAATCGAGTGGATTGTGGAACATAATACTTTCTCGGAGACACAGATTCTCCGTCGCACATTGTTCTTAACGGGAATTATGCGAATTTTGATGATTAATCTTCACCTCAAAATTGCAAGTTTTATTTCCCACTACCAAGTATTATTTGTACACATCAATGGCAAGCTAAAATGCAGCAGGAAACATTCCATCCGAGTGTACTGAGGTGGTGGGGTGGACTTTGTGAAGCGAGAGAGAGAGAGAGAGACCCCATCGCCATCGCCATCACCATCACCGTCTCCATCCCCTTTTCATGGTGCTTAACTAGCTTGTGCCGTTTGACAAGAAGCAAGCAAGGAGGCAGTCCCACCTTTTGCTTGCTTTCTCCTCTTTCAGGGACCTGCTTTTGTCATCGAAACAGGGGGTTGTCACTGCTGAGGCCGTCTCCCATCATGCATCACATTGCACATCGCACATTGCAGTGCACTGCAGTGCTTGGGAGTTTGGAAGGATGCGAGTGGGGTCCCGAGGATTGCTCTGCCTCTGCCCCATGGCTTCCACTTTTGCCTCATTCCCCCCCCCTCCCAGCTGCTGCTGCTGCTGCTGCTGCTGCTGCTCCTCCTCCTCCTCTAGTCTTTTGCCTGCCCAACGGAAGGGGAATGAATGGGGTTAGCGCCATGCCTTGCCTTTCCTGCCCCCAGTTCCTTGGGTGTTCTTGCCTCCCTAGATTTGGAGATGGGGAAGACCGCTCTCTATGGAGACTACCAGTCGTATATTGTAGCTACAATTTTGTTTACACATGATCACGTGATCTTGTGCATATTATCATGAAAGTCTTTAGAGGACCAAAGATGGCTAGAATTCCTTGTCATTAGTAATGAACTTACAAAGATTAGATTTGATGACTAACAATGTGGTAAATAGTAGCCTCACGTTCTCCACATGCTGCTGGGCAATTAAAAGACATGACTTTATTGGTAGGGATAGCAACTTGGTTCCATGCCCATATGTTTCACCAATATCTGAACCCTGACCAACCACATTGGGTCTAAACCCTAATCTAAACCCGACTAAAGTACCTATTTTTCTATCTAACCCCGGCTTAAGTGGCTCATACAACATCTGAACGACGACAAGTATGATACTCGTGAATTTTCTTCTACTAGTGTTGTGAAAATTCCGAGAGGATAAACTGAGCCTCGGCCAGCCCCTATCCATCCCGACGAACGTGACCCCTCCAATGGTAATAGAGCAGGAGAGAAGATCGAGAGAGAATGAGATAGGGTCTAACCCTACTCCTCCAAGAGGACAAGAGTCCTAAAGCACTTAGGATCAAGGAAATATTCTCTAAATCATTTTTTATCTAAAAAATATATTTCGTTACGATCGGTGCTAACATGATCGTTCTGATATTTTGCCGTCATCTTGCATCGAATTCCACATGTCAAGCTTACGTGGGATGAACAATTTTGTCTCTATCAACCAGAAACCAAATATGTCTAACTACATAGTATCTCAATTCAAACCTGAATCAGGTACTACTTTTCTACTCAATTTGTCTGTCTCAAACCAAATTAAAGAGTACTGAAACCAATTTAAATGGTTGGAGATCCTTCAGTAGCTGTAAAGACAATGCTGCTGCCATTCCTATCTATAGCATTTGCTCTAGTAAAGTAACAAAACAAGAAATACATCTTTTTACGATAGAATATTAACCGGAAGGGCTTAGGTCGAACTCATCTAAAGGTCTTCTCTCTTATAGAGATCTCAAATGGTTTTCATCCATGGCAGTTGAACTCATCTAAAGTTAAAAGGCAAATAAATTCAGTACCAAAACTCTTAATTATCAAGTTTTTCTTGGTTTCTTCCAAGGGAACATAGCATTGGCATGGCACACTATACAAATGAGATTAAGTTTCATCTGAAATTACTGAAAAGGATAATATTTAAATAAATAAAACAGAATAGACAGCAAATAATGGGTTGAATTTTAAATGCTTTCTAGAGTTAAAACTAATATGCAAACTTTCATAGTAAGTACTTAACAAAATATTACATGAAAGTATTATTTATGAGATAGAAGGGATCCTTGATGTAGGTAACTAGCCAATCAGAGCTAATCAAGACCAATGCCAAACATATAAAGAGCAACAAGTACTGTACAATGTGGATCCAACTAAATAGATTGATTTTATAGGAGACAATAATAGGGAAGCATGGAGAACACATAACAAGAAGAGATGTATGGTTGGCTGGTCATGTTGATGAAAGAGGAAAAGAATGCTTAGAACAAGTTTAACTGCTCAAAAGAACAGGTGCTACTTCTGTTGATGGACCAAAGCATCCGATTGGAAGTCCTATATGTAAATACAAAAATGCTGGGTACATCTGTTGATGCATGGTGAGGTTCATATCATCAACCAATGCTAACCTTTGCATTTAGTAACATAAAAGTACACAATGCATATCCAAAAGCAAATCAGTTAGATTTTCAAAAGAAATTGAATTCAGCACAATTATAGTGCAGTATACTAATTCTAATGACTGTCATTGAATCAAAATCATATCCTTAGATGTTTATCCTTAGATTCTAATACAGTATTCTTAGTTCTCTCTCTCTCTCTCTCTCTCTCTCTCTCTCTCTCTCTCTCTCTCCTAATATCACTAATGCTAATTCTTTCATCCTTCTAGTCTCTATCTTTGAATATATGAATGATAAAATGGAGTCCAAAATGAAGTCAAAACTATCTTGAAGGAGCGTTCAGCTAGTTACTGTGAAATCTTCTCAAGTGTAGTTCTTAAGAAGAGCACAAAAATGCAAAGGATGATGATCCCATGGTTCTAAGGCACTACAAGAGACTGTGCAAACAATGTTAAAGGAATTATATCATGTGCAATGACTTACATTAATAAATAAACCTACACTAGTTATCATCTTATTCATCTTTATCATGCCATTTGAGACACAAACCCTAGAAATTTGACATTCAATTCATCTTTTCAATGACCAGATAAGTACGGGATAAAGATCAAGCAAATGTCGCAAAGGATTCCTAGAAATCGTTGAGTGTTAATCGCCGAAGAGAAGAAAAGATACGATTATGGCAAACCAGAGGTTCTACAAGGCAACCATCAAGCCCTAACCTTACCATTGGTTTCCGGAAGCGGCAAAGAAGTCCGGGGGTCTCCCCTCATCACACCACTCTGCTCGTCCGTCAAGAACCCCTCTTTCTCCGACGCAATCTTCCCCAACAAATCTTAAACGAGGAACAGGTGGAAAACGCACCTCAAATCCATACCCCGACCGGCCAATGGATTGGGAGTCCATGCCTCAAACAAGATCCGCCGTTCATGAAGAGAACAAGATAGGAGGCGAGGAAAGAGGCGTTCGTCTCTTCGCAGTTGCTTGAAACGGGAGTCGGGGTTTGATGGGGAGGCGCTTCTGGAATGGGAGTACACGTCAGCGCAAGCAGTGGGCCCGTAGAGAATGATGCAGTAGACGACTCACACGTGTCACACTTCTTTTAATATCTTAAAATTAATTCCTTAGGAAAATACCTATTATTTTAAAAAATAAAATGATCTGCGAGAAATTTGAAATGCAAAGAATTTTGCAAAAAAATAAAAAAATATATATAAAAAGAACATAAATTTTGTTTTCCAAGAATTCATTATTGTCATATCATCACAATATTTGAATTGATATTATTTAGATTATATAATATTTTATTCTATTGCACTTTGGTTGATGACTTGGTTATTTTGTTGCTAGAGAAGGAATATAATTAGCCTAAGATATATATTTTCCGCCTGCTCATTTTAAGTAACAGAGTTAGGTATAATATCCAGAATTCTTTTTTCAGCTTGATCTTTAGTTTCATCAAAATATGTAGAATGATTGTGATCTTTTGGAAACTTTGGCTGTGTTCATATGGAAATCTTTAGATTTTATGCAAGACATTTGATTTATTACATACATACTTACGCTTTAAATTTTTTTACTTATATCTCTTCATTTTTGTACATTTCTCTTGATTTTTTTTATTTATCAAAATACAGGTAGGCTGACCACTTCATAAGTAAGATTTCTCTTACTCTTTTTTATTTTTCTTTGTTATTATCCATATTATAAATATGATTGAATTCTAATTATAATTATCAATCAATAGAAAAAAAATATAATTACAACATGATTCTTCTAATTATTTATTCTAGACCCTTTGCTTTCGTCTATGAAAGTATCAGACCTCTTAGGAATCAATAATCATATACAAAAATAAGAGAAGATAGTAATAGCGACATTATTAAGATATTATAAATCTTCTCTCATCTCTTCTTTATCGTGTTTCATTACTCATAATGGTATGAAAATGAGTCTAGTTCTCGTCGATATCATCGCTGTAACTTTCAGATCTGATGACGATAATGTGTCCGTAGATCAAATAATTTTTTTTTGAATAATATCAAAAGATAAGTATCATAAATTTAATCTCTTATAATTTGATTTTAGATTTTCACATTAAAATTTTTTACAACATAGGGATGATTTGTATGCTTCCGTCGCAATTTATCTTATCCGCATTTGGGACTGTTGTTCTTCACTCCACGTTGACTACTGTTTATTAGATTGAGAAATATTATGGTCAATGCAACCTTAATTCCAAGCTCTGAGCATTTATCTGTCTCATATTTTGCAGAAACATGACACAATTGACAAACCAAACTAATTGGACTAAGCTAATCCATTCTTCACAGAGATTACTATGCTGCTGCTTATTTACTTTATGAAGTCAATCTTGCTTTACCTCAGCTGCCGCTTATTCCTTCGTGAAGACGAATCGATCTTTGCCGACCATATGTGGCTTTGTCTGATGCTGTTCTGTGCTTAATTTCTCTTTCTCATATTATGAAAGCAGCAAAATTTGAGCATTTGGGAGGGTCTTCTCATTGCTTAAGACCTTCAACAAAGTGATGGATCTTTGCAGCTGGTGCAGAATCGTTCTTAGAACATCAAGATACATTCTGAACCAAACTATTCTAAGAATTGTTTACTTCATAATTAGTTCATCAGAAATTCCACTTCTCAAACTGATCGTAGTCATTGCAGTACCTCTTAAATGAATGCACAAGTCTCCTCCAGTTTATTGAACTGCTACTCTCAGTTCAGTGGCACTCATCGGCTGCGTTTAGCTGCCCACGTTTCAAGCCCGGGTTAGCTACATAGAGCTGATGTGTCATCCACGTAGAGGAATAGGGGTATCGGTTGATCGATCATGTGTTTTTGGTGTGTCAGTCCGGTGGAGTCAGCACGTTGACGTGTGGAGCTGACATGTCGACCATGTCACTTCTGCCACATCACATGCGCCACCACTTCTTGGGTTAGCGAGAGCAGCGGAATCAGGTCAGGAAGTAAGAGTTGATGCCTTGATTCGAACGTGGGCGTGCACGGTGGAGAATGAGGAGACTGACGTGGTCGAGCACAGCGATGGAGAACAAGGGGAGGTGCAATGGGCCAACATGATTAGGCATAGTGATGAGCAAGAAACAATGGGCCGGCACGGTCAGGCGCGACAGCAAGCAAAGGTACAAAGGCCCAACATGATCAGGCATCGGCACATGCCATGCACACCTCCTCCTTTGCTAGGCAGGAGAATCCTAGCGGATCTAGCTTGATCTGTCAACCAATAATTCTTGTCTATCATGAGGTTGACGTGGCACAATTATCATGTGTCGTGTTCCTTTGGTATAGACCGTGACAAATTTGATGCAATCTTCCTGACGATATGAATGACCATCACATCACGTGGATTGCGTCATGCGTCCTTGAGCTCTCTAGCTGACATGTCCCACCTTCTTTTGAGGCATTAGGGAGCCGAATGAGCAGATGGGTAGTGGAATCACCACCCTCGCCCCTGTAAATAGGAACCCTTAATCATAGTTACTCGTCACTCCTACTCATAGCTCGAACATCATTGGACAACCAACTCGAATCTCCTCTTCTAGCAAACTCAAGGTCCTTAATGTCTGTCATCTTCCTTTTTGAATGCCTCAAAATATATAATCAATTTTGTTACCACCACCCTTGGTGTCGGTGGTTGAAAATTTAGACTCAGAGAAAGATGAGTCAGTTACTCCAATAAAAGCTACCCCTTCGGAGGCAAATCCATCATGCGGTGTGGCTCCACTTTTGATGATGGAGTCCTTCGACTCTGACTCAGTGGTGTCGATCTTCAATTTGAGATTTTTTTAGGGTTTACCATATATCAATCGAGTTCGAGCTAATGCTTGCTTAGCTAGGTGACTGACCTTTTACATCACATCGTATGTTTGCACAAGTACTAATGTAATGAAGACAGGACTTTGCGCCTCTCTATCCTTTATTTATTGAGGCTTTTAGTTTTAAGAAGTTTTTATCCGAATATATAATACCAAATTCCTGATGCTTTCTCGTGACATTTGTCAAGAAATGTGTAAGGGCATGCATTTCCCTGATGCTAACTCTCCTACTAGCCTACTATAGAATGTGATTCAGGGGCTTGGTTTGCTTCTTCTCTATCCAACTCAATTGTAGGGTCGTCGATGCTCCAACTTTTATAATGGTTAGAAGAAGAGGTTCTTTTTGTTTCTTCTAAGAATGGTTGGCCAATCGACTTGGATTGATTCATTTGTATATTTTTCAATGTAGTTGCATGAGTCAAAAAATGACCAATTTTGTCGATTATTTCTAGCCCCATTCGAGTCCATCATCATTCTCTAAATGAGCGAGTAGTAGCTCATTAATGTGGGATTAAGCTTGGCTCCTCAAGGTAAGCAGTTGGAGTTTTGCTTTCAAAGTTTTGTTTAGGCTATCTAACCTTCAGCTTACCTTTGCATATATGAATCTTCAAGGGAATATCCTAGCGATAACTTCTCATTATTGAAGAGGGTGCATGAAGGTATTAGTCATGGTTTGAGTCACAAAAATAACATCTTTAAATATTTAAATATAAGATTGTATATATTGACCCTCCTAAAACCCTGCATTGGCAGGAGCCTTGTGACTTGGGTACGTCATTTTTTTTTTATTTTCAAGGGAGGAAATACGTACAAGATTCATTTCTCTCAAATTTGCATGAATACCTCCATATAGGAGGTATTGAGTGATGTGAAGTCCTATCAATGAAGTATTTGGTCACTCCTTTGTATATTATTTCATGGTCTTTCCACGGGGGTTTGTCACCGAGACCTTTCCTCCTTTGCCCTTTTTTTTGGCTTAACCTTTCTTTTTCCAACAATCACATACTCTGACCATAATGTAGTAATTTGCCTTTTGCAGAAGCTCTAAGAAGTTGGCTGAAGGCTAAGTGATTACTTTGTAAAACAACCACGAGGGCTAAAGCCTGCTGATGTATACATTAATATGGACAGATGGAGTTAGGTCAGCAACTAGGCTAACTCATCATTAAGCCTTCATATATAGTTTTTTAGGAATTTCTTTTCCTCCTATCTAATGGCAAGGAGGGAAGTACTGGGCTTCTTGAAGAGTCAGTAGTTAATAAAGTTAAACTCAAACTCTCTAACTAATTGCCTAAAGGAAGAATTGACTCTAGAGAGAGCTTAGTAAACCATTCACGTGCAGCTACCCTTAAGGTGGTTAAAAAAGTTTAGCACATGAGTAAGTCGGTAGTTCCATAGAATGTCATTAAGATATAAAGGCTATGATGTGCTTTAAAGGGTCAAACTTTTCATCTTACACATCAAGCAATAGGAATCGGATACATTGAGGGATTGACTTCTAGTTGATATCTCTAGTAATAGGAGATCACAAGTATGACTCCACTTATAACTATTTTCCCTTCTTTATTTCCTTCTAGATATCCTCGGACTATTGGTCCATCTTATCAAGATGGTCTTAGAACTCGATTGGGAGGTCGGTCAATTGGGTGATCGGCTCGTTGGGAATATCTGGCACTTGTGTTAGAATAGGAATTTGAGTCGGGGGAGGAGAATGCACTTCTTGCAACGCTAGAGAATGAGTTGAGTGAGACTTAGCTATCAAACTCGGGATAGAAATGGGTGGTAGAATAGGTGTAGGGAATGGTAGAGTGAATGAAGCAAGTGGTTCTTATTGAACAACTTAGGTGAATTGAGAAAGATAAGGAGCAATATATTAGAATATCTCAGTTAGCATTTATATTTACTAGACTAGAGAATTGAAAGCTTTAATGGGGATAATCATTATAGGTTGAGTCGATAGTTGGTGTGGAGGTGGTTGAAGAAAAGTTAAAACTTAAAAGAGTTGGCGGATTTAGGCCGACAGACACCCCCGATTGACCCATATTATTTAATATTGAGGGATTTAGCAAATGAGCATTCGGGCCATTAGACTCAGTTCATTAAAGGTTTCTACTCTTTTGGATTTGGCCAACTTAGACTCATAAAATTTTCCTAAAACATGATTGGCCCTTCAAGCACCAATGTGATTGTGTATATTTTGATTGTCCAACTTGGAAGCTGAATCAGATCCAACCTGATTCATCTTCAACTTGATCTTTAGTAAAAATCTTACTATGTCGGACATTCAAATTGTGTAAAACTATATTGGGTTGCTCCATATCCTTCCGAAACTTAAGTTAGTAATCTAATCAAACTAGTTGAACTAGTCAAATTAACTGAGATGTATCGTTTTTATAGCGATCATTTTGGAACCATTATTTCCGCCCATTAATTACTCAATTCGTGCAGGGGTGTAAAGTTCAGTAGTAATTGTCGTCATCATATGCTGAGCTTAGGATTACGTGTTTCTATCCACACTACACTCATTAAGTAGCAAGTAGTAGCAAGTGGCTGATCGAGTACTGGCCACGCAGGCTAGTCAGCTACATGGAGCTTACGTGTTCTCCACATGGAATAGGGGTGTCAGCTGGTCGACCATGTGATGTGATGGGGTGGAGCCACATGTAGAGCTGATGTGTCGGCCATGTCACTTGTGTCATATCACCATGTAATGTAATCTCAGGATCTCACCGGAGCAGTACTCGGCTGTTCATTTCCCTTTTCACGTAGGTATTTTAAGTTGATTATGACAAGAGATGTGTTGGGAGGAAAGAATCTGATGGTAAAAGAATATGCAGTCTTTCAAACCTGGCTTCCACTTGTTCCTTCTATTTCATGGTTCACTTTCACTGGAATCACAAGCCCAGTCAAACTGTGCTGTAATGGATTTATCCTGGAGAGCAGGAGGGTGCTGTCTTTTTTGCCCAACTTTTTTCGTGTGCATATTCTGCTGGAGGAGTTTTGAACCTGTTCTGTTCTATGAGCCTCACCAGTATGTCAAGAAGCTCTTTGATCTTAGAGGGAAAAAAGCTTTGTAGCATTTGGAGAAGGGTACCTCATAAAAGAGACATGCAGTCAGGTTTGTTCCATGAAGACTGAGATCCAATAAATCAAAGTCCCTAACATTGATTTCAGAAAACAATTGTCAGTAACCAAAGAAGAAAGAGGATCACAAATTTCCAGATTGAGCCATTTAGTAGACTTCTTCCAACCTTTCTAGCCTATCTTTCCAAGCCATTGATTGTCATCACAAATTTAGATGGCAGCCATGTATCCATCCCCATCCTCAAAACTAAGAGAGAAGGCTTTGGTATTGCTTATGGTTTGGCAAAGGAATAAACCATTCAATCACTTCCTCACCACTTCCAAAAGTTGTGCATTCCCAAGTGGAAGTACCAAATGAGCAAAGTGAAGTATTCCAGCTTTGGATTATTTAAAACCAGCTTTGCCTTTCAGATAAGAAACATGATTTCTCCTCCTCAGTCCCATTTGCCAAACATCTCTTTACAGCCCCCCTCTATTTTAATCAAAGAATACTGGTAGTGGACATTTCCTTTCTCCTCCCACATTCAAAGGGCTACAACTTTAGCACCTCGAGGATTGAACACATCATGCTGCAACCCTTTTATCTGATTGCTCATTAGATTAGAATGGAATAATGCTACAATCCTTTTTATCTGATTGCTCATAGAATCAATCTTAGTGTGGATAGTTAATTGTTGCAATGCTTAATGGCTGAACATCTAATTCTGTATTTGACATGACTCCACAGAGAAGGGAAAAGGATTGAAGCAGCAAATCCATGCTCGAGTGGCTCAAAGAAAAGATGGTTGAGGATGATTCAGATTAACAGGAGGAGATAAATTGGAATCCACTGATCTCATTGGCTACAAAGCTTGGTGGATTTTGTACTCCTTTGTTGGCCTCTTACTGTCTGATTTGTCTCTCCACCTATGCATAAATAATCATCAGATAAAAGCTATGCCCCTAAGCTCATCCATCAATCAAATGCAGTGAATTATGAGAGAATCCATCAACTAATGGTTGTAAGTGCTGATTTAACAAATGTGCATTCTTTTCTCCCCACTTCAACTTTTCTTTTTGAAGGTCTTCAATAGGAACACTCTCCAAGTGGGTTTCAAATTCTCTCTAGGTCTTTCTGGTCTTTGGAGAAGTATTTTATATTTGTAGAAGTATGATATTTTTCTTTCAAACACTTTATACTTTCAACCGAATTCTAGACAAGAATATTTATAATTGTGGCAATAGGATTCTAATGATTAGAGTCTTCTTGATCAATTAATAGAAGAATAAACTCAATACTTCCTACCAATACGAGGTTTAGAAAGAATCCACGTATATTAAATTTTATATAAAAGTTTACAAATAAAAGTACGATAAACGCTTCCTCGATAGTCATTCATCAAAATTTCAGATTTAAAATTCTAATCTCTCACCTATATTTTAATTTATAAAACTATTAAGTCATATATATATATTGTGATCATTACTACCCTAAGTTAATGAGACTTCTAATTTAATTCAACTTTGATCTTAAGATTAACTATTGATTAGTCTAGTGAATTTTAATCAAATCTATGGAATTTAATTTTGGTTCAAAAGAAGCTGACAACCAAAATCCATTTGAATGGACCATCAAGACTTTCCCTGAATGACAAGCTTTTAAGCTTTGCATCATGGAAATGATAATGGACATGCTTTATGCCCCCACCCAGAGAAGGAATTAGAATGGAAAGAAATGCCACCCACAATGATAAGATGTGCAGCATCAACTCACAGCATCCAACACTGACCATAGGCTGCTTTGCTAGGGTTGTAGCTACTAATATTTGTCCACAGGAGATTTGCCACCATAACTTGCTTATCATTTGATGCATGACATTATACACCCTATTCATTATAGTACACTTCAGCTTATACCTCTCAAGAACTTTTATCATCCCTATTATGGTTTCTGAAAATACACTAAAGTCAATGACACCTTCTCACTCTAAAGAAGAAAAAAAATTGTTTTATTGCACATCTTTAATCATAAGAACAAATATACATATCTAATCATCTTTTCAGCACAATATCCTATAAGTTATTTGTCACATACAACTAAATGCAATTGTGGCTGTTTCTTTCTTTTTCTTTTCACAAATGAATTTATGTAAATGAAGAATACCATATTTGTCATTATAAATTTTAATATCCAAATATTAAGATCATTCACTTCTAACCTTGTTTATCATTACTTTGTTTGGGTTAAATAAACAAATAAATATATAGTATTAGATACCTAAAAATGCCCTCAATATCTTAGCATCATAATGTTTTTAGAACTAATGCATATTGTAATTTATTTCAACTAATAGCCCATTTGTTGTATCTATTTATGATGACTTCTATGCTATAATTAATATATATATATATATATATATATTCATTAGAAATTTCATATTGTGATTTTTATTGAAATTTCATATACTAAGAGTAAACTATATAGTATGCAAAAAAACCAAAAAAAAAATCTTTTTACTTAGAAGGATAAGATGGTATATATTCAATAGAAAATTCTTTGCTAAGACGCGGAACAATCCTTACTTAAAAAGGAAGCCAAAAAATCGACATCATTCGATGCGTTTTATTTTCTTATTGATCTTAAGCTAATCAAATAAAAGGACAAATGCAATTTGGTGTTGACATTGTTGTCTTACCCAATAATTATCCACTTAATCAAAAGGTACCCCCCTCCTATAAGCCAGTATACAATGATGCAAAAGGGGGAAAAGATCCAAAATTGGTGTAGTGGGCATTATAAATGTTGACACTTGCAGTGAGTGGCAGTTAACTGACGAGGCGCCAATATTCGTTACAAAAGGCTTCCCCCTTTTGAGCCCTCTTGACACCGGACTCTGCCGCCCCCTCCCCCCAACACCGCCACCCTCTTCCCAACCCGAGAATGGGGAACCCATTGCCCTCCTCCAGAGCAGCCGAAGCCTTCCCGGCCGGCCTTCGGGTTCTGATCGTTGATGATGATCCCACCTGGTTGAAGATCCTGGAGAAGATGCTCAGGAAGTGCTCCTACCAAGGTCGTTTGCTGTTTGCCCCGATCATTTGCGAGGGGAGGGAGGGGCCGTTCTTCTTCTCCGTGTTTCCTCTCTGCCTTTTTGTGCTCGATAGAGATTTTAGTGTGCAGCTATGGTGTTTGTAGTTAGTTCTCTTTGGTAGCGCCGCAAACTGGCTCCTCGGCTTGATTTGCTAGACCAACAGATTTGAGCGGCTCGTCACTCTTGCTAGCTTATCTAACAAGAGATTTCCAAATTTGTGTGATAATGTGATTGAGTGTTAATTTAGTTTTGTTCTCCGTGGTGAGATCGCAATTAGGTATCCTAAGTGTTGGGGGGGTGGCAAGTATTTTGGGATTTCTAGAGTCAAATGTTCTACAAGGATGAGGAATCATAGTATGAAAAACTCCTCCAGATACAAGGAAATCCTAAAAATCAGGATTTGGCTTTCTATACATATCTCATGTACCTCAACGAACTTATTGATTTGAGAAGAGAAAGATGTAAGAAAATAAAATTTTGAGTGTTCCTGGGTTTCACTTTAGGGTATCTAGAGGGTGAATTCTTCAAGATTTATGTGAGAGGATGTACATGGACAATTGTGCTTAGGCGGAGATAACTCGATGACCTTGTAGTGAAAATTTTGATTTCTCTATTGATTTAGGGAAAAAAAAAAAGTGTCGAATTACATAAATCTTCTTTCTACTATGTTTTTGGTTATTGATCTCTAAAATTTTTCTTTTCATTTCGAGTTATTCTCTCCCTCTTTAACAGTAAGGAGGCTGCTAAATATATGTGATTTAATTACGTTAAGTTTCACATTTATATATAGATCCATATAACGAGCTTCTTTCACTTCCAAGCGATCAACGTGATCATTTGGGAGAGCATTTTGCTTCTAATTGTTTTTCATTAGATTTTGTGTTTGGTGGGTTTAGTTTATTTGGTAACGTGAAAGAAAAGTTTTTACTGTTCCATATACTACTGTAATTACACACACATATATGTCTGCAGGTTCCATGCTTGCTGGAGATTTTTTGATCCCAAAGGTTTTACGGAGGAGTTGAAGCATGGCATCTCACTAAAACTAAAATACTATAAGCTTGTACTTGATTTGGACCATGATATGTTCCCTTTCCACAAAGCTTGTTATAGTGATCTCCATGTCACTAGGCCTCTTCACTTGAAGTTTCTTCAGGAGCTTCTTAGCTCTGAAGTCACTCCATGGCAACCATATGATTTATCATTTTCTTCAGAAATGGAAAAATATGGTCAGCATTACATAGCGATTTAAGGTCTGTCATCATAATACCAAATCATGACATTTTATAAATAAGACAAAAAAATATGTTAATTTTGTTCTGCATCTTACCTTCCCCATGAACAGCTTTGGTCCCATGCATTACTGAGGCTGTTTACCAGGGCCAATTACTTAAATCATTTTTGTTGACATGGTTAAGGGTAATGGTAATATATATATATATATATTTGAGTACCCTCTGTATCATGATACTTTTGACTTTTGAGAAGGTATAATGATTTTCTCCATTGAATTTTTTCTTGTAAGCTAAATTCATTCTGCAAAACCTTTAAACCAAGGTTCGCCGTATCGTACCGTACCGGCGTTTCGACCAGGACTCGGTACGGTACGGTACCGATGTACCGAGCGGTACACCCTGGTGTAACGAACAATTTTATATTTTTTTTCATACTGTAGCACTGTAGCGGTACGGGGCGGTCCGTGTACCGGTAACCTGTCGGACCGGTACGTACCGCCCGTACCGGGCAGTACGCTTCGGTACGGCAGACCTTGCTTTAAACCATGGTAAAAAGTATTCATCATGAGACTCCTAAGAAAGTATACTGACTTTTTGTTATTGAGCTTCTGCTGTGAGCTAAATTTATCTTGCAAAGCCACCAAAGTCATGATGTGCTAGTTGTGATGGCTTTTTATTATTGTGTTCATTATAGATATAATAAGAGCAATTGGTTCAACATACCATCCAGTATGAATTTGCAAATTCACTAGATTACTAAGTTAGAAATTACAACCATTTTTAGGAGACAGTTTCTTGCTTGACACAGAAATAACATCTCCTGCAAAAAATCATTGGATCTAAACCTGATGTGCCGTTTGTGCATCAAACATGTTCCTAGCTTTTACTTAATCTCTACCTTGTCTTCATTAACAAGTGTTGATGCTTCATTTCTTTTATGATATTTTCTTTATTGCATATGTAAATGCAGTATATTCTTAAATGGCGACAATGCTTAAAATGAATGGTGCAATTTTTACAGTTACCACATGCAGTTTAGCAACAGATGCTCTGCACATACTTCGTGAAGGGAAAGCTAGATTTGACATTGTAATTAGTGATGTCAATATGCCCGATATGGATGGTTTCAAGCTTCTTGAGCATGTTGGACTTGAAATGGATCTGCCTGTCATAAGTTAGCTATCCATATCCAAATCCTTTATCATTCTAATATTAATAAATGATATCCCATACTATCAATGTTTCCTTTTTCTCGCATAAGCCATAAGCATTGCTTATGTCCATGTTCTATAATTTTTGCAGTGATGTCCATAGATGGGGAGACAAGCAGGGTAATGAAAGGTGTTCAACATGGAGCTTGTGATTACCTTCTTAAACCCGTGAGAATGAAGGAGCTAAGGAATATATGGCAGCATGTTTACAGAAAGAAAATGCAGGAGTTGAAAGAAGTAGAAACTCACAGTATCGATGAGGTCATCAACATCTTAAGAAACGGATCTGAAGATATTGAAGACAGACATCTGATGGATGAAACTGAGATGAGCTCCATGAGGAAACGGAAGGATATTGACAACAAAGAGTTTGGTGACCAAGAGCTCAATGACCCTTCCACAGTAAAGAAGGCAAGAGTGGTTTGGTCGGTGGATCTTCATCAGAAGTTTGTAAATGCTGTAGATCAGATTGGATTCGACAGTGAGTATCAGCTACTAGCTGCAGCCATTCTGTATAATCTTTTATTTGCTCATGCTACAAAATTATTTTCTCTAGAATTTTAAGATGCTAATGCCTCTTTCTTCCATGCTAAGTTTTCTTTTTGAGCTATAACTATGATGGTGCTTTCAACTCCATAATTATCATGTGTCCTGGCAGAAGTTGGTCCAAAGAAAATACTTGACTTGATGAATGTTCCTGGCCTCACAAGAGAGAATGTCGCAAGCCATCTTCAGGTATGATCTTACTCCATTAGTTTTACTATTCCGAGAGGAGCATAACTAGTTAGCCACAATCAACATTCTTTTAATCTCTGTTTCAATGGCTACAAGCTGTGATTACTCGAGGCTTGTAATAAGATGCAATCGACAAAGATAAGGAAGATTGAAAAGGTTGTTGAGAATATTCTTATGTTCTTTGTAGCAGAAAGAACCAGAACTATAACAATCACAAATAATTTGTATAGGTTTATGAACAGAAAGATAGGTTAAAAGAAAATTCTTGGGGAATTTAAATGTATACCGTAGCATTAAGAGAGAGTTGGTGGTGGTGGTGTGAAGAAGCTCAAAAGATTGCCAGAATCATTAACAAGGAGAAATTCAAAAAGTATACAACAGCTAAAAAAGTGGTAAAAAGAGTTGTATGTCTGATAAGATACAAGACTTACGATAGCTTTTATAATAAATTATATATTAAGGATGGTGAAAAGGATTAAGGTAAATATTAGGAACAGCTTTCAAGCATCAGAACTAAAAAGGGGTTGGAAATAGAATGCGAAAACTTTAAACAAACTAGGTATTTGGTATGTCTTATATGGTTTACATGAGATTTTCATATTCAGTGCTCACATTACTTTCTCTTTGGCACTGTATTGGATTTCTGATATTTATAGGCCTAGTGGCATCACCATCATTTTCTAAATTACATCATTATCTTCACTAAATACAATTAGTTTTAAATTCTTTCATTATCTTCAGTTCTATTGTTTATCAGAAGACATGTAGAAGTTCTATTGTTGCATCATTTATGCAGAAGTATCGCCTTTATTTGAGTAGACTACAAAAGCAGAATGGAGGGACTTGTGGCGGAAATATGCAATCTGACCACATAAATAAAACCATCAAAGGAAAATTTGGACTAAAAAGCTCGACAAACGTGCAACAAGATTGGGAGCTTACCAAATATGCATGCACAACTGAGAATTTCCAGACTCATGGGATTGTTGCCAATGCAGCTCATGTGAGTGAAATGAACAGAGTGGCACCTGCACAAGTAATAGCAAGTAAGAAAACTTTAGTGAATGATGCTCAGTTAGGTCTATTTCTTTCTTTCAAGGGCATGCTGCCAAGCATTAGGGAGAAGGCATGCAAGCCTTTGCATGATGAAACGCCGGTGATGCAGCTCATGCAGTATCCAGAACAAGAAAACTACAGCATATTGGAAGGCTACTCATGTTTGGCAAATCCTGATCTAGATCATGAGCCCTGTTTTGACCATTTTCCATCCTCACAACCCTTAGTCACATCAGCCACTTGCACAAGTGGTAAGGATATGAAAGATCTCTATGAAATGAAACCTCTCCAGCCTGCTATGCCTCCAATGGCATGCATGATTGACTCGGTATCTATTCAAGTTAAACATGGACTAGTTAACTTACAAGACACTGGAGCAATTTGTAAACTAGAGGGATCACCAAGAATAGAAGATTGTTACCTTGATGAGACATGCAACCAACGGTGCTTTCCTCTAACATGTGAGGTCAGTCTTAAAAGTAAGAGCGACTCGGATTCTATGCTTGAGGATTTACATCTGTATTCTGTTCAGAAGCTCGGTTACTTGGAGAATGTGACTTGTAGTGGCACAGAAATATATCAGTACATTGATTCAGTGCCGATTTCTGAAGTCAAAAGTATTAACTTGTGCGAGGATTCTGAACCCAGTGGTGAGTACTTATATGACCCGGTGGATTACTCAATTGATGAATACCTTTTTGCATAGTCACTCCCTGCACTTCTCTTCAAACATCTTTACTTGTCAGGAAAGATACTGCCCTTGTATCCATATTTAGTGCCTGTGATGGTGCATTTGCATTGTGGGAATCAGCATGATGGACACTTTGGGGTCATTGATGTTCATCCACTTATTTTAAGGATGTACTCTGGGCAGAAGTATAATAATTTATATTTGAGAAACATGTAAAGGAGGTTAAGTAAACTGATGTTAGACTGTAGCTAAATAATCTTTCCTTATCGCTCAAGCCCCTGACATTGATAATAAGTCCATCATCATTCTGCATGTTTGGCATTATGATACATGTAAACTGAGTCAAAAAACATTCTCAGCTGCAGAAAAGAGGGGTTGCACATCTTTACATTTACTTTTAGTTCGTTCTGTTCTCCGGCATGTTTTGTTGTGAAACATTTTTTCTCAACTTAGTATAGCAATTGTCTTCTTCTTCCCTACTTTGAGTTTGGCTCCTTTTTGTCATCTTAGGTCTCTGACATTTCATTTCATGCACGTATGCAATTACTGAAACAGCTACTAACATAAAAGAAACATAAGAAGCTCGCATTTGGCTCCTTTTTGTCATCTTAGGTCTGTGACATTTCATTTCATGCACGGACGCAATTACTGAAACAGCTACTAACATAAAAGAAACATAAGAAGCTCGCTTCTGTATGGTTTCAGTTTTGCAGGTGTCATCTTATTATCTCTGTGTGTACTACTTTTGTAGGTCTTGATGACATAAAAGTTAAAGAAATATGTGTTTTATGTTAAGTATGTGAAAACATTTTTTTTGAAAATGATAACTGCGATTAAAGTCAAACCGGGTTTACAAATGGACCATATGAGGATCATCCGAAGACCAAAAAATTTGGAGAACTTAAAGTTCTCCCAAAATTGGCAAGCCTGTGAGCTACCCCATTTGTGACCCAAGAAATATAGACCACATCGACAACACGAAGATGTAAGCAAAGGTGCGAAATATCCACCAAAATTGTTCCTAATTGACTAACTCAAAAGAGTCAGTTTTGACACATATATTGTATGGTTGGATTCTGCAGCTTTCTTAGCAAACATGTTTGATTCTGCTGATATGGAGACTTGTTGCTTGGTTTATCTTCTTAGGTTTTATTGATCAGATATCTGCTCGCAATGCAGAAAAAGTACGGACATCACAATGTTACACAAGAGACTAATCGATGTTGTAGGAAAGAAATCTTATTATCTGACTATTAATGTCATCAGGATGTGAGATCAAGATGTGAATTGGTCAATCAGTCCCAAAGCCTTGCTTTTATACAGCGGCAGAATGTTCCTATACACTTCTTAGAGTAACGAAGATAGTCTCTCATAATGATACGTGTGTCACGCAAAAATAATTTCCTTCGTATTGTAGAAGAAAACGCTCCTACAACTTAAAGGAAAGCTCTGTCGTGCGTGAGTACTCGATATACCTTCAGTTACAGAACAAACACAATAGTGCTTGTCAAAATGTTCACGCGCACGGAACATTCCAAACCTCTAATAAATTCGCAGACAAAGCTTTCGGCATGTGAGACAGTGTCCACAGCTCAGCCAAGTTGTCCAAACGTCCGGCTCTTCCCCACCCCCATCCCTCCCTTGTTGAAGTCCTTAAAGCCATCTCAACCGGATGGGCACCTACCTCCTTGTGTTGCTGATATCTTTTGTCTTTTATCCTCTGTTATCTAATGACATCAAGCAGCAGATGCCAGATGATAAAAGAAGATCTAAGAAACCTCCCTTCATTGTAGAGTAAGAAAGGAAATGCAGTTTGACAGCAGGTGTCAACCTAACATTACCAGTTTTCTGAACCATGCTGGTAGTGTTTATTGGCTTTGAATACACACTGGTGGAAAAGAAGGTTCAAGAAACCCCTCTTCTGAACCATGGTGGTAGTGTGTATTAGCATGTAGACCAGAATAATAATCATGGAGAAAATGTAAAGGTAAAAAGAGAGGCTGATAAGGTTGACTTTGGCAAAAGGAATATTTCTTAAAGGGAAAACAGTGATCTTTAGCTTCCACTGAAGCACCTACCTCTCTCTCTCTCTCTCTCTCTCTCTCTCTTCAATATTCTTGCTGGACCACATCAAGAAAGGTGCGACATCCTTATCTAGATCACAAGCTAGGCTGAATTACGACATCCTTATCTAGATCACAAGTTAGACTGAATTACGCAAGCAATAGATCCTAATAAGCATGGATGCAATTGTGTTGTGAAACCATAACAAATAGAGCTCAAACTGACAAGAGAGCAAGAAGATAAACAAATAGTTAAAAGGAACTGACCGCTAAGCTTCCATTCGATTCATCCCTTGTATCATTGCAAGGCGCTGTATTGTCTCCATCTACAAAAGAATAATTGTCTCATCTATAGTTCGAACTAGGAAGAAAAAACAAATTAGGACTCACCTTCAACAATCTTGCCAAAAGCCTCTTTTCCCCCTTGTTTCTCATCATCTACATTCTGTGTATCAAAGTGAAGAATCAAATCAAATTCTTCCCCCTTCTGCCATGGGGGAAGACTCATCAACCTTCGACAATTGGCCAAAACCATCTTTTCCCCCTTGTTTCTCATCGTCTACCATCTATGTATCAAAGTGATGAATCAAATCAAATCAAATTCTTCCCCCTTCTGCCATGGGAGAAGGCCAGTTTGTGGATTGGCGAAAGCCACAGAAACCCAATCCTTAAGCCCTGTGTCATGAACCTCACAAAATCTGCTTGGCCAATCCGATGGCTCTACTGCCTTTGTTCCCAAACCCGGTGCCCGGTCCTTCGATCCCACATTCTCCTCGATCTGCCAATCCACAACGTAGGTGGCCACCCTCCGATAAAACTTCTCCTTGAACACTTCCCACACTTGGTACTTATAGTGGTTGATCACTATAAGTCCCTTCTCCATGTTCACGTATCTCATCCCATCTTTCAAATGGAAATGGTGCACAACATTGATCAGAGAAGGATTCAGTACCTCCGGACGAACAATCGACTTGTGCCGCTCAGGCGCACTCAGCCTGCATGTGTAGCCCGCCATGACGCCTTCCGATGGCACAGTTCTTCTCCCTGAAGGTCCAAAACTGTGGCATGCTATCCGGAGCTCTCCGATCCGAGGCTTTCTCGAGTAGTTCCGAAGAACATTATGAAGTGTGACGTTCGTAGGAAGGTACAAGAATTCATCTACGTCGATGAATCCGACCCAACGGCAGTGACCTCTGGCACGAAGAGCACAGTGTGCAAAGCCTGCTTCCTGAGTCTTTACCCAGGGCCACAAATGTCGGGTGACATTGTAATCGGAAGACGTGTCCATGGACTCGAGCACCTGCTCTGTGTCATCATCGCTGTCGTTATCGTAGATGAACCACCGTTCGACACCGAGGCGTGAGTGGTAAATGATCCACTCCGGGAGGAACCTGGCTTGGTTGCGCACCATCGTGCACACGCACATGGTGTGCCGGCCCTGCCTTCTGCTCGGCGAGAGGGTCTCATGGTGAGCAACAGAGGGGAGGGTGACCGCACCGCGGCCCTTGGTCTTGACTGATACCAAGGGAGGATTCAGGCCGGCATGGCTGCGGAGGCGGAGGAGGATGCTGTGTGGGGTGGGGCAACGGATGATTTCCTGGGCTGCTGTGAGGACAGGAGAGGTCATGAAGTAGTTGGGCTTCGCGAAGTTCCAGCCGTATACACATTCATAGCGAGAGGGGTCGGCGAGGCGGGCGGGACGGAGGTTGAAGCCTTTGGCAAAGACAATGGAGGAGTTGTCATGAGGATCGAGAATGGCGGCGTAGACGAGATGGTCCCATGGCCGTGGTTGGAACAGGGGGAGATCAGGGGATAGGGAAACGAAGAAGCCACGGGGCGCAAGGGGGCAGCGGACGAAAGAAGGCAGGGGAGACGGGATGGTGGCGGGGAGATGGAATTGGGGAACAGGGGAAGAGGAGGAGGAGGAGGAGGAGGATATGGTGGTGGTGGGATTGCTTGGGGGATAGTACAGGCAAGCAAGGTCCGATCTAGGGAGGGAACCGGGAAATTGGAGGAAGAGGAGGACTTGGTCCGGGAAGGAGATGGCTTCTTCGATACGGACGGAAGGAGGGTTGTCACTCCGATTCTTGGTGGCGGCGAAGGTGAAGAAGGGGTGGTCGGTGGCCATGGCATTGATGGCCGAGTTCTGCCATGTTGGGAGCATCAGCACTGGGCGGAATGACACTGTCCAAATTGAGATCGGAGTTTGAGACTGCTATATGCATAAATTATTTGCGCATTCGCATTCAAATCATGACGTTATGTTGGGTTGGAACGATCTGAGAGTATCAAGATAACCTAATCCAAGAAACCACACACGGTTCTTCCACACGCTTAGAGAAGGACGGAAGGAAGGAAGGAAGAGAAACAATGGAGAACCGATGCAGAGATCATGGATCACAAACCATGATCGTTAGCAAATCAACGAAAGAACGAGTTCCATAAGGGTTACCTCCGAAGATTCGGAAGGTGGAGAAGGCGACAGCGGCGAAGAGGGCGCAGCAGAGGAACGCGAACAGGAGGAACCACGAGGGCGACGCGGAAGAGCCCCTCGCCCAAGACCGCCCTCCGCCGGCTCTCCTTCGGTGCTTCATGGATGGCCTCATCATTTCCGGCGGGTGCGGCGGAGCTCCAGATCCAAGCCTCCTCCTCCTCTTCTCCCGTTCGCAAAGTGGCTCATGAAAACACAGCCCGATCGCCACAGGATACCGTTGCAAGTGTCGGCCCCGGAAGCGCTGGTTATGACGAAGAGACGAATCACCCTCGCACGAGAGAGAGAGAGAGAGAGAGAGAGATCACTGTTTTCGGGCTATTCCGATTAGCTTATGATTAGAGAGAGGGAGAGAGAGTGTGTGAGTGAGTGAGTGAGTGAGTGAGTGAGGGAGAGAGAGACCTATCACTGTCTTCGGTCTTCTCCTGCTTTCCTTATGATTAGAGAGAGACGATGCATTTTACGTAATTGAAGAGACATGAGTAATGATGGAGGCTGGCTTTTGACATATTACATCTTATATTAAAAAAAAAAAAAAGATGGTTAGAATTTTTATATTTTAAAACATAATATTAATTTTTTTATATAAAAAATATTTAATCTTAACTTCATTACGAAAAAAATTATACTTATTATTACATGTAAAAGGACATGAATGAAAAAAAAAAAATCTTTTAAATTATTAATTTTTCGTTGGTAGCTTGAGGCTTTCACATAAATCGTTTTACCCCCCTTCGGTTCTCTCATCTCTGACTACACTACGAAAGGTAGATCAATGGCGACGTTGGTGGCTAGGTCGATTCTCCAATAGGAAGGAAGGAAGGAAGGAAGGAAGGAAGGAAGGAAGGAAGGAAGGAAGGAAGGAAGGAAGGAAGGAAGGAAGGAAGGAAGGAAGGAAGGAAGGAAGGAAGGAAGGAAGGAAGGAAGGAAGGAAGGAAGGAAGGAAGGAAGGAAGGAAGGAAGGAAGGAAGGAAGGAAGGAAGGAAGGAAGGAAGGAAGGAAGGAAGGAAGGAAGGAAGGAAGGAAGGAAGGAAGGAAGGAAGGAAGGAAGGAAGGAAGGAAGGAAGGAAGGAAGGAAGGAAGGAAGGAAGGAAGGAAGGAAGGAAGGAAGGAAGGAAGGAAGGAAGGAAGGAAGGAAGGAAGGAAGGAAGGAAGGAAGGAAGGAAGGAAGGAAGGAAGGAAGGAAGGAAGGAAGGAAGGAAGGAAGGAAGGAAGGAAGGAAGGAAGGAAGGAAGGAAGGAAGGAAGGAAGGAAGGAAGGAAGGAAGGAAGGAAGGAAGGAAGGAAGGAAGGAAGGAAGGAAGGAAGGAAGGAAGGAAGGAAGGAAGGAAGGAAGGAAGGAAGGAAGGAAGGAAGGAAGGAAGGAAGGAAGGAAGGAAGGAAGGAAGGAAGGAAGGAAGGAAGGAAGGAAGGAAGGAAGGAAGGAAGGAAGGAAGGAAGGAAGGAAGGAAGGAAGGAAGGAAGGAAGGAAGGAAGGAAGGAAGGAAGGAAGGAAGGAAGGAAGGAAGGAAGGAAGGAAGGAAGGAAGGAAGGAAGGAAGGAAGGAAGGAAGGAAGGAAGGAAGGAAGGAAGGAAGGAAGGAAGGAAGGAAGGAAGGAAGGAAGGAAGGAAGGAAGGAAGGAAGGAAGGAAGGAAGGAAGGAAGGAAGGAAGGAAGGAAGGAAGGAAGGAAGGAAGGAAGGAAGGAAGGAAGGAAGGAAGGAAGGAAGGAAGGAAGGAAGGAAGGAAGGAAGGAAGGAAGGAAGGAAGGAAGGAAGGAAGGAAGGAAGGAAGGAAGGAAGGAAGGAAGGAAGGAAGGAAGGAAGGAAGGAAGGAAGGAAGGAAGGAAGGAAGGAAGGAAGGAAGGAAGGAAGGAAGGAAGGAAGGAAGGAAGGAAGGAAGGAAGGAAGGAAGGAAGGAAGGAAGGAAGGAAGGAAGGAAGGAAGGAAGGAAGGAAGGAAGGAAGGAAGGAAGGAAGGAAGGAAGGAAGGAAGGAAGGAAGGAAGGAAGGAAGGAAGGAAGGAAGGAAGGAAGGAAGGAAGGAAGGAAGGAAGGAAGGAAGGAAGGAAGGAAGGAAGGAAGGAAGGAAGGAAGGAAGGAAGGAAGGAAGGAAGGAAGGAAGGAAGGAAGGAAGGAAGGAAGGAAGGAAGGAAGGAAGGAAGGAAGGAAGGAAGGAAGGAAGGAAGGAAGGAAGGAAGGAAGGAAGGAAGGAAGGAAGGAAGGAAGGAAGGAAGGAAGGAAGGAAGGAAGGAAGGAAGGAAGGAAGGAAGGAAGGAAGGAAGGAAGGAAGGAAGGAAGGAAGGAAGGAAGGAAGGAAGGAAGGAAGGAAGGAAGGAAGGAAGGAAGGAAGGAAGGAAGGAAGGAAGGAAGGAAGGAAGGAAGGAAGGAAGGAAGGAAGGAAGGAAGGAAGGAAGGAAGGAAGGAAGGAAGGAAGGAAGGAAGGAAGGAAGGAAGGAAGGAAGGAAGGAAGGAAGGAAGGAAGGAAGGAAGGAAGGAAGGAAGGAAGGAAGGAAGGAAGGAAGGAAGGAAGGAAGGAAGGAAGGAAGGAAGGAAGGAAGGAAGGAAGGAAGGAAGGAAGGAAGGAAGGAAGGAAGGAAGGAAGGAAGGAAGGAAGGAAGGAAGGAAGGAAGGAAGGAAGGAAGGAAGGAAGGAAGGAAGGAAGGAAGGAAGGAAGGAAGGAAGGAAGGAAGGAAGGAAGGAAGGAAGGAAGGAAGGAAGGAAGGAAGGAAGGAAGGAAGGAAGGAAGGAAGGAAGGAAGGAAGGAAGGAAGGAAGGAAGGAAGGAAGGAAGGAAGGAAGGAAGGAAGGAAGGAAGGAAGGAAGGAAGGAAGGATACGATATTATGAACTAAGAGACCTCGGTCCTCTTATGCTCTTCTTTGCTTACTATTATTGCTATTGCTACAACTGCAAGTTGGCCTCTGGCTCCACCAAACCACTCATCATTTCCTTTTAGAAGCCAACAATAGCAAAGCTTAAAGGTGAATAGGAGGATGAGTTCATAACTACATAAGGTTGCATCGCAATAACCTCTGTAGCCAAAGGGAATAGCTGCTGCGTGGCGATACTCCACTCCAATGAGACAGATCCCTCCTCAGCCTCATCCTCATTAATAACCAACTAGGCGAGACGATCGAGGACATTAGAACAGAAGACAGAGGCAACATCACTGGAGGAGCATGTGTCTTAATCTCCGGTGACGACAGTGGTGATGTCGTCGCTCGAGGACTCAAAGGAGTACAATGCCGTAGCAAGGGAGTCGCCACCACCAGTCTTCCGATTTCCCATTGGCCTTTTTGCCTTCTATTGTCGAGGAGGACTTCACATGCCGACAATCGCAGGGCATCCGCTATGCGAGCACACTTCACATGTGACAAAACCTTTCTCTAACCATTTCCTTCCTCGTAGCCATCAATTGCCCTCCCCCGACCTCCCTTGACCACATTCGCATTGCCATTTATCTCGACGCCCTACACTGGTAGTGCAAGCACTGGGTCGATATCGATGTGATACTCATTAACGCCGACCACTGATGGAACAATTAAGAAGACGATCGATCGCTGCATAAGTTGGGTTCTGCTTCTACAAACAGGATGGCGAGTGAGCAAGTGCAGCGAACAAGCAAGATCAACAAAGGTGCAAGGAGCAAGCAGGTTGGAAAGAGGAGGGGAGTCAAAGGCTGCATTCGGATCTCCTCTGGAGCGCCAACGACCTCGCGCTTTACTGACGTCGTCGTTGGTCTGCTATCCGCAGTGTAGCCAAAGGGGAGGGAATCGAAGGGGAGGAAAACAATTTCTTTGAAAGCCTCCGTGCTACGAGCGATAAGTTTATATAAGATTAATAATTTAAAAAATAATAAAATTACATTTTTATCCTTTTCATTTGTGCTCTTTTTTCACATGATATATAAGTTTTTCCCAGAAGAATTGAGATTAAATATTTTACTTTTATAAGTGTATAGATTTTAATACTACTTTTTAAGGTATAAGGATCATAATATCAATCATAGTTAACTATATGACGTAATCTATAATTACCCCATGCACCGATAGTGTTCCAGGAAACATCTTAGATCTTTCGCCTTTAGGCCTTTGAATGCTTACAGTAGCTGGTAAAAAAAAAAATCCATTATATGATATATGATTATAAACACAACAACAATTAGATGAGTAATATATTAATTACTCAAGAACTAATAAAACGTATCATTAAAACATTATGCAATTAGTATGATTACCCCAAAGTATAATGATAAATATGAGAAAAAATTCAACAAACAATGTAAAATCTTTGTCCATTTGTCCCCATAGTATCACGGTTTTTGTTCTGGTAAAACATTATGCATGATTGCAATCTTGATCTGTTTCTTTTACCTTTATTAATAACAAAATAATATAGTAAAATGGATGAACGAAATCAACTCAAGACGACATAACAAATAAACCTGATGACAGTCTTTGCAGAATTTACTATGTTATCAAGAAGAGGTCATGTTTTTGCCAACCTTACCAAATGAAAAATAAGAAACAAGAACAGCAAGTCATATTAGACATGACTCCAAAAGCTCTGAGCTTATGCTTCAAACCAACGTCATAACAATAAGTCATACTGTCAGACCTATGGAGACATTACCAAACAACTAGCTATGCTTGATGTGTTAGTTTGGCAAGTCCCATAGTCCCACATCAGGAAAATCAGACTTGTTGTCTCATCTTGGAACTATAAATAAGGGTCTGAGCTTTGAAGTCAGATGCACCACAAAAGGTACCATAAGTGGCACCACAAGAAAAACCTAAGTGTTTACTTTGGGTTTAAGTCCACACTCAGTTAAATAGTTTGGGCTTATAGATTTGGGTTTTTTCTTGTTTAGTATTTTCCGGTGTTTTATGGCCTAGGAACATCTTCCTAAGGCATTTGTAATTGTCCCTCTTTTATAGTAGTGATTTGCTCCTCCTTCGTCCGTGGATGTAGGTCAATTGACCGAACCACGTAAATTTGGTGTTCTGGTGTTCTTGTTTCTCCTTTTGTTTGTTTTCCGCTTTATTGTCTTGTTGGATTGCCAAATTACCTTTTTAGGTAAATATCCTGGGGCTAGCTCTAACAAACTGGTATCAGAGCCTAGTTTCGGGATCTTTTGGCAACAATGACAATAACAAAGATCGTCGTCGAGAAATTCGACAGAAATGTCAACTTCGGTATGTGGCAACTTAAGATGGAAGCCATTCTGGTTCAAGACGGAGTTGATTTGGCACTACAGGGAGCAGAGAACATTCCAGATGGTATGACAAAGGAAGATCTTGCGGGTATGGATAAGAAGGCCCGATCAAGCATCATCCTAAATCTCTCTGATGAGGTTTTACGGGAGGTAGCTACGGAGACTACGGCTAAGAGCATGTGGGACAAGCTTAAAGCCTTGTACATGAAGAGGACAGTGGAGAATCGTCTCTACTTGAAGCAGAGTCTATATATGCTTCGGATGACTGAAGGTACATCTATACTCTCACATCTTGATAAGTTTGATTCTTTGGTTATGGATTTGGAGAATATAGATGCAAAAATTGATGATGAGGATAAGGTTTTGTTACTCTTGTGTTCTCTTCCCCAATCTTTTAAGCATTTCCGTGATACTTTGATTTATGGAAAAGAAACAGTTTTGTATCAAGAAATTAAATCTGCATTGAAATCTAAGGAGCAGATAGACAGGAATATCACTGGGGAAAGTAGAGAGAATCAGGCTGAGGGTCTGGTTGTCAGGGGTAGAATGGATAAAAGAGAATTTGACAGTAGTAGATCTAAATCTAGATCTAAATCCAGACATAGAAATTTGGAATGCAGATATTGTCATAAAATGGGGCATATTAAATCTGATTGCTTTAAATTGAAACATAAATTAAAGCAAAAGGGAAAAAGTGTTGAGAAAACTACTGAGTCCGCTGAAGCTAGTGTAGCAGCTGATGAGAATACTGGAAATATTTTCTTTGCTACTGATGATAGGACAAGGTCTAAAAATGAATGGATTTTAGATTCAGGTTGTTCTTATCACATGTGTCCCAATAGGGATTTGTTTTCCACATATGAATCTTGTAATGGTGGAATTGTTTTGATGGGCAATAATGTCGCATGTGATGTTGTTGGTAAAGGCACAATCCGAATTAAAATGCATGATGGTATTGTGAGGACGCTCACTAATGTTAGACATGTTCCTGATTTGAAAAAGAATATCATCTCTTTAGGCACCCTAGAGGCTCTTGGGTGTAAATACACAGCTGAAGGTGGAGTTATGAAAGTTTCTAGAAATGCCCTTGTTGTTATGAAAGCTTGTAGGTCTGGTAGTTTATATATTCTGCAGGGAACTACTGTCACAGGCTCGGTTGCAGTCTCGTCATCATCATTGTCTGATTCTGACATCACCAAATTATGGCATATGCGTTTGGGTCATATGAGCGAAAAAGGTTTGAGTATATTGAGCAAAAGGGGTCTACTTTGCGGACAGAGTACTGGGCCACTTGATTTTTGTGAACACTGCATTTTTGGAAAGCAGAAAAGAGTCAGCTTCACTTCTCCGGCAGTTCACAAAACGAAAGGTACTCTTGACTATATTCATTCAGACCTTTGGGGTCCAGCTCGTGTTCAGTCTAAGGGTGGTGCCAGGTATATGTTGACTTTCATTGACGATTATTCCAGGAAAGTTTGGGTTTATTTTCTGAAGTATAAAAATGATGTTTTTCTAACCTTTAAACAATGGAAGGCTTTGATTGAGAAGCAAACAGGTAGACAGATTAAGCGGCTTCGAACAGATAATGGCATGGAATTTTGTGAAGGTGACTTTGAAGAATTTTGCAAAAATGAAGGAATTGCTCGGCATCGCACTGTTAGGATGACGCCTCAACAAAATGGTGTGGCCGAACGTATGAATAGAACACTCTTGGAGAGAGCAAGGTGTATGATCTCAAATGCAGGGTTGACAAAGGACTTTTGGGCAGAGGCGATTAATATGGCCTGTTACGTTGTCAACCGCGCTCCTTCTGCAGCACTTAACTTTAAAACTCCGGAGGAAGTTTGGTCAGGTACTCCTGCTGATTATTCTGATTTTAAAATTTTTGGGTGTCCAGCATACATGCATGTAAATGAAGGAAAATTAGAGCCTCGGGCTAAAAAGTGCATTTTCCTTGAATATGCTTCTGGGGTAAAAGGATACGGTATTCTGATCCCAAATCTCCAAAATTTATAATCAGTAGAGATGTTACTTTTGATGAATTGTCTATGTTATCTTCCAAAAAGGAATCTACTATTTGTACAAATGATAGTGCACAGAAGCAGGTGGAGCTTGAGATTGGTAGTTCAGATTCTTTTCAGTCGAACTCTTCTACTCAAAGAATGCCAGTAGATGGTCCCGAGTCTACTGACGAAGATGATCCAGAGGAAGAGAAATATTCCATAGCCAAGGATAGACCACGGAGAGATATTCGACCACCACAAAGATATGCAAATTTGGTTGCATATGCTTTGTCTGTTGCAGAAGAAACAAGTGAAGTTGGTGAACCTACTTCCTACTCAGATGCTGTTTCTTGTGAAAATTCCGCTAAGTGGTTGATTGCGATGAATGAAGAAATTGAATCTCTCCATCAGAATAGAACTTGGGATCTTGTAAAGCCGTTTTCGGGTAAGAAAATTGTTGGATGCAAATGGGATACCATTGCTGATGGAAAGGTCCTTGTTCAGAAAATTCATACGAAGGACAATCCAGTTGATATGTTTACGAGGCCTCTTCCGGTTTACAAGTTCAAGCAGTGCTTGGACTTGGTTGGTGTTCATTGTTGGTGATTGCCCGTTGGGGCTTTTATGAAGAAGGTGGAGTAAGTTTTGTTGGGACATGCCAAGGTGGAGATTTGTTAGTTTGGCAAGTCCCATAGTCCCACATCAGGAAAATCAGACTTGTTGTCTCGTCTTGGAACTATAAATAAGGGTCTGAGCTTTGAAGTCAAATGCACCACAAGAGGTACCATAAGTGGCACCACAAGAAAAACCTAAGTGTTTACTTTGGGTTTAAGTCCACACTCAGTTAAATAGTTTGGGCTTATAGATTTGGGTTTTTACTTGTTTAGTATTTTTCGGTGTTTTATGGCCTAGGAACATCTTCCTAAGGCATTTGTAATTGTCCCTCTTTTATAGTAGTGATTTGCTCCTCCTTCGTCCGTGGATGTAGGTCAATTGATCGAACCACGTAAATTTGGTGTTCTGGTGTTCTTGTCTCTCCTTTTGTTTGTTTTCCGCTTTATTGTCTTGTTGGATTGCCAAATTACCTTTTTAGGTAAATATCCTGAGGCTAGCTCTAACATGATGTCATCAGAGCAATACTTGTGCCTGACCAGCCCAATGACAAACAAAAGCATTTCCCTGCTTGTTTCCAGAAACTTAGAACTCATGGAGGTCTCCACCAAGGCGGAGAAATAGCTGAGTAGTTTAATTATCAGATGAAAAATGAGTGAGAAAAGGGCTTTGAAGAATTTTTTTACCATCATAGAGGTTGATGTACAGTGTTCATAACTAAATAAGTTGCAGAAAACACAAAGGAATAAAAGAATGATATCTAACGGGAACAAAGTGACAATTACCGACCCTACCACTTGCATGTTCCAACATACAAGAAAACAAAGACCGCAAAAGCATTTAAACTCATCAAACCTGGTCATCAGATTCATCTAAAAGCATACAGCCTGGTGAAGCAAAATGCAAAAATGCCCTTCCCATTTAACTACTATACAAACTGCCGTATCTCTAGTATGAGAATTCATGTCCGCGTACCGATATATACTTCTTCACCCATATGGCAATATCGTCAGCACAGGCCTGTGCTTGAGGTGTCTTGAGGAGCATGTCAAGTGTGGCAAACTCATGAACTGCATCCTTGTATTCCAGGACTGGTGCATCGACATTCACCTTCCGCAGCTCCTCGGAATATGCAATTGCTTGGTCCCGCATCCAGTCATGTTCCGCAACTACTGTAAGGGTTGGCGGCATGCATTTCAGTGGTGGTCCCCTGCCAGGCACAAGGGGGTTTGCAGCTGGATGATCTAAACTAAATTCCCTCTCAGGTAAGAACAGCTTCCAAGCAAGTTCGCACAGCGACTTGTCGTAGAAATAAGTATTTGCTAGTTTGATTTCTGAATGGGTAGCGATGCTTCCAGTGAAGAAAGGATACATCAGAACCTGGGCAACAACCTTAACAGGATCTACAAGTTTTCCAGCCTCGACTGCCTTTTGAGCCACAAAATCAGCAATATTAGCACCACAGCTCACACCAAGAAGAACACATCTGTTACAACAAAGTAGCCAATGGGTAATGCCAAGTAGTTCAAATATATGTTTTAATCCTAGCAAAACATGGATGGAGTACCGGGTAACATGGAATGAATTTGATAAAATGTAATTTGTAGCACATCTCTACAGTAAGATTGAGTCATCATATCAGTTGAGGTGGACTTACTAGTTCAATAATTAATTTAGAGAAAAGTTTATATGCATCAGATGCAGGTGCTTGCACTATACAAAGTCTACAGCCGAAGAAGTATGCTGTGACAAAGTGGTATCAAAAATATCAAAATAATTGGAGCAAACATGCTACAGAAGCAACACAATATTTGAGATGAGTACATAATTGTTACATGAGTAGAAATTTGAACATTGCAAGCTTTCCATATGGTTCTTCATTGCAAAAGGAGATGGATCCTGGGTACAAACATAAACAAAGTTAAAAACCAATGATAGTTTTGTTTTATAAAGTATAATATGCTCTAAGTATCAGTTTCAGAAATGCCATCAGGTTGGCAGTTCATCTGACAAAACTCTATCTACTTGCTTTCTTGCTCTTATGACCAGAATCAATCCATAACCTTTGTATGATAAATAATTAATCATTACATGTTTTCAATGTCAATAAAGTTACAACTATACTCAGATAAGCCTTGAATAAATCTGCACCAAGAAGCTGCCGCAACAGTTTTGAAAGAAAGCAAAAAGGAGTAAGATAGCTTTTCTCATGAGGTTTTAACTATCTAGATGCATAAATAACTATCCTCTCATTTTGTATTAACACACATCCAAGTCCTTGAATCGAGGCATCACTGTACACCACAAAAATATCTCCTTGAGAAGGAATTACTAAGATAGGAGCATTGGTTAATTTCTCCTTTAATTCTTGAAAACTTCATTGACACTTGTTCCAAATGAATTTCACATTCTTCTGTGTCAAACTGGTAAAAAATGATGTTATTTTTTAAAAGTCTTCTAGAAGTCTTCTATAATATCCAGCCAAACCCAAGAAGCTTCTGATCTTCGAAACATTAGAAAGTCGCTTTCAATTCATCATAGCTTCAATCTTTTGGGGGTCAACATATATACCAACACTAGAAATTACATGAGCGAGAAACATAACGTCATTGAGCCAAAAATTACACTTACTCAATTTGGCATACAGTGTCTTGTCATAGGGACTTTCAAAACTGTCATAAGATGGTGTTCATGTTCCGCGCTTCTTTTGGAATAGATCAGAATGTCATCAATGAACATGATTACAAATTTATCAAGATAAGAATGGAACACTTTGTTCATGAGATCCATGAAGGCAGTTGGTGTCTTCATGAGAAGTGATTTAAAAAGGCGCTCGCTCGCCTCGCCCGAGCGCCTCGTTTGAGGGCTAAGCGACACACTTCAATAAGGCATCGCCTAGGCCCTAGCCCAGGCCAAGCATCGAGTGCTTCAGGCGAGCACCCTGTTGATATTAGGCAACTGAACCAAACTTTTTAAGTCTGGTTCAGTTAAATTTACATTAGTTGGTTCGATTGAACCAACTAACACACGTAGTTATATCAAAACTTACGCGCGACCCCGACTCCCAACCCTATGCTTTCTCCCTCTGCGTTTGTCGACAACAATTTCTCCCTCTTCCTCCGCCGCCGACAATTTCTCCTGCTGCCTCCGAGTCTTCCTATGTCGTTGATCGAGTCTCCTCAACTTTCGCTGTTGTCCGTTGTTTGTCTGCTGTCACTGCTACTTACTATCCACTGCCTACTGCTATCCACAACACGACTCCGCTGCCTCCTGTTGTCCGTGACTCCACTATCGTTGTTGCTGCTGTCTGCTGCCTCCTACTATCAGCAACTCTGCTATCGCTGCTAGTGTCCGCTGTCGTGACTGTTGTCCACTGACTTCTCACTGTCAATTTTTACTCTTCCCTTCTAAGTGCTGTTAACAGTACATATACTATTAACAGTAAATTATTAATTACTGTACAAAATAATATTTATTTATTAGATTAATAATATTATATATTTATATTTTTAATATTTTAGAGCACCTAGGGCGATTTAGGTCATTGACGCTTAGTGCTTTTTAAATCACTATTTGTGAATCCAAAAGACATTACTAAGAATTCATAATGACCATATCATGTTCTAAAGGCAATTTCCTATACATCTCCTTCACTTATCTTTAGTTCATCATACTCAGACCTCGAATCAATCTTTGAGTATACCTGAGTACCTTGAAGTTGATCGAATAGATCATCTATCCGAAGAAGGGAATACTTATTCTTTATGGTCCCCTGGTTAAGTTACCTATAATTGATACATAGCGACATGGATCCATCTTTCTTCTTCACAAACAGGATAGGGGCACCCTTGGGTGATGATACATTAGGTTGAATAATAAGTCGGTATCCTACCTTTCAACAACTCCTTTCTAACTAAGTAGTCCAATTTACATCAAATTTGGATATACTTATAGCCTAAAAATCCCTATAAAAGTTACAAAAAATAAGGAAAAACCTAATCTATACCTACTTAGACCCTAGATAATACTCCTAGCTGTATGATGATATAACAAGAGGAACCAATTTCATCATAGAATACCAAGTTTTTAAAAAAGATGATAAAAAATTTTTTCTCCAAACTAAAGCACTTATAAGATCTAGTCTAAAGCATTTTGTTTCCAAACTCTGAATCCTTTGTTTTATAAAAAAAAACGAATTTGTGGCGTGATTTCATTATGTTTGGCTAAAAATGTGGTCAAGGGGTATGATTCAGTGTGGGCATTGTAACTGAAGCAAATTTCACAAGTTTCAGGGATGCTATTGGTGATTATGTAGAGGTTATTCATTGTCAATATAGGCTATCATTTATGGTGGCATAAACCTGGAATATAGCATGATATTATTGAGAAGTCCTGATGAATAGTTCAGGTCTACAGGAGGACATTTTATATTATTAGTAATAATAACAGCATTGCTGGTTTATGGATTGACTCTAGGTCAGAAATGCTCATGATTGGGCCAGAAACAGATGTGGAAGGGGACAAAAAGAAACTCTTGGTGCTGACTTCTTGTGTTGCATGGAAAGATTCAGGGTATCTCTGCAGGTGGTTTGTGTGAGATAAAAGCCAAAAAGGAGACAAATAGGAAAAGAAAGACACAGATCAGTATAGATAGAGGCACATAATAAAAAGATCCGGCGAATATAAAGATAAATCCTTATCTACCGCCATCTGTAGGACACCTAGGAACATATATGTGCTAATTAGATCCTTAGCCAATTCTCATAAGATAGCAGCCAACTTGATAACCTTTCCACCACTTTAACTAAGTCCTGTCTAACTACTACACTTGGAATTAAGATATCCACCTTTGTCCTTTCAGTAGCCATCTCTGGACTATCTCCACACTGTCTTAAGAAAATTTCCTTTGATCCTTCACTAATCCCAAAGCTTCATGTCATTTCCTTAGGCTAAATCAACGTGTCTATGTCATGTCTAATTATCCTTCTTCACAATATTATAAAAATATTTCATATAATATTATTCATATATTTTTTATATTTTTAATATAATATATAATTATGTTTATTTTCAAAAAAATATTAAACCTGTAGCCAGACCAGTTGACCCACGGTTCAACCAATAGCCCAATGATTTGAGACTTGACCAGGTCAGTATATAGTCCGGTTCTCATAATTATGGTTTAGACCTACTGATCGTCATACCCAATGATTTAAAAAGCATTAGGCGCCAAGGTCCAAAAACGCCCGAGGCGTTAGGCGCTCACCCAAGCGAAACAAGACACTAAAATATAATAATATATAATCTAATTAATAAATATAATTATTTAAATAAAAAATATGCTATTAAATTAAGAAAATCGGGTATAAAATCACAATAAATAAATAAATAAATCATAATAGTATATTTTTATTTTTTAAATAAAAATATACTATTAAATAAATAAAAAATTAATAGTATTAAAATCAAAATAATATATTATTAATCTAATAAATAAAAATACTATTATTAGTATACAGTTAGCAGTATACTGTTAATATACTATTAACAGTATAGTGACAAGATCGAGGCTGCTAAGGCAACGGTAACGGTAGCAGGCGACAACCGTAGCTGGAGCGACGAGCGACGACGACAACGGGAGCGGCGAGCGACAGCAGGAGTGGGAGCAGGAGCTACGAGCGATAGCGGGAGCAACGACAACAATGGCGAGCAGCAATTGTGGCAGTGGCGAGTAGCGATAGTAGCAGCGAGCAACGACTGCAGAGAAGAAATCTCGACGGCAAAATCATGAGTGTTAGGGTTGGGGAAGTCGGGGAAATCGCGAGAGGGAGCCTGATATCGGTGATTTAGTTGGTTCAATTGAACCAACTACAGCACCGGAGACCAACCAGACCTAAAAGTCTGGTTCGGTTGCCTGGTTTAACCTAGGCGCTCGCCCGAAGCGCCCGGTGCCTGAGCTCGGGCGAGTGCCCAGGCGGCACCTCTTTGAAACGAGGTGCTCGGGCCTCGCCTCGCCTCGCCCGAGCGCCTATCGAAATCACTGATCATACCATCATTAACAAACAACTTGTACACAATCTACTTATTCTAACCCACAAGATATGATATTATGTGAAATTACCTAGCCACAAAATGATGTTCAATTGACAAATATATAGTCTAGAAGTTTTTTGATGATCAATATAATGTGCCACCTGCAAATGCATCTTAACACAAATAACAAAAAACACTCACTAAAGCAATTCTACCACAGAAACCTACCGAAGAGACCGTCAAGGTGTAACTTTGAAGAAGGTGATAAAATACTTGAGAAACTAAAAGCTTCTAGAGTTCAGTGAACAGACTGTCATATGTTGCATCCAATTCTAACCAAATATGCAGTAGTCGTGCATATATATCCATGTGGTATATTTCCAACCAAGAAAAAGCATACTAACATCCCAAAACACCAATAATTCAAGGTGACTACAATTTGGCATTTAACAGAATGGTTACGAACTTATTCTACATAGACTCTAATAGATCTGCAAAACTTTAATCCCAAACAAATTAACCAAGCAAAAAATTCCAAAATTTATGTTCACCAAAAGAAAACAATCACCTGGAAGGATCACCATGAGCTGCCAACCAAGGCTCGACGGAAGATGCACCGAAAGAATCAACAATCTGTGACCTGCTCGCATCCCCAAGGCCACCAGCCTTCGTGCTCTCCATCGACTTGCTGCACTCCGCCAGATTCGCCTGCTTCCCCAACCAATTCAGCACCTTGAATCCATCCTCAAAAGCGGCCGGGTACCGGCTCTCCGGCGCCAACCGATACCCCACAGCGATCACGATCGCATCCAACAGCTTGGCGATCCTCCTGCAGAAGAAATCGTTGGCCGTGGACGTATTGCTCCCGCCGACGAACGCGCCCCCGTGGAACTGCAGGATCACAGGCAACTTCCGAGGAGACTCGGCGTGGGACCTGCGGCGGGCGTCCGGCGGTCCCACGGGCGGCAGATAACCCCCGTAGGCCCCGCCATTTTCGACGTGGCCATTGCAGGGGGCGAGGGAGGAGTCGGGGAGGAAGAGGCGGAGGGAGAGGGAGCTGAGAGGGTCGACGTGGATGTCCTTGGTGGCAACCCCGTCGGGGCCGAAGGAGGGGTTAGAAGGGGCGGCGGACTCGTCCGGGCGGGAAGCGACGCCGAAGGTGGCCTCCGTGCCGCCCGCCGCCGAGTGCTTGAGGAGGGTTTGGAGCTTGTGCTTGAGAAGAAGCTTGAAGAAGACGCTGTACACCTTCACCGCCACGCTCGGCATCGCTACCCACCGATCTCCGACGCTGGAATCCGCCCTCTACAGAGCATGTATTCTTTGGTTGTTGGACAAGGAATTAGGGATACCAATGATTAGGTAACGCGTCGGATAGATCTGTGAGAGAGAGAGAGAGAGAGAGAGAGAGAGAGAGAGAGGAGGTGGTGGATTTGGATCAGGTTTGCTTCGATCCCTTGTTGTTCGTTGTGGGTGGGTTTCGGGGCTGCCGATGGCTGCGAATTTTGAGAGAGAGAGAGAGAGAGAGAGGAAAGGGGGAAGAGAGATTTCGGAGGAATTGGGGTTGGGAATCGGAAATGGATGTCGATGGGAGGGAGTTTTAAACATTATATAGTTTGATTAAAAAAACAAAAAATCTCAAGATATAGTGGAGAGAAGAAAAGAACTCTTTAGAAAATAAATAAATAAATATTGTTATTGATTGGTAACCCCTCATTTTATATAATTATTTTAAAATAATTAAATATAATTTTACTAAATATAATATCTTATTTTCTAATTTTTGTTATTATCATTACTTTATACAACTCATTTCATCCCCCACAAACATCGATGTTATATGTATATGATTGATATCCTAGTGATAAGTAATAATGATTTTCTTCCTCTCTCGATACTTTGGCTTTAGTGAAAATTGATGTGTCTCCTCGAATCATCTCCAACACTTTTAGGAGGAGAAAAGATATATAACGATAAAAAGGGAAGAAGAAAAAATATATATATACAATAATAGAAAGGACAGAAGAGATTATATAGAAAGAGTTGGAAGAAGATAAAAATTAAGTGATAAGTTAATGACATTTAAGTTCATTCATAGAGGGATATTTAGAAATATTAAAAATTCTTAAAATATCATTGTAAATAGAAAATGGTTACAAATAAAAATCTCCATTAAAAAATCTTAATTTTATTAAGGATCCCATTGAGAAAAGATTTAAAATTATGATTTTGTTAATGTGTTGTGCAGAAATATCTGTAAAATATATCATTAAAAACTTTGGATTTATCTCCTGTGCATTATTTATTTTGTTTTCTTTTTTATTATTTGTTTGATTATTATAAAATTTTGGTTTTAAGTTAAAATAGGAAAAGATATTTGGATATTAAATTTAGAAATTGGAATTATTAGAGAAAATATCACTGCTGGCAAAAAGAATATATCTATTTCAATTTTATCATGTATCATTATTTTTTTTTCCTTTGATGATTTTTTTTATGGTCTTTGGCTCAGCTTATATTTTGAAGTAAAATATCGAATATTAAATTTTGACACATTTGAGATTTTATTATTATACACTAATGCATAGTATAGCTATCTCAGTTCCTCTGACATGGGTAATAATAATTATAATAATACAGAAAATTTTCCTTTTCTAATTCACCAATATGTATTAAGACATCTCACATCAGATCTTTGATGAAAACATTCCATAAGCCTACTTCAATTGCATTACTGCAACTCTACATGCAGGAAAATACTAATTGAATTCTTTTTCTTTCTTTTCTACATCAGATGTTGTGTTCATGGGATTTTGTGTTAGTTTTGGGACAACACAAAAAGATGAATCAATTTAACATTATAGATCCAGAATCATTCAACCAGTCTGAATGAAGAGGAGGTTGAAAACTTTCAGGTCTTCTACACATAAAGAGTCCAATGTGGCCAGCTTGACCTCTTTGCTCATCTTGCACTCACCCAACTCAGAGCAGAAGCTGTCATTATTGCCAGCACAAGTCTTAATGGTAAGCCATTGTCTTGCACACAGAGTACCCAGGTTTGTGATATTTATGTCTGGTTTTATTATTTATTTATTTATTTCAAAGATTTTTCTAATCAGCATATATCGATACTCGGCACAGTGATATCGGCACATATCGGTATGCCGACACACGAGATGAAGTTGCAAACCTTGCTTAGTGCACCTATTTTGCCTCTTTTATCTTCATAAACAAGCTCACTGGCTACAACATTCAACAAGAAGCATAGGCTTGTTCCTTTGGAATAGGAGATATGATTGACTGGCATTTTGTAGGAAGAATGTTGAAATTGGACAGGAAAGAGAAATTAGCAGCATACTAAGATGAACATAAGGCAAGACCATCTTCAAGAGTGATGCAAGTTACCTGAGATATGGTACAATAAGTCAGTAGTAGAAGACAGACTTTACCAACCACTTTGAAATCAGACCCACATTAGCAATTGCACATTTTAGTGACCTGGTAAGCCTTAAAATCATACAAATTAGGGTTTGGAGAAAAAGATGGAGCATAAAGAATTGAGTGCTTCAAAATTTAACCATGGAAAACATGAATGGACAAAGCAAATCACCTGAAATTTCAAATGCATCATCCTTTATCATGCCAAGCATCAACTTAGTGAAACATTTGCCCCTACTTTCCACTGTGTTTGTAGAACACTAACCTATGAACTCCCATATTATCATATTTTACACATGGATATAGTTGTTCTTTAAGATTCTTAAAAAACCTCTTAAACCTGTACAATTTTCCTAAATACTCAAAAGAACCTGACATGCAGACAATCCAGATGCATTACATTGGGTGTAATCTATATGCATTCATGTTACCCATATCAAGGTCAATAACCTCATGATATAACAAAAAGGTTGAGCTACCACACATGTAGCTTTAAACTGGACTGCGTATGATATGTGGAATAAGCACAGGTTCATTGCTCGCAGCTTTTGTAGCGGCAATTTCTTCAAGGCGTTTCCATGTCACTTCTCGTTTTGATTGGATCTCTTTGCGTTTAACTTCATCTTCCTCAAACTTCTTCAAGCACTTGGCAAAAAGCTCAGGATCATTATCGGAGAAAAACTTGCTCACATTTAACGTCAAGCTCTGGACAGCTTGATTCCAGTGGCTTTTTGCATTTCTTTCGAGCGCAGGAAAGATTATGGGTAATAGTACCTTGACATTTTGTTTGATCAAGTTTTCGATATGATCATTATTCCACAGGAACAATGCCCTCTCAGCCACCTGCATAGAGAGATTGATTCAAGGATAATCTAATTACAGAACAACAAAGTAATAGGTATTTGTACATAATTCAAGTCTTCATTTTAGGTTCAGATAGTTCCAGAACAATTTATTTTATTATGGTGCAAACTACAGAATTCTTCAATTCAATGACGTCTAAGGTGGCTAAGCAACCAATACATGGTAAAAGACACCTAACTGCCTAATAAGCATCTCAGGGTACCGCTACGAGGTATTAGATCCATTTAAAAAAAGCAAATAGGTAAATAACATATATCATGGTGTTCCATCATGCATAAGATAGTAAGATCATCAATCATCAAAAAAAAGAAAAAAAGATCACCAATAATCAATGTGAAGATAAGAACTCAAGATTGATCTTAATGTAATCCTCTAGTTACAAAAAGCTCGTTAGGCACATTCTCTATAATTCTAAAACCAGTGACTACTTTGTCATACTGATCTTTTGTAGTATCTTTTTTTTTTACAAATTGGCAAAACCTAAAATTTGTATGTTGCAACACTTTCAGTAGAATGTACTTACTAGGGCTTTTTTTTGTCCTGTAACAGTTTGAATTTTGAACCATTTTGACACATGTGAAAGATGACAATGAATGTTAGGAAAGTAAGAAAAAAATTTAACTGCACCAGATAATCAACTGCAGCAGCTTAGAAAGGTGATAAATTTTGAACCATTTTGACATGTGCAAAAGATGACAACGAATGCTAGGAAAGTAAGAAAAAAATTTAACTGCACCAGCTAATCAACTACAGCAGCTTAAATGAAATGCAGGAATAACTTAAAAGTAAAATGCTAGCCATGCTAAATAAAACAAAAAGGAGGCAAATGCTAAATGACACCTTTCTAATGACACAAAGTAAGGAAGATTAAAAAGTTTCTACCTGGCAATTTAAACGATGTATACACATGAGGACAATATTTGAAATAGAACCATCATGATTTTTGATTGATTGAAAATTTATGGCTACAAGTTGCAATAGCATAAGAGAGTGCCAACTGGCCATCCAAATAGTTTGTGAACATGTCATGCTATATCGTGCCAACACCCGACAAGATAATGTATGCTGCCAAAACATATAATATAGGGACAGTTATGGATTCTCTTCTCCTAGGACAACACTAACATCACCAACATCCCCTGACGTCTCCTCCCCTAAGACCAATTCATTTAAGAGGTCAAGTCCGTTGGGTCCTTCAAGAACCCAACCAAATTCAGTTTGAACCTAATCAGTGATCACAATGCTTATCATCATCCAGTATCGGGTCTGAAGAAGATCAATGTACTCGGTCTTAAACCCTACAAATAAAGAGATTTTTCCATGTTACAAACCTTGATCATCTACGTCGCAAGGGAACAACCTTAGAAACAGATTTGGAACTTATCAAAAGATAAAAGTCAACAATTTCTTTCCTAGAAGAACTATGTCTAAATAATTAATGGTTTCTTTTACCATTAGAAACCCTGATCAACGTAACATAGAAAATTTTGGGTTTTAATGGTTTGATCAGGATTTTAATTCGATTTATCTATAGACTATGAGGAATCAATAACATCATTTACCTATGAAACGTGAGAATGACCAATCAATTACTGTGGTGCCATAGTTGCCTCCCACTTTGACCAAAAAACAAGACCTTGATTCTGACCAATCTTGTAGAAATGTCATCCTTAGTCCAAACCACTCGAAATAAGATGGCATTGGATTAGTCAGGTCAAGTTCAAATGACAAAAATCAAACAAACTAGAAAAGGATTTGTCTCCTTGGTGGATTAAAATTGAATACAAATTGGTGTTATTCAACTTGTGCAAAAACGACCTTCAGGATACTTCCTCTGAGATCGACTCAACTGCTATGTATGTGCTATTTGTATGTTTTTACACATGAATTACACATAGATGATTGCATAACCAGGATGCATCAATTCATGAGCAGATATGTAAAGACATATACATATATAACATCGTAGCAGAGACATACCTACATCAGGTTTATTTTACAATAGTTAATTTGTGTGCAAACTTATGCATGGATGCAACCTAATCTAAACCATAAGTTAAAGTTAAATTTTATCTTACGGCAAGTGTCCTCCTTGAAATAGATGTTAGTGCTGAATAAAGCTAAAATCTCATTTGTGCAATCTTAGTACATCTTACCAAAAAGCAAAATCTTGATTTTCCCCTATACACAAATAGAACCTAGACCGAGAGACAAAAATGCCATATCTGAAACTTCAAGGTTAAATTTGACAGAATAAATGAAATATAAGATCAATTAAACTAACTGCCACCAAGCATCTTCTCAACAACTTGCTAGATATAATTTGAGAAGAGATCCTAAAAAACAGTGGTAAAAAAATTGTTCAAATAGTCTTCCTGAAGAAAGCAGTCACAAAAGAATGAGAGAAACACTTGAATTTGAACAGTGCTCTAAAGAATACTTGTCAAACTTTAATTTAAAATAGTCCAATGTTCAAAGAGAGGACTGAAAATTGCACCTACTACCTAGATATGGAACACCATGGTTTGCTTATGCATATGTAAAACCACTAGGCACACTGATGCAAGAAAATGTGCTCAAAAGGCTTTATCCTAATGAAGTAATGGAAATACTCCTTCACTTGAGTATGTCATCAACGCCATGAGTCAAGCATGATTTGGAAAGTGTTGGTGTTATCTGGTAAATTGTTTATCTGTCGATGAACTAGAGAAAGATACCATAGTGCAGGGTGGAGAGTGCTTATGACAAAACATGCATCTATAAGTTAAAACAGAAGATATGAAAAAGGTAAAATGTCCTCAAAGTGAAGGTTGAAAGTAAACCAGCTGACCTAATATTCTAAAGTTATAACTGAAAATACCTGAAAATGAGAACTATTCAAGCAGCGGGCTATCTGATGGAATAGTGGTATCATACATCGCTGGAACTCTGCAGGCTGAGTTGCATCCAATATCTCTTCTAACTCTCCCAAAAACATAACTTCCTTTGAACTATTTGTAATTGGCCAAAATTTCAGCAAGCCCCGTATGACGGTATCTGCAAGCTTGCAATCTTTTTCAATAAATTGAGTGATGCAGTATGATAACTGCTGATGGTACATGCCCATGCATTTTGGTTTATGAAGTGGGATTAATGCTCGGACAAGAAACAATTTATGCTCTTCTTTTAAAGGTAATGCAAAACCATTAATGATACTTCCAAGCACCTCCAGCAGCTCTGCAATGCCATTGTGTTTCTCAGTTTCAAAGATAAACTGGTAAAAAATGTTATTAATAGATTTCCTTATGAATGGCCGGTGAACCATAAACTTTCCATAGATACGGTGAAGAATTGTCTTTAAGTATTCCCTCTCTCTAACATCTTCTGAGTCAAAGAGATCAAGCAGCTTAAGAACAAAGGAATGATCAATATATCTTTTTGCCAGCTTAGCATCAGTCTCAGGAGATTGAAGGAATCTTAAAAACAAGTCATAAACAAGATGCAAGTGTGGCCATGCAGGGTCCATTACAGGTTCGTCTTCCTCCAAATCAAGGGATTGCAAAACTTTGTACTCACGAGGCGGGGAAGCGAAAGTCCTAAACAAGTTTATGGATATCATCTTTATGATTTCTTGCATAACACTCTCCGAAAACTTTGCATTGGATGATGCCACATAGTCAACAAGATCTTGCAGAGTCTGCCGTTTTATGTCCTTCTCTTTCAAGTTCTTTGTTGCATCCGTGAAGTCAAACACAGCACAACACAAGTTCAATTTTTTTATGAATAAGCTCTGCCTCTCAGAGCTTGGGACATCTTTGAAGCTCGGCAATGCTTCATAGGCCAGGACGACTGAACCACCATTTGGCTCTGACATAACAGCAGGGATTTGATTGGCCGGATGGTCTAACCCAGGATCCAAACCAGGAGGGAGAATTGTGACTCTGCTGCTTGGCAAGTCCCCATCTCTTGAACTGGTTGAAGAAGTCGATGATGGCGGACTCACTCCAGCAAGTGAATCCCGTTTATCGCCTGACTTTGACTGCTTGCGGGGAAGCCGACTCAAAAACTGCTTAATCATGCTTCGAGGCATGCATGCATGTAAAAGGAAAAGCAGGAGAAAAACACAAATTGAAGGCCCTAGCTATGTACCGTCCAAGGTAAAACTTAGCAAAAAAGGGATCTCATTGACGCCACCTGCTGTTCCTCACTCCAAAATCCTTCCTTTGTTAAAGCACTTTTTTTACCATCACCTGAAGATGTTCCAGATCGAGAACAAAGATATATCTTCTCCCACATGAAGTCAGGCCTTTCTCCGTTGCAAAGACCCGATAACAAGAGCAGATCAAGAAAGAACTCAAGATTCTACCATTGTAAGGAGGCCCGGACCAATGACAGATGCGATCGGCGGAAAGATCCCCTCTTCCATACCCTTCTACCTGCAACTAAAGAGGGGCACCCAAAAGCGGGATGGATCTCGGGGGCCAAATTCCTCTTCCGCCCCTAAAATCGACGGGTTCGAAGGACTAAAACGATCAGGAAACGGCCGAGAGCGAGCAAGACAGCATTTGGCGCTCGAAATCTCGAAGTCGAAGTACAAAGGTGAAAGAATTGCCAACAAAAGGCGATTTTTCTTTATTCGCCTCAAAACCCACACGGAAAAGAAGAAAAAACCTACCTTTTTCGAGACCAAAGAAGCGCTGCACTCTCCCTATGTATATTCCCCGACGGATCCCTCGCTGCCGTCCTTTTCCTTTCGTTGATCGGAAGGAGAGAAGACACAGAGAAGGCGCAGAGCGATGAGGTCGATGTCTTTGGCTTCAGCAATTAAAATAACCTTCCTAATACATCTCGAACTTAATAATGATTATAATAAATAATAATTATTTTATTTTTTTATTTTTATTTAAAAAAATTTATGTCTTTCTATAAATGTATCTCATTGTTGCTTACCATTTCACTACTTTTTTTATCTTATTAAGATAGTCTTCTTTTCTTCCTTTCCTTTCGTAAGGTTTATCGTTTTGTTTCGTTTTTTACCTTATCATAATACTCTATCGTAAAGCCTTGTCGCCTCTGTCCTATGAAAATAATAAATTCTCGTAATAAAACCAAAGCCTCTTATTCTTTTCTTTATGGTCGGAAAGAAACGATAGACGATGATAAGAGACATTTAGGGTATTATAGAAATTTTAAAACACCAACTGAAAAAACTAAAAATAAGAGCAAAAAAAATCTAAAATTTACATTTATATCCTCACAAAGTTTTTGGAATAACATATATATATATATATATATATATATATATATATAGTACGATTACCTAATTAGTATTTATTGGCTATCATCGTCCATCAGAATCCAAGTATGCTATTCCCTCAAGTTAATGGTTAGATACTATATAAAATAATATTATTAGATATATTATCGAACAAACACTTAAGGCCTTTAAAATCATTGATACATACTAACTTATCCATAAAATATATTTTTTTCGATAAACCCTAAAATGAACTTTTACAAAAATTAAATTATTATGATCCTCAATCTTCCCATTTAAGTGAGATAAGAAATACGAGATATATATTTTTTATATTTAAAAAGATTATTTCCTCATTCGAGTCATCACGAACACTTGATAATTCCTATTCTCTTATTCAAAACATCAATCGAGTCAAATCAATTTCACGAAGTAAAATTGATAATCAAATTTGATTTTATTATGTATATATATAATTTAATTATAATATTTTTTTAACTTTTTCTTATTTTTTTTTTCTTCTTCTCCTCTTTTTTAGATGACATAAAATGATAAAAAAAGATAGATGATGAAATAAGATAAAATGAAGATCCAAAAGGAGGAGATGAAAAATAGTTTTTAACATTTACTATAATAATTTAATGTTTTTAGGGTTACATATATTTTGTAATACCCCAGAAGGTTTCATCTTCTATATCAGTTGTATTAACTCACAAAATGTTATATTTCAAGTCTTTGTAAACTACTCAAAAAATGGGGAAGGAAAAAAAAAATAAAGAGATTAATAATAATAATTTTATTGTTATTATATTATTTTTTAAAGGATTATGAATAATAAAGAAGTTGTGAATAATAAAAATTGAGTTCTAAATTTTTACTTTTACCATTGAGAATTTGTTGCTAACGCCTAACTCTTAAAAAAATAAAAATATTATTTTGTTATTTATAGTCATTGTATTATCGATTTATTTTTTTCTTATCGCACCCTTTAATTTTATCCTCTTCGTCAATATCGTTCTTTGTTGTCATTATTATTTAGTGTCGATGTATTTACTTATCGTCTCCTTAATGTCATTATTATTTTTATCTATTTATAAATAAATAATTTAGAAATGTTAAATATATTTTAAAATAGAGTTATATAATAATAAAAAAAGGACTATAATATGCTTAAGCGAAACCTAAGGGTTCGATTAGGTTATAAATACGGGACGGACTCAAAAGTGACTCCCTTTACGCCCCAAAGAGCTCTGGGAGTCGCAAAGAGTGCGCTTTCGGAAGCCAACGCTCTCGGCTACCTTTCTCCTCATGGCCTCCAAGCGTGCGAGGCTCTCCACATCCGTGGAAGCCGAGAGTGCTCGGGTCCGCAAGCTTCTCCCCTTCCCCCTGGCAAATAGATTCTTGAAGTTGTGTTCCTTCTGCCCTCTGTTTGATCGATCCGCGCCCTTCTGTCTCTTGGTGGTTTAGTTCTTTGATTTTTTATTTGAGTCTTGGAGAAAGTCTTGATCGCGATACGGGATTTTCTGGGCTGCTTTCCTTCATCGCTGATGAAAATTTCGGAATCTTGGATGCGTTTCTCGTGGGAAGAATGGTTTTTGGTTCAGGCCTTGGTTTGCAAGTCGGGAGATGTAATTTTTTTGCGATTAAAGTTCCTACTTTTTCTGATGTGCGATGATGATTCTGATTTCTTGCCTTGGCGTTCTTGTATCCAAGAACAGTGGTTCGTGTAGAAAGTACTCTTTTTATCAAAGCAGGAAGTGTTAGGATGCTTTCTTGTCTATGATGAATTCGACAATGTTTTTTGGATGGGTCTTGGGTGTAATGTTAGATTTTTGGTTTGCAGCTAAAAGGTTTATTTTTCTTTCATTGAAGAAATCCTTTGTGTTTCCGTTGGGTGATGATGATTTTGGTTTCTGGCCTCGGCGTTCTTGTTTTAGAATAACAGGTTCTGTGCTTCTGGCTCTGTTCTATTTAACTAAGAAAGTCATTCGGACATCCCTGTTTGAGTGATTCAGGCAAAACTTGAAGTGGTGGCTGCTGAGCTGGGGCATGAAATCCGTGTGTTCTTGGCAACATCTCAGACGAAACATGCTACATTGATTCATGGTATTAACCTTCTTCGAAATTTCCATTCATATGATTCTGCCTCTTTTTTAATTTTATTTTCGAGGTTAAACTCCAGATTCATCGTCTTCGTTCATTTTGCTCGCTGAAGCTCTATGTGTGTCTTTGTAGTCTGACCTAATTGCCAATGAATTCGTTGCTACTGCTTATGACCGCTGCAAGTCAATTTTCTCATTATTTCCACTATACGGTATGCAGAAGATGATGCAGATGACTTCTATGATTTAACTGCCGAGGATTTCTATAACCTCATGTCAAGTAGAGGTAATACCGAGGATAAGATTTGTTTGTAACTTATTTATAGAGTTAGATTTAGTGGGCATATATCTTGTACTTTGGAGTAGGAATAAGGTTCAGTGATGAATACTCATCACTGTATTTGATGCAATCTAATGCTTGCTCATTGACTTTACTATGTACAGCTGAGTCTCAGATTTTGAAGACCCAGAAGATGCGAGAAGCAGAAGCAGTTGCTAGTAGAGAAAGATTAACTAAGGTGTGAAAGAACTTTATATTTGTTTGGGTTCTCTACAATTTATGATTTTAGGACCCATAATGCCTACTTCTCCATCTCTCTGTTGCTATTCTTTCAAAGGACCCAATGGTTATTGTGAATACTTGTGCTTCTTCATAGTTACATTGTCCACACCATGCTTGTATCTTGGTGTTTTAAAATGATAAAGCAATGTTATGTTGGTGCAATCTCACTTTAAGATCATTTTGATTGTTTGCTTTCAAATATCATGCACTGGTGACCAGGAAGAATCAACAAATTATATAGAAGTTTTAAATTCATTTCATACCTCAAGCCCACCATGTCCTACATTAAGAAGGGTTTCTCCAAGTGGTAGGAACGTTTCCCACAGGGAAAGATCTCTCCTTGTTTTCCTATGCTAGACCGACGCTCATGTGAGCTAGACAATTTTGCAGATATGTGCCGAAAAGGGTTGGTTTAGGCTGGAATTTATTGAACCAATGTATGCTCGGGATTAAACATGCTTCAGTTTGCTGTGCCGAGTTGCTTATGCCTTGGTTGTGCTTAGAACTGATGGGAGATTGTTTGGGTCGGGCTTCATTTTAACATATTTTTTTTCAGACTTTTTCACTACTGCTCTTGGGCTATTTTCTCTGAGTACATGCATTCTCTATTGAACATTTTGATGTCCTCTCCTGCGCTAGATTATATACTTTTATTGGTTGTTGTCTGTGGCGTTAACCTTTGTTTTTTTCCCCCCTTTTTCATTTCAATCTTTCTTTGGAATAAGTACCTAGTTTTGTGGTTTTCAAAAAATGGCAGAAAACTAAACAGGATTTTCCACTTAAATTATAGCCTTTGGAATCTAACTCATTTGATAGAAGAGTTAAGTTCAACTGTATTCTTAGGAGCTTCTGAAGTTTTTTCTTGTATTTTTTCATATGTCAATCTTTGATGTTGATACTAAAGTTTAGTGGCTGAAATTATTTTTATGTCTGATTCTTTTTTTGTCTTTTTTAAGCTGTGTTGATTCCAATGATAATGGCAGTATACTGTCTGCAGCTTTTATTGGTGAGGGAATTGTATAATGCAAGGGTTACTTTTCCTCAGATTCTACTTAATTTATCTTCTTTGTTTTGTTATCCATTATCTTATTTTAGGGATAAACATAAGCATCAATCTGTTTTCTATTGCTTGGTTATATTACCAGTCATTTTGCAGGCAGTGATTAGGGTCCGCTTCCCTGATGACTATATTCTGGAGGCAAAGTTTCAGCCATCTGAGACCATTCAAACTTTAGTGAATCTTCTTATGAAAGTTGTTGCTCAACCCAACTTGCCATTCTATTTATGTAAGTATTGATTCATCCTTCATGAATGAGTTCTTGTGAAATGTTTGGTCTATAAATTAATTTGCTATTGTTATGTTACCACATTTCTTGGTATCATCTCGATGTTGTTTTTCACCAGTTACCACTCCACCAAAGCAACGAATTGCAGATTTATCAAAGGATTTTTACTCAGCTGGTTTTGCTCCTGGTGCTAATGTTTACTTCTCATATGATGTTCCAGGTCTGCTCTTTGGCATAATAATATCTTCACAAAATCATTCCTCTGGATGATGTTAGTTTGTTCTGCAATTCATAATTATTAAATTACTGATGATCTGTTTGTGATTAAAATTGGAACAGTAGAGAAGTCTAAGCATCCCAAATTTTCAAAGTGGGAATTTGATCAGAATGCTGTCTTTTAGGATAAACCAATCGTTTGCCAGCATTGTAAAAGATGACATGGTGGGTTCATGATACTCACACGACATTATAGTGCTAACATCATGATACTTTATGAAACTCCTAGGCACATTCCTGTGGTTAGAACATTGTGGTTTCCATGCCTGCATGTTAGCTTTGCAGTTCATAAGTCCAGTAGAGATCATTGACAAACTTAAAATTATACCTAAAGTTGACTAGATCGTACATTTTCTGGTTTAGTTGTTTACATACTAATAATATTCATTCTAATTTGTGCACGGAATACAATTAGTAGTAAGGATTTGTACAGTGTTGTCTCTGAAGGTTTCTATGCTATGACATTCAGTCCCGTGATCTGAAGAACGATCTAACAAATTTGAAATAAATTGTCATGTGGTGACTTGTGCCATAGTATACATATCTTCTCCTTATTCTGTAGTCTCATCAAAGATTTGTTTATAGTGCCTTTTGGGGTTTTTTTTTTTTTTGATCTTTTTGCAGAGTCTCATGGTTTGTATACCAATGAACCTTTTCTACGTGAAGACATCCGCATTTTGAGTACACTGGATCTCGGTCAGGAACAGATTGATCTCAAGTATGTTGCACCAAAACCTGCTTTGTTGGAGGCTGCCTCTGTCGTCGTCAATGCGAAACCAGCGGTGAGGTCAACTAAACCAAAATGGTTTAGGCGCTAAACCACCGAATGCTGGTCCCACTTTTGGTTCAACTTTTAGACCTGCCTGAACTACTTTTTTACACACTATTTCTTTTCTCCCATTGTAAATTATTTTATTTTCAAGTGGGAGAAGTAAATTTATGGAAAGGGAATTGCATCTGAAGTTCTGAATGTGAATTCGCGCTGACTGTATTGTGGGGTATTGACCTGCATAAGTAATCTAAATGCTGATGGTTGCTCTCTAGATGATGTGATTAGACCTCCATTAAAGTCATTATCCACTTTTAGTGTAGGATTAGACCAAAGTATTATAATCAGATGGAGATGATGTGATTTTGACATTTTGATGTGGGAGATACAAGTGAAGATTGGAGGACAAGAGGATATGTTTATAGCAGAAGAGACCCCTCAGAGATTTGGTAAAGATGGAAGTCACTTTTAAGGATGATGTTAGGTCACCATTTTGACTCGGAGTCGAATTCTAAACCGATCAAAACCCCGAATTCGATCCAATTCTATCATCGAACTCATCGTTATTTGTCCCTGAATTCGACCCGATTCTATCATCGAACTCATCATTATTTGTTCTTATGGCTTCCTTCGCAGGATCTGAGAATATTGCTTGACCAAAAAAAAAGAAAGAAAGAAAGAATCACAATCACTCTTGATCATGAACCGCTACTACTTTAATGAAGATTTCATGTCTCACAATGCCATTCTCATGGAGGATGGAACAAATTGGTACGAGTCAAATGACCCAACCCTGCAAGCAAGTCAATTAGTATCTTTCCGCAACCTTCAATTCCCATGTGCACTCCCATCTTATACATGCTTTCTTTCAGGTTCTCAAATCTCCCCAAATTCTTGTGTGCCCAATACGTCTCCAGCTCTCAAGTCAACCAAACTAAGAAGTAGGAGGCGTTTGTTTGCATGCATGTGAGCTGTTCCAAGGACTCGATCATGGGATTCTTCATGCTCTTCCCCAGTATTCTCTGTTCATTTTATGTCAACTTCTCACATGACATGAAGAAAGATAGATAGAAGATAGATGAATGATTGGGGTGGGGTGCATCAATAATTCCAAGGAAATGACTCGGAAGTTTCTTTCTTTCTATGCTTTAGAAGAAGATGCAAATAATGTATACCACCACACTATCCATCAATACTAGTCAGTTGGCATCGATATTTTCTTAGAGGCTTGTTTGAAAGATACATACATTACGCGGCGTTCTAAGAACATGATGACAAATTGGGTCAACAAAATTCTATGCGGAAAAATAAAGAGAGGAAAGCAACGAGTGAGGAAGTCAATCCACGCGGAAACACAATTCTATGCGGTCCTCTTAGTGTGAATCCATTTATGACGGATACAGTGACATGTGGTTAGAAGTAGCTGCGAAACTTTATGTTCCTGTTTTATAGATCGGGATGTGAGTTTTGATAAGAAATTTAAACTTTAATTAGCTTTTCGAGCTACTGATTGTTTTTTCTTTCTTTATATCCAAGTCTATTTAATATTTATAATTTTAAAATTAATTCTGAAAAATATTTATCAAGATTATATATATATATATATATATATATATATATATATAATCTTGATAAATATTTTTCAGAATTTGTTCAATATTTTTCAGAATTTGTTCAATATAATCTTGATTAATATTTTATTTGTTCAAAATCGATGTCAATTCTAGACTAAAAGTGGTCATTCTCCATATTTATCTTGACATGATGTCAAGTAAAGAAAAGTTCGATTTAAAATCTTGACATGATGTTAGGCAAAGAAAAGTTCGATTTAAAATCCTACATGATTACGGGCCTTTTATAATAACTTGAGACATCAAGGAATACATATATCAAACTCGATAGATATGAGGTAATTACCAATTGAATCAGTTTTTTCGACCCCATGATGTGGTTGACTATGTAGGGTTAAGTTAGTCTCATAGTCGGTATAACACTGATCGACACATCAATTAAATGAGTTAAGGTGTTTGATGGATGATGTATCGGCTTGATAATATTGATGTGTCGATCGGATCGAGATTAGATGATATATCGACGATCAATATGTCATCGTCTCTATACCGAATATTAATTACATAAACAAGTGCAAGCAATTCTCAATAAATTAGAAGTTAATGAATTATAAACAATGATACTCGAAAAAAATATTTCTAATAATATCATGTTTAACAAAGTTTACTGGCCAAAATTAAGAATATAAAGAGTATTTTACGTACACAATAATTTATATAATTATAATTCAAAATGATGAAATGTTTATCATAGCTAAATGTGGGCAACATGGGTTGGTTTCTTTGATGGAGGTTAGTTAATAGGGGAGGTATATATAAAAGCATCATAATATTTGGAGGACATGCACATCATACTAACATTCATTCTTAAGAGCAAAACTTTGCGATGATAAATATCAAAAAATAGAAAGAAAAAAGAGAGAGAGAGAGAGAGAGAGATGGATTTCCAAGAACAAAAAGGAAAAGAAAAGTGAGTGTGGACACTACTTTTAGTGGCCGAGGAAAGGACAAAGCATGGTACCCTTTAATTGACCCAAGAACAAGAAGCAAATCCGGGTTGACTTTGACTTCCAATCAACCTTTTTGCGTTGGTCAAAGTTCCAATTGAGTGCTTGTCTATATCCGATGATGACATTTCGATTTTGTAGAACTTTTCGGCCGGCACGAGGACACGTTTTCTTGTTCAGCTAAGTATATTATTCTTTTCCAAAACTAATATTATTTTTAAAGATAATTTTTTGGTGCATCTTTATGTAAAGTTAATCATTAGAAAATTTCAATAGTTATTTAGAAATTTTCATGAGGGCAAAATAATTATTATCATTTTCATTATTATAAAAAAAGATATTATCCATATGTTTTTGCCCCTATGCTTTTGAAGTTAGTTAATTATCATCAACTCCAAGAATTAAAAGAAAGGGTAGGGCAGAATTATACCATATGATATTGGAAGTATTAGTTTGGTGATTATATATCTAATTTATATACTTAAATTTGGTATATTCTTATATCTAAAATACTAGTCAGATGATGATGTGCTTGACTCACCTAATTTATGTTAAGAATTTAATATATCATCCGATATTTTCTTAATTAATTGATATATATATATATATACATATATCTCAAAAATTAGATAATTAGGTTTTAGAAATTGAGAGATGGAAGAAAATTCAAGATATTGAAAGCTTTTATTTTTTTCTATATACGTCATTACGTCATGACAAAACTATCCACGCGCCGTAATTTTCAAAGAAAATTATTCTGATTTTGATAGATAGAGAGAGTGTGTGAACTTCCTTGTAATTAATAAATTCTTTATGGTTTGTATGTGTGTATATATACATATATATTATAAGGGATAAATATGTTATTTTATTATTATCAAGATTAGAAAAATATTTGTTTAAGATTTGGATTAGGATACATTTATTTACAACCACTGACTGCTGTGGATAGTTTTCCATGGAGAAGCTTTAGAGTTGGATGAGAAGAAGCTACTGTTCTCCAAGCTGACAAAACTCTTTGGTGGATATGGTTGTCTTCTGTGAAGTAGAGTTCCACAAGTAATTGGAAACTGCTGTTTAGTTTCTCATTTGAAGCAATGTGACATCTCCTGCAAACAATCTCCAAAGCTGGAGTGTCACGTTCAAAGTCAACTTGCAGAAGGTGATCTGTCAGCACATAGTTCTCTGAATCAAAGACTTCAGCCACTAGTTTGAGTTGCAAACTAATTGATTAGATGGTGTATGTCTAAAGGAGACGTGTAGATATGATATGATGGTTAGATGAGATGAATCCATTACTTCTAATACTAATTGTATGAGGAGAGATGATGAAGAATTAAGAAAAAATAATAAGATATTTGAAATGGAGTCTCAATGGTGATGAGAAAAGATTCAAACAAGAGTGGATATACAATTGGAGGATATAAATCTTATAGTAAGAATGTAATGATAGATTTGTGATCCAAACAAGATAGAAACTTACAGGTTGATGGTACATATGTTTTGTTTATCCATTGTGAAGCGGAATTCAATTTAGGCAGCTTTGATTTCAATGCTTGTTGTGTTGTTCTCTTATTTTATTGGGAGATTTAAGAGGTAGGAGGCTTTGGATTAAAGAACAGCATAGAAAGTCGAGCGGTACAGCGTTGCTTATCTGAGTTTACGGAAGAGTGCGTGTCAGCAGATCAAAGATTCACGATTCGAAGATGGTACGAAAGAAGGAGAAGTCAAAGCGGTGGGATGCTCTCAGCTCGGAAGGTCAACTCAGCCTACGCAACGAATGAGACGACGGGTGGAGACGCCCGGCAGTCGGCAGTCGACAGTCGACAGTCGAAAGCTTGTGTGTTGCTTGCCGGGATGGATTGGGCATTGTAGTGGAGCATTCGGATTCAATCTCTCGTCACCGAACAAGAAAGTGAGAGATAAATATATTAAATGACATGTTGCAATTTCATATGATGATCAACATTTTAATGGATTTCTCTTTATCCGAAGCTTTTTGATAATTTTAAACTCTATGTTATTCTTTTCTAAGTATCGATGTTGAATCTGATAAGACATGATCGAATCATTCATTTTTCGATACCAAACTTACGAGAGACTTAGACGTGAGTTAATATCGGTTCTATGGATCGACATATCAAAAAATAAAAAAAATTAATAAAATTAAAAATAAAAAAAATCAGATCTTTGGGGTCATTAAAAGATAATTATAATTATGATTCTTAGAACATATGGTGGGTGATGGAAAGGAATTAAAAACAGCTAGTGGCAAGAGGGGAGGATGTTTACCCACCTCCACCATCACTGCAACCACTGGGATCACCTATCCACCTTTTGAATCCCAAGAATCTGACTACAATTGGATGCATTACTCCCAAAGTCTGGTAGTTTAGATCTCTTTGGATTCAGAATCATCCATTCATTCCTTCACGTGGTTCAAATTTATTTTTTTTAATATTTAAAAACTAATAAAATATATTTACTCAAATACTCAAAAAGTAATCCATTAGTGAATAGTCATCAAGATTAAATAGATGTGATTAGTGAATTGTAATCAGAACTCCTTAGATTCCTAATCATCCATTCATTTCTTCAACCAATTTAAATTTATCTTTTTTGATATTTTAAAAAAATTTAAAAACACATCTTACACGAAAGTACTCTTTATGGTAGGAAACCTTTGATGATATGAGATTAGTGAATTGTCATCAAGATTGTATCAATGTGATTAGTGAATAGTCATGAGATCTGTGGATTCCTAATCATCCATCCATTCTTTCAATATATTCAAATTTATCTTCTTAATATTTATCTTCTTAAGAATTTTTCATAAAATAAAAAACTAATTCAATAATAATAACAGGTAAACTTACCCTTCAAACCATATTATTATTATTATTATTATTAGTATTATTATTATTATTATTATTATTATTATTATTATTGGAGTCGTCGAGTCAACTGATGGACCGATCAACATCAGTGAGAAGATGCAATTTCCTCCGCTCCTTACGAACTCTCATTCAAGTCTATTAATATCACCATCCGCTCTCCCCTCTTCGCGCATCCAACCCACTCCACACTTCTTCCTCCTCTTGCGTTGCAGGTGTTGCAGACCACCGGAAGCTTGGGTTCATACGAAACGCACCCCACCTCATGGGAACTCAAGCTCCATCTCCCCCGGAAGCCTATGTCAGCAACCAGGACAAGGTACGTCGAATTGCCTACTGCTACCCCCCTCTCCTCCTCCTCCTCCTCTTTAGGCTCTTCACAGGAATACAACACCATGTCTTTCTGAGAGGTGGGATCAGATTAGGTCTGCAGCGGGAGCTCCTTGCTCTTGTCTTTTCCCCTTTGCCCTCCTCGCTCTTCAGACGTTAGTGGAAGGGGACATAGATTCCTATAGTGATCGAGATAAGTATTTGGGACCTCAAACATGCAGCTTAATCACCATTTCTGTTCTAAATTATTACTATTACTATTGCTTTTTTTATTTTGTTTCTCTCTCTGTGAGTGTGTGTTGGGATTCAACATAACTGAGTTATCTTTAATTTAAATTTAGATCTGAGAAATAAAATAAGAATTTGAAGCTTCATGAAACTGGACCTTTTATATTCTCAGGAGTCAGAGATCGATCTTTCACAGTATATATTGTTGACTATGCTTATAGTATTTTATTGAATTTTAAGTTAATTAATCTCAGTTAATAGTATTTTGAGAAAAGTGATTTTTATGAGAAAGGACTTGGGTTTTTCTTTCTAGAATTCACATGAAACTCGAAGACTGAAGTGATTGCAGTCTGATATGAGAGCTGGAACCAGTACAGCTTCTAGACTTTGTGCCCGAGAATCTCGTATTAATGTCAAAGATGATGAGCCTAATTCTTCTTAGAAATAGTAGTTCTAACCCTACCCGGAAGAAAAGGATAGAGACCAGCGGCGGTGCAATAGATCATGAGTCTTTGTTGACTTGTGATAGAAAAGCAATGGGGCCACGAGGAGCATGTGATTGCAAAGTCAATCACTTGCCGCCAACAATTTCCGAGCTGTCGACGCCGAGAACTCGGAAAAGAAGAGACGTGCGGCCGAAGCAAGCTGCGTTAGTTCGGCCATTCCGGCCGGTGCACTTGACAGAGAGACGAGAACGTCCTGCGTCCATGAAACGTAGTCAAAGAAGAAACCAACATGGACGGTGATGGAGACCTGCAGGTGAATAAGCTTCATATGTCTTCGTGTGGATCTCATGGCCTGTGTTAATCGTCACAAGGAAATCATTCAACTGAGCTTAGAAATGATCATCAATGTTAATATAACCTCACTTATCTCTAACATAACAGAAAACACATCTTGGATCTCCTTATCCGCCTGCACTTGGGTCAACGACGACTCCGTATCCAAGTCGACCTCTACGCTTCATCTTTGACTTTATCTTTTATCCAAAATATCTCAAAATTTCGGAGAGTGATAAGGGTATAAGTTCTAGTGTTACATTTCTGATAGCTTTCTCTTGTGGAAGTCGGACTGGTCTCATGGTTTATTCCGTTAACAATGGTGTGCAGAAGGAGAAGGATAAGTCGATCGATGACTGGTTGCCCATCACATCGTCGAGGAACGCCAAGTGGTGGTACTCCGCCTTCCACAATGTCACGGCCATGGTGGGAGCTGGCGTCCTCAGCCTGCCCTATGCCATGTCGGAACTTGGATGGTATGCGGTTGTCATTGATCTCATTTTCACTACTGGTTTGGCCTGTACATTGTTTGATTTGTCATTGATCTCATCGTCAATTCTTCTATTTCTGAGAGAAACAAAGATTACATGAACTGATATTTGACTTGGTTCCATGTGTTGCTCCGAGCAGGGGACCTGGCATCGCCGTGCTGATTCTGTCGTGGGTCATCACCCTGTATACTCTGTGGCAGATGGTGGAGATGCACGAGATGGTGCCCGGGAAGCGGTTCGATCGGTACCACGAGCTGGGGCAGCACGCCTTCGGCGACAAGCTCGGCCTCTGGATCGTCGTCCCGCAGCAACTGGTCGTGGAGGTGGGCGTCAACATCGTCTACATGGTCACCGGCGGCAAGTCCCTCAAGAAGTTCCACGACGTCGTCTGTCCCGACTGCAAGTCCATCAAGCTTACCTACTTCATCATGATCTTCGGCTCCGTCCACTTCGTCCTATCCCAGCTGCCCAACTTCAACTCCATCTCCGGCGTCTCCTTGGCCGCTGCAGTCATGTCTCTCAGGTACCTACCGCATTCTCCTCTTTCTTTCTCCCCCAGGTCACAGTAATCAACATCGATCCTCCCCTCCGCAGTTACTCCACCATTGCCTGGGGAGCATCCGTCGACAAGGGGAAGCAGGAGAACGTGGAATACGGATACAAGTCCGCAAGCACATCAGGCACCGTCTTCAACTTCTTGAGCGCACTGGGAGACGTCGCCTTCGCCTACGCTGGCCACAACGTGGTCTTGGAGATCCAAGCCACCATTCCTTCCACTCCCGAGAAGCCTTCCAAGAAACCCATGTGGAGGGGCGTCATCATCGCCTACATCATCGTAGCGCTCTGTTACTTCCCCGTCGCGCTCGTTGGCTACTGGGCATTCGGCAACGCCGTCGACGACAACATCCTCATGACACTGGAGAAGCCTCGATGGCTGATCGCCACGGCCAACATGATGGTCGTCGTCCATGTCATCGGCAGCTACCAGGTAATCAATGCTGTTGATCTTTCTGCTTCATCACAGCAGTTCTTTGACCTTTCTCGAATCATGCATCTCATTCTTCTTCATGCAGATCTATGCCATGCCTGTCTTCGACATGATCGAAACGGTGCTCGTCAAGAAGCTTCATTTCCCGCCCGGTCTCACTCTTCGCCTGATTGCACGCAGTGTTTATGTTGGTAATGCCCATTTCCTTCAGCTCAAATTCTTCTCTGTTCGAGATGAACTCACCAGTTCACATACATGCAGCCTTCACAATGTTCATCGGTATGACCTTCCCATTCTTCGGCGGACTGCTCGGGTTCTTTGGTGGATTTGCATTTGCGCCAACCACATACTTCGTGAGCTCCCATCCCATTTCTCATCTCATAAACCAGAAGAGGCTCTGTAATCCAAACAAATTGTTGATGCTTTCGATTTATCTTCTGCAGCTTCCTTGCATCATGTGGCTTGCCATTTACAAGCCTAGAAGATTCAGCTTGTCTTGGATCACTAACTGGGTAAGTCGAACAACTCCATGGTGTTCCATTGCATGCTCATCTAAGATACGTAGCTGATCTTTTCTGCTTTTTTCATGTTTTCTCAGATCTGCATTATACTCGGACTCCTGTTGATGATTTTGTCTCCCATTGGCGGACTACGGCAGATCATCATAGACGCAAAGAACTACACGTTCTACTCGTAGGCTGCCAGTCTATATACAGATTCGGTGATTCGTTCCGAGTCTAAAGGCGACGAACAGTTTGGAGATAGGTGAAGAACAGTTGTTGTTTGCATCGTAAAAAGAAGAGCGTGTTTTATGTTAGATTATGGTGGCTTAATAATCCAGGAGAAAAGGGTGTATGTGTTTGGAGTGTGATCAGTACATGATGGATTTTCTGTCTGTCTATTTTGCTAAATCTTTCTTCTGTCAATCAAAAGCTATATGATCTCAAGTCGGCCAATCCACCTATTAAAGTTTTCTTTTTCTCGGAATTGTTTCCCTAATATCCTCTTTCACAAAAGGAGATGAAAGCGTCCGAAATTATGTTGATGCAATTACATCTTAAAGATCTTAACGAGTGGTGTATTTTATTTATACGGATTTAACTAAATGATATATACTTATAAGGCTTAATTAAATTTTAAAAACTGTTATTTTCTAAAAAGATAAATAGTAAATGAACTTTATAATAAACATCTTTATTGATTAAGTTAGGTTAAGATAATATTTTGAATATTTAGTATTTAGCAAGTGAGTCTGATAATAGTATACCACTTTAAGGTATAAAAATACGAAGTGAAAATTAAAAAATACTAAAAATTATTTCTGCTTAAACGAAGTTAAAGAAAACTCAAAATTGCAAAAGAAAAAGTTTCTCTATTTTAATTATTTTAATTTCTTGAATATTTATCTTCTTCCTTTTCTCCCAATTTATCCCTTCATTTATAAGCAATACATATTTCAGTCAGGAAAAAAAAATAGGGTATGACATTTCTGTGGACGGAGAAAGCCTGAAGAGATAAAAACAAATTAAATAAATAGAGAGGTTTTTCTATGGAATTAATAAAAATTAAGAATTTAAATTCACAAAATAATTTTTGAATAAATAAAACAGGTAAAAATATCACATAATGGTAAGCAAGGATAGGCGACGGTTGATCGTCTCGCATAGGCAGGCGGTGGTCGTGAGGCGTCGTACGGAGAGAGAGAGAGAGAGAGGGCGAGTGAGGTGGAGGCGGAAGGAGAATCTTCTAAGAGGGGGCGTGGTGGAGGAAGGCGGGAAGGGAGGAGGAGCGAGGAAGAGAGGTAAGGTTGAGACAGGAGCCTCAGGGTATCCCTCTTCGCATCCAGGCCATGGATTTGTGCCTCTCCACAGCGGTAATAGGGCTTATCTTCTTTATTATCATCTTCCTGAAAGAAAATGCAAAGAAAAAGGCCTTCTTGATGTGATGTGCATTCACCTGACAAATTCCTTCTTGGGTAACTGCTGTTGGGTTGTTCTTCTCTTCTTTTCGATGAAAAGCATTTCCCTTTGGTTCTCCGAAACATGAAGTCAACAAAAGCTCGAATTGTGGAGGATTGAGCATGTTTTGTGTGGAAACTGTTTGCTGGTCGCAGTTCTGCTTTTAATCTCGCCATACAATGTAAAATATCTGAATTCTATGCGGTCCTCTTCTTGTGAATCCATTTATGACGGATACAGTGACGTGTGCTTGGAAGCAGCTGCGAAACTTTATGCTCCTGTTTAGAACGGCGAGTCGAGTGTTTTATAGATTGGGATGTGAGTTTTGATAAGAAATTTAACTTTAATTAGCTTTTCGAGTTACTGATTGTCTTTTTTTTATATATATATCCAAGTCTATTTATATTTTAGAATTTTAAATTGAAATCTAAAAAATATTTATCGAGATTATATATATATATCATCTTTTATTTTTTAAATAAAAATTAAATATTATTAAGTCAAAATTTATTTATCCAAAATCGACGTCAATTTTAGACAAAAGTTGATGCTTCTTTGTGTTTATCTTGACACAATGTCAGGTAACTGACAGAAAGTTTGATTTGAAACCCTACAAAATTATGTTGAAGGTATAACTGATAAATTCTTTTGATACTTAGTTGTTGTAAGTGTACTGAAATGGTTCAAATGTCCAAAAAAAAAAAAAAAACTTGAGGAGCCTTTTATAATAATTTAATGTCATTACATTCAATGTCATAATACGTTCGTCATCGTACGAAGATCGGTACGTAAAAATTCATTAAACTTAAAACTACATATAAGATAGATTGTGTTACCTAGGGAAATCGTATATCCCTAAATCCCTATAGTTCTCTATGAGAGGGTGAAGAATGTCGAGTGCCCTCCTCTCTAGCGGTGATCCACATAGCAGGGTTGCGACGACGCTCCTCAAAACTCCAAGCCTACTATCTGAGATGGAGAGAGGGAGGAGAATAGGAGAGGCAACCAAAAAGCTTTAGCCTATGAATCACTGGTTTCCTCTTATTTATAGAGGTCCCCTATTAACTTAACCATAATAGATCCTGCCATATTGGGTATTGGATCTTCATCCAACTACCCAAGCCTATTAAATTAGTGAATTTCTATCTAATAATATCTCATTAGCTCTTATTAAATCTCATCCATAGGATTCAATAATTCAGGGACTTATTAGATATCCAATAAGATAGGGGCTTTGGCAGATACCTCATATCCGAACATCTACTGATCGCAATGCCTACCATATGTGTGTGACCCACTAGGCCCAATATCGAGTTGGCCGTGAGTCATACCTATCAAAACTCCTTCTAGCTCAGTAAATTATTATCTCCATAATAATTCACTCGACTCATCGATTGCGGATGTTCTATGCCACTACGTCACAGTCCTCAAACGATATAGGGGAATCCAATCTATTGGACCTATCTATCCTCAGTTACTATGTACATATAGTTCCTCATCCATCTAATATCCCGGAGACCGTATACCGGGCATGGTGCTGTCAAACACATATAGTTTCTAATCGAGTCTCGTTCTAATCGAATTCTTCCAGAGAACTCTTTCTCTCTTAATCCGAATGATCCTGGCCAGAGATTTGTTTGAGCAAGAACACATGAGATATTCCTCTCATGACATCGATAGCGGATGATCATCTATCGACACTCAATAACCCTCGTAAGGTTGACTACCACTCCCGATGACTGGCTGTGCTAAATCTAGAACATTCAAACCTATAAGTCCAATATTAAAGAGTAAAGCACTCATACAACACATTCTTGGTATCTCAAGTCTAAGGACCACATACGCCACTAGGACTACAGAATTGCTGTTTAACAATAAGACATTATCAACCATCTAGCATTCCGTAAGCGGATCAATCAGTGAACTCATTCTCCAATGAGCACTTGTACTGTATCCTTAGTGTCCCCACACGAGCAACTATGGGATCAATTATCTCCATCATATGGATGAGTATACAACACACCAGTCTATCCGGTTATCTCGATATCCCTTTCAAGTAACTTATAATCGGGATTATTTATGGTTTATATTTAAATATGAATTGGTCTTATTATCGTGATCTCACCATAATTCGATTCTCATTGCACAAATTCAAGACCATCACAATATATACATATGCATATGTAATAATTAGTATAAAGTGATAAAATATCAAAATATAATAATAAATCAAAGACTACGTGTTAAGTCATACGTATAATCAATCATGTGATAGGCTTACAGGGCACTTATGACAATTCCCATACTAAATATTAATCACATAAACAAGTGCAAACAATTCTCAATAAATTAGAATTTAATGAATTATAAACAATGATATAAAAAAAATATTTCTAATAATATCATGTTTACCGGCCAAAATTAAGAATATAAAGAGTATTTTACGTACACAATAATTTATATAATTATAATTCAAAATGATGAAATGTTTATCATAGCTAAATGTGGGCAACATGGGTTGATTTCTTTGATGGAGGTTAATAGGGGAGGTATATATAAAAGCATCATAATGTTTGGAGGACATGCACATCATACTAACATTCATTCTTAAGAGCAAAACTATGCGATGATAAATATCAAAAAAAAAAGAAAGAGAGAGAGAGAGAGAGAGAGAGAGAGAGATGGATTTCCAAGAACAAAAAGGAAAAGAAAAGTGAGTGCGGACACTACTTTTAATGGCCGAGGGAAGGACAAAGCATGGTACCCCTTAATTGAACCAAGAACAAGAAGCAAATCCGGGTTGACTTTGAGTTCCAATCAACCTGTTTGCGTTGGACAAAGTTCCAATTGAGTGCTTGTCTATATCCGATGATGACATTTCGATTTTGTAGAACTTTTCGGCCGGCAAGAGATCACGTTTTCTTGGGTTTTCTTGTTCAGCTAAGTATATTATTCTTTTCCAAAACTAATATTATTTTTAAAGATAATTTTTTGGTGCATTTTAATGTAAAGTTAATCATTAGAAAAATTTCTTTTTGAAATTAGTACAATAGTTTTTTAGAAATTTTGATGAGGGCAAAATAATTTTTATCATTTTCATTATTATAAAAAAATATATTATCCATATGTTTTTGCCCCTATGCCTTTGAAATTAATTATTATCAACTCCAAGAATTAAACAAAAGGGTAGGGTAGAATTATACCATATGATATGCAAAGAATTAGTTTGGTGATTATATATCTAATATCTAATTTAGATACCTAAATTCGGTAAATTCTTATATCTAAAATACTTGACTCACCTAATTTATGTTAAGAATTTAAGATATCATCCGATATTTTTTAATTAATATATATATATATATATATATATATATCTCTCAAAAATAGATAATTAGGTTTTAGAAATGGAGAGAGATGACATAATTAGATGGGAGAAATTTCAAGATGTTCATAGCTTCTTTTCTTGTATATACGTCATTGAAGTAAATGTTACAACATGACAAATCTATCCACATTTAAGGGGAGCAATTTTCAAAGAAAATGGTTCTTGATATTGATAGATAGAGAGAGGTATAGACCTCCTTCTATCTAAAGAAATTCTTCCATCCATTTGGTCTTGCTGTATGTATGTATATATATATATATATATATATATATATATATATATATATATATATATATATATATATATATATATATATATATATATATATATAATTTTATAAGGATGATTGTGTAAAACTACTTATTAAGTTGTAGATATTTTAAAAATAATAAATTTAAAATGAATTAAGATTTTTTTCAAAAAATAAAAAAATAATACAATAATAATAACAGGTAAACTTATTCTTCTAACCATAATAATAATAATAATAATAATATTATTATTATTATTATTATTGTTATCGAAGTCGTCGAGTCAACGGGTGGAACCATCAACATCAGTGAGAAGATGCAATTTCCACCACTCCTTCCGAATTCGCATTCAAGTCTACTAATACCTGCATCCTCTCTCCCCTCTTCCCGCACCCAACCCACTCCACACTTTTGCTTCTCTTCTTTCTCCCTGAGGCGTTGCAGACCACCGGAAGCTTGGGTTCATACGACACACTCCCCACCTCATGGGAATTCAAGCTCCATCTCCCCCGGAAGCCTATGTCAGAAACCAGGACAAGGTACGTCGAATTGCCTACTGCTACCCCCTCTCTCCTCCTCCTCTTTAGGCTCTTCACAGGAATACAACACCATGTCTTTCTTAGAGGTGGGATCAGATTAGGTCTGCAGCGGGAGCTCCTTGCTCTTGTCTTTTCCCCTTCGCCCTCCTCGGTCTTCAGACGTCAGTGGAAGAGGACATAAGTCCAATAGTGATCGAGATAAGTATTTGGGACCTCAAACATGCAGCTTAATCACTATTTATGTTCTAAATTATTACTATTACTATTGCTATTTTTATTTTGTTTCTCTCTCTATGTGTGTTGGGATTCAACATTACCGAGTTATCTTTAATTAATTTTAAATCTAAGAAAGAAAATAAGAATTTGAAGCTTCATGGAAGTGGAGCTTTATATTCTCAGGAGTACAAGATCAATCTTTCTCAGTTATATATATATATATATATATATATATATATATATATATATATATATATATATAGTATTTTTTTCAAAACATATAAGTTTATTTTATTGAATTTGAAGTTAATTAATCTCAGTTATAGTATTTTGAGAAAAGTGATTTTTTATGAGAAAGGACTTGGTTTTTCCTTTCTAGAATTCACAAGAAACTCGAACACTGAAGTGATTGCAGTCTGATCTGAGAGCTGGAACCATTAATGCCACAGCTTCAAGACCTTTTGCCCAAGAATCTCGTATTAATGTCAAAGCTGATGAGCCTAATTCTTCTTAGAAATGATCTCATGGCCTATTTTAATCGCCATAAGGAAATCATTCAACCGAGTTTAGAAATGATCATCAATGTTAATCTAACCTCACTTATCTCCAACATAACTGATAAAACATCTTGGATCTCCTTATCCGCCTGCACTTGGGTCAACGACGACTCCGTACCCAAGTCGACCTCTACGCTTCATCTTTGACTTTTTCTTTCTCGGAGATCACAGTCCTTATATTCCTCGTTACATTTCTGATAGCTTTCTCTTGTGGAAGTCGGATTGGTCTCATGGTTTATTCGGTTGACAATGGTGTGCAGACGGAGATGGAGAAGTCGATCGATGACTGGTTGCCCATCACATCGTCGAGGAACGCCAAGTGGTGGTACTCCGCCTTCCACAATGTCACGGCCATGGTGGGAGCTGGCGTCCTCAGCCTGCCCTATGCCATGTCGGAACTTGGATGGTATGTGGTTATCATTGATCTCATTTTCACTACTCGTATGGCCTATACATTGTTTGACTTGTCATTGATCTCATCGTCAATTCTTCTATTTCTGAGAGAAACAAAGATTACATGAACTGAGATTTGACTTGGTTCCATGAGTTGCTCCGAGCAGGGGACCTGGCATCGCTGTGCTGATTCTGTCGTGGGTCATCACCCTGTATACTCTGTGGCAGATGGTGGAGATGCACGAGATGGTGCCCGGGAAGCGGTTCGATCGGTACCACGAGCTGGGGCAGCACGTCTTCGGCGAAAAGCTCGGCCTCTGGATCGTCATCCCGCAGCAACTGGTCGTGGAGGTGGGCGCCAACATCGTCTACATGGTCACCGGAGGCAAATCCCTAAAGAAGTTCCACGACGTCGTCTGCCGCGACTGCAAGTCCATCAAGCTCACCTACTTCATCATGATCTCCGCCTCCGCCCACTTCGTCCTATCCCAGCTGCCCAACTTCAACTCCATCTCCGGCGTCTCCTTGGCCGCTGCAGTCATGTCTCTCAGGTACGTCCCACATTCTCCTCTTTATTTCTCCCCCAGGTCACAGAAATCAAGATCATTCCTCCCCTCCGCAGCTACTCCACCATTGCCTGGGGAGCATCCGTCGACAAGGGGAAGCAGGAGAACGTGGAGTACGGATACAAGTCCGCAAGCACGTCAGGCACCGTCTTCAACTTCTTGAGCGCACTGGGAAACGTCGCCTTCGCCTACGCTGGCCACAACGTGGTCTTGGAGATCCAAGCCACCATTCCTTCCACTCCCGAGAAGCCTTCCAAGAAATCCATGTGGAGGGGCGTCATCATCGCCTACATCATCGTAGCGATCTGTTACTTCCCGGTCGCGCTCGTTGGCTACTGGGCATTCGGCAACGCCGTCGACGACGACATCCTCATAACACTGGGGAAGCCTCGATGGCTGATCGCCATGGCCAACATGATGGTCGTCGTCCATCTCATGGGCAGCTACCAGGTACTCGATGCACTTATCTTTCTGCTTCATTCCAGCGGTTCTTTGACCTTTCTCGAATCATGCATCTCATTCTTCTTCATGCAGATCTATGCCATGCCTGTCTTCGACATGATCGAAACGGTGCTCGTCAAGAAGCTTCATTTCCCGCCCGGTCTTACTCTTCGCCTGATTGCACGCAGTGTTTATGTTGGTAATGCCCATTTCCTTCTGCTCTTATTCTTCTCTGTTCAAGATGAACTCACCAGTTCACATACATGCAGCCTTCACAATGTTCATCGGTATAACCTTCCCATTCTTCAGCGGACTGCTCGGGTTCTTTGGTGGATTTGCATCTGCGCCAACCACATACTTCGTGAGCTCCCATCCCATTTCTCATCTCATAAACCAGAAGAAGCTCTGTAATCGAAACAAATTGTTAATGCTTTTGATTGATCTTCTGCAGCTTCCTTGCCTCATCTGGCTTGCCATTTACAAGCCTAGAAGATTCAGCTTCTCTTGGATCACTAACTGGGTAAGTCTAACAAGTCCATGGTGTTCCGTTGCATGCTCAACTAAGATCTGTAGCTGATATTTTCTGCTTTTTTCATGTTTTCTCAGATCTGCATTATACTCGGAGTCCTGTTGATGATTTTGTCTTCCATTGGTGGACTTCGGCGGATCATCATAGATGCAAAGACCTACTATTTCTACTCGTAGGCTGCCAGTTTAGACAAATTCGGTGATTCGTTCAAAAGGCAACAGTTTAGAGCCAGGTGAAGTGATCACGATGCGCTGCATATAAGTGATCACGATGCGCTGCATATAGTTAATATTGATATTATAATATATTTTTTATTTTATATTATCTGTTTGATATATTGTAATGTTCTTGGATTTTTAAAATAAGAATTAGATCATGATAATGAGTTTAATTCATATATAAATATATATAGATCCTAGATGTTTCTAATCATAGGTTACTTAAGAAAAACATCGAGATAGTTAGACAGATCGGTATACTGTATACTCATATATATGATGGAAGTAGCTGATCTCATAGGTGTTTGTATTGAGACACTAATGATTTAGTGCAGGTGCTCATTGGAGAATGAGTTCATCAAATGATCCTCTCATGAAGTGCTAGATGGTTAATGATACCTCATTGTCAAATAACTATTCTGTAGTCCCAATTGTGTGCCCAGTCCTTATACTTGAGATACCAAGGATGCTATGTACGAGTACTCTATTCTTTGATACGAGACTTATAGGTCTAGAGGTTCTAAATCTAGTACAATCAGTTATCGGGAGTGATAGCTAACCTTATGAGGGTAATTGAGTGTCAATAAAGGATCATCCTTTCTTGGTGTCATGAGAGACATATCCTATATATTCTTGCTCAAGAAAATCCCTGGCCAGGATCATTCAAATCCGATTAGAGAGAGACTCGAATAGATTTTGTATGAGCTTGACAGCACAATGTCTAATATATAGTCTTTAGAATATTAGATGTATGAAGGACTATAAATACATGATAACTAAGTGCAGATATGTCCAATGAATTAGATCCCTCTATACCATATAGGGTTTATGGCGTAGTAGCCTAGTACATCTATAGTCGATGAGTGGAGTGAATTATCAAGGGATGATAATTTATTGAATCAGAAGGAGTTTTGACATGTGAAGCTCACAGCCAACTCGATATTGAGCCTAGTAAGTTACACACATATGATGGATGACATGATGAATAGAGGATTGTATATGTGATATCCAATAAGCCTTTATTTTATGCAACGATCTAATTTCCATTAAGTTAGGGCAAATATGGCTAGCAAACATAACCCTCTTCAGCTAGGGATTCTTGATTTCAAGGGGAACCCTAGCAACTAAGAAACCCATAGTAACCTATGTGACTAGGATTTCCTAGCCACAAGAGGCACTCTACAATAAGGATACTATAGAGTTTCCTAATTAGATCAAAAGTTAATTCAAGTTTAATTAATTATTATCTAATAGTCCTATATGATGATGTGCACATCATAGTAAGGATATTGCAAGCAAGTGGCACATCGCCCACGAGGGTGACGATCGCTTATAAGGGGCAACACCGCCTGTGATCATAGCACCCACGAGCGAGCTGCCCGCAAGGGCATGCCCGCCTATAAAGGTCATTGCTAGTTGGGTGGCAGTGGCCGCAAGGCAACAAGCGCAAGAAGGGGATTAGGGTTTTTGGGTAAAAGGATAATTTTACCCCTCTAAATTTTAGACATTTCGACATCTGTCCTTTTTATCTTAATTACCTAAATACCTTTCACAATTCAGAAAATTTTTTATAGATCCCAAATTTCATAAAAAAAATTAGTTAATTAAAAGGTTTAATTAACTATTATTATTTATCTAATAGTCCTATAATATGTAAATGTGATGTATGATATGGACAGATGATAATGGACCATGTAATGTGATATATTAACGTGATGTGATCATCATTATTATTATTATTATTATTATTAAGGCATGTGAATCTCTATGTTTTCTCGTTTATTGTCATGCCTGCATGCTTATGATTATGTTGTAATTACACAAGGAGGTACAACGTGAGTGTGAAGATAATAGCGGGACCTCGAGGTTAAAACGGACGATCACGACACATGGAGATGCGTCGAGATGCCGACAAAATCGATAAGGATGAGATGGACGATCATAGGGTATGAAGATATATCGATACACATATATATCGTGATGTGAGTGTTTGAGATCATTGGCTCAAGCCTGATCACATTAAACTGTGGTCCATGATCACTTGGTGTGATTACTCATGCGATATGTGATTGCTTATATACTTACTTGATATGTATATATATTTGCATGTGATGTAGATATATATTAAATATTTATGTGTGTGATACGTCATAGGAGACCAAATCAAAATCCCTTCTCTCGATAATATTGAGTCGATAAACATGAGGTAATTAGATTGACCCACGTAGTCTTCTATCGTTATCGGGAGAAACCAATGACCGCATCTATCTTATTAGAGAGACCGTGGCCCGAGGAGATGTAGTAGTAGAAAGAGTTCCATCCAAAGATAACATCGCAGATCCACTGACAAAGCTGTTGTCTCATATTATCTTTGAGCATCATAAGAGTCTGATAGGGATCAGACACATAGGTGATTAACTTTAAATCAAGTGAGAGTTTGCTAGTCATATGTGTCCTGCAAGCTAATTACGTGAGTGATGACACATGTGATATGATACACATTCTTTTTGCTTATTATTATTATGATATTTTCTAACTTTATATTGCTTGTTGGATATATATATATATATATAGACCCTAAATAATGTGACTGATTCGTCTTTAAACATAGACCCTAAATAATCTCGGTCATAGGTTACTCGAGAGGAACATCGAGATAACCGGAAAGACTAGTATACTGTAGATCTGTCCATATGATGAAGGCGGCTGGTCTTAAAGCTACTCGTGTGTGGACATTAGGTATACAATGCGGGTGCTCATTAGAGAATGAGTTCACTGATTGATCTGCTCACGAAATATTGGATAGTTGATTATACCTCATTGTTAGACAACGATTTCGTTGTCTTAATGGTGTATCTGGTCCTTAGACTTGAGACACTAAGGATTTTCTATATGAATACTCCACTCTTTAATACAAAACTTATAAGCTTGAAAGTTTCAGATCTAGCATAGTTGGTTATCAAGAGTGACAACCAACCTTATGAGGGCTATTGAGTGTCAATAAAAGATCATCCTCTCTTGGTGTTATGAGAGGAATATCTAATATATTCTTGCTAAAGAAAATCCTTAGTTAGGGTCATTCAGATTGAGAGAGAAAGAGTTCTTTGGGAGAATCCGATTAGAGCGAAACTCGAGTATAAACCATATAGGCAATAATTTGAAGAGAATTATTAACATAACTATTTTGTTAGTATCACAACTATCCCATTGATCCATGTTTTATTGGATTCGTTGAGAAAACTCAATAAAAGCTTAATGTGAATAATTGGATAGAGATCCAATTTTATTAAGCTAGAGATAATTAGATGAAGATCCAATATCCAATATGCTATGATAATTGGATGAAAATTCAATACCAATAGAGTAGGATCTATTAAGGTTAGCAATAGAAACTCTTTATAAAAGGGATGTGGGACTAAAAGGGTTATAAGGTTGGACCCTTTAATCACCGTCTCCTTGACTTTTTTCCGTGTATCTTCCTTAGCCGACTACCTGCTCTCTAGTGCAAAAGGGCAATAAGAAGGACTATCCCTTCTATGTTTGTGGTGGTGTGCGAAAGTAAGAAACGAACGCATCGCGAGAGAATGTGCGACGTCGCTTCATCCGTCGTGTGGATCACCGCTAGAGAGGAGGATATATGACTTCCTTCATCCATGGACTTGGATCTGTATTTTATGAGGATATAGAATGTATCACAAATCTTATACGATTTTTTGGTTTATTAAGTTTTCGTTTTCGATCACCGTATAACGTTCCAATATCATTCTTTCGATAAATTTGTTTTTATTTTTATTTTTTTACTGTATATGTGCATACGATACCTCCTCACGTTTCCCAACATGAATAACACTTGTTGTTTGCATGGTAAACAGAAAGGGTGTGTTTATGATAGATTATGGTGGCTTAATAAACCAATAGAAAAGGGTGTCACTGTTTGGAGTGTGGTCAGTACATCACGGATTTTCTGTTTATCTTTTTGGCTAAATCTTTCTTCTGTCAAAAGCTATCCGATGTTGATGTTCTTAACAAGTCGAGCAATCCACCTATTAAAGTTTTCTTTTTCTTGGAATTGTTTCCCTAATATCTTCCTTAACAAAAGGAGATGAAAAAGTATCCAAAATTATGATGATTCAATTACATCTTAAAGATATGTAAACTAATTAATATCCTAATGATCTTAACGAGTGGTGTATTTTATACAGATTTAACTAAATGCTATATACTTATAAGGCTTAATTAATTTTTAAAAACTGATATTTTTTCAAAAGATAAATAGTAAGTGTGAGATTCGAGAACCTTATAATAAGCATCTTTATCCATTAAGTTAGGATAAGATAAGATTTTGAATATTTAGTATTTAGCAAGTGAGTCTGATAATAGTATACCACTTTAAGGTATAAAAATACGAAGTGAAAATTAAAAAAATACTAAAAATTATTTCTGCTTACAGAAGTAAAAAAAAAGAAACTTAAAATTGCCAAAGAAAAAGTTTCTCTATTTTAATTATTTAATTTCTTGAATATCTATCTTCTTCCTTTTCTCCCAATTTATCCCTTCATTTATAAGCAATACATATTTCAGTCAGGAAAAAAAATAGGGTATGACATTTCTGTGAACGGAGAAAGGCTGAAGAGATAAAAACAAATTAAATAAATAGAGAGGTTTTTCTATGGAATTAATAAAAATTAAGAATTTAAATTCACAAAATAATTTTTGAATAAATAAAACAGGTAAAAATATCACATAATGGTAAGCAAGGATAGGCGACGGTTGATCGTCTCGCATAGGCAGGCGGTGGTCGTGAGGCGTCGTCCGGAGAGAGAGAGAGAGAGAGGGCGAGTGAGGTGGAGGCGGAAGGAGAATCTTCTAAGAGGGGGCGTGGAGGAAGGCGGGAAGGGAGGAGGGGCGAGGAAGAGAGGTAAGGTTGAGACAGGAGCCTCAGGGTATCCCTCTTCGCATCCAGGCCATGGATTTGTGCCTCTCCACAGCGGTAATAGGGCTTATCTTCTTTATTATCCTCTTCTCATCATCCTCCTGAAAGAAAATGTAAAGAAAAAGGCCTTCTTGATGTGATGTGCATTCACCTGACAAATTCTTTCTTGGGTAACTGCTGTTGGGTTGTTCTTCTCTTTTTTTCGATCGAAAGCATTTCCCTTTAGTTTTCTGAAACATGAAGTCGACAAAAGCTCGTATTGTGGGGGATTGAGAATGCTTTGTGTGGAAATTGTTTGCTAGTCGCTGTTCTGCTTTTGATCTCGCTATACAATGTAAAATATCTGAATTCTAGGAAATTTTTCTGAAGAAATCGTGTCGTGGGCTTCTAAATTACAAAAAGTGACCGTGAAGAAATTATCCATCCAGAGACTGCAGCAACCATGAGTTGATCGTTTAGCATACATAGTGGATGTGTTCCTTGCACGCCTGAGCCTTACGATTCTGGAAGAAACTAGGAAGCCTTGTGACCCAAGAATCTGCCTTGCCTCGCGTAATTGATGGGTGGAGCTGGTTGGCTCAGCTGGCAGGCCCTCTTCTTCTAGCCTGTTGTCCCCATGAAGCATGGATTTTTCTGTTTTGTGGAGGGCTAAGAATTAAAATTACTAAGCTTAATGTTCAATCTACAATTTCTTTGTGGAACTTATTTCAGAAACTCATGCATGTTTGCCATGATAAATTGCGGAGGCACTAACGTTGTCATTAAATAGTAAATAGTAAACATATATAACTAAGATTTTAAGTTCACAGATGCTAGAGATGCTGGTCTCTTATTTTAACCCAGTTCTTCTTTTGGCCATCTGTGCACAAGCACTCTAGCTAAGGATATTGTTGCATTTTCTAAATAATGAGTTTATTACCAAATTCTTGGCAGCTGACACATTTATATATTCAGTGAAGATCTCTCACTGTATGATATCTGAAACATCCAACCTCACTTGCGGAGGCTGAATATATTTCTGGAGTGGAGTCTAGAAAAGACCCATTGGTAATTTGACCACTTCTACCGTAGAGGCTTAATATGCTTTAGCTATAGGAAAATTGTCTAGAAAACTGTAATTTCATCATGAAAAGACTTGGATGAATGTGAATTACTACAAGTGTTGAAAACTGCAAATTTGTACATGTCTATATTGATTACTACAGTTTCTAGCTTACCTTTTATGATTTATTTCATTGGATACTTGGTGCAACATTGCAATTCGAGTAAGCTAAAACCTATACCAAAAAAAAAAAAGCCATAAGGTCCCAACTATTCGGGGTTGGCTACAAAGATTTTTTCCTGCAATTGAGGTCTTTTTAGAATAATATAACTACAAGCTCAGAACTTATGATGGCATAATTTTTAGGTTCATTTGGCTGCCTCCTAAGTGTTGGAAAGTGCAGATAGTTTTTTTGCTACGTAGTCCAAAGGTTTATGCTTCTTGAGATGGTGAGTTTGCTGTGAGTCAATTTGAAGTTAAATATGGGAACAGAAACAAGGTTGTGGTTGGCCTAGACCATATGGACGTTGCTAAATTTTCTTCGGCTGGAATGTGGTTGGTTATTTTCGGGCATGATGGTTGGGGCCACAGCCTGTTAGATTAGGTAATGTGTTATCAACTAGTTTAGTCTTGTTGGTTCCAAGTGACTACCAATAGTAGATTGGATTTCTCTAACAAAACCACATAAAATATGGTACTTGATGTGTTCCTTGAGATCTACAAATTTGACTGGACTTATAGCAATTTGACTATCTCAAATTCAAATTGGTTTTCTTTTTCCTGGAATTTGTGTTTTGGATAGGTTTCTATAAAATTGAATGAAATGCACTTTTGGCATCTTCAATCCAAATGAAAGGAGTCTGTCTGATATGGTTGAAAAAGAAACTCTTGTTGTTCTACATGCAAACATATTATTTCCACGTATCGAGTGCCTGTTAAGGTATATCTTATCACATTTTCATTAGCTTTACCCTTAATAGTAAATTACTCAACACCTGACAACCTACTTCTGTCTCTTTGGAGACATCCGATAAAATTGGATTGATAATCTACTTCTCAGGTTTAAGGTTCTAATTATTGGTTGTAATGAGCATCAGTTGTTTGTTCGTTCCATGCTATCTAAACATTAGCTGCACGGTTTTGTACCCATGGCTTAATTAGTTTCCATGTCCAGAGCACGTTTTATTACAAGCAGGCCAGGAAAAATGTTCATGCTATATATTAGAAATCCTGTTGATCATCTTCAAGTATGATAAGTCCAATGTGAAGTGTAGAATTTTGACATAGTTTTTTTTCTTAAAACACTTTATGCTAAAGCATATTTGAACTTTGCTCTAGTTTGTTTTAAAAAGGCTTTTCACTAAAGCATGTTTGGGCTTTCCTTTTGCCAGAAATATCCTGATTGAACTCATCCAGTGTGCTTCATCATTATTTCACTTCACCCTCTTATGTCTCAAAACTTTGAAGTGTAGGTTTGTCATCTGAGTTCTGGATGTAGAATGCTTGTCAGAAGAACTGATTTGCAGAAGGACAGTCTGACTTCTAGTGTTCTCTGCTCAGCTTCAAAAAAACGTGGTTTTGGGAATGATACTACGAAGAAAGAAAAGGTAATGGTGCTTTCCTGCATAACAATCCTATGTCTGGCCTATATATCTGTGTGTGCATTGAGTATCTATATACGCATGTATGTCCATGTATATAGATCCAAGATCCAAGGACACTTCCATGCCGTATCCCCGTACCTTGGCTTTGGTCAAAAATCATGTCAAACTCTGTGTTCCATGCCTGCATCTCACTCTGGTACCTTTATGCATAAGTTAAACGTGGCTTGACGTTACACAGGTAGTTTAGAGTTTTACTTTTCTGATAGGTACTGTGTCAATCTTTTCAAAATTTGCCTTCATATACGATTGTTTATGACAATATCTTCAATTAATGAATTTTCTCTTAAAATTTCTGGTATTTTCCTTCCTGAATAGAGCAAGAATGCGAAGAATCTGAAGGAGAGCAGTCATTCTACATCTGAAACAAGGTGCGTAGCATACATTTATTCATATTTCTGTTAAACATTGATCTCTTTAATGGTTCCATGGCTCGTTTCCACCATTATTTTTGGTACCAGTTTCTGGCACATTTGAAAACACTGATGTTTGTTCTTGTTATGCTTGGAGTTCATGAGACCTAAGGAGCACCATTTGAAGTGCCGCAAAATATTTTATCTGTTTAGTGAAATTTTGTTTGCTTACTGAGGCATGTCATGTAACTAGAGATCTGGTCAGTATTAGTCATGGTGCTCTCTTTAACTTTTTTTGGATCTGTGCGTAAATTCTTAACAGTGAGATGGTTTGAGGTTTTAGAATTATACAATTTGTTCAAACTATTTTTGAAGAGGGAACAGTTTGGGGTTTATATGACCTGTCTTTGTAGAAATAGGTTTATTCTGATAGCACCTTTCTGTCATTCTTTTGCTTTGTAAAGTTTGATTCTAGGTGATTAAATAGGTTTTGGAAATTCTTTTTGCCAAATTAGACTTGGCTGTTGTCTTATGAGATGCGCAAGGACTTTGTTGATGAAGTCACTAAAATTTAAATATGATAATTTAATTAACCATAGTAATCAGTCATTTAAATCTGGAAGTTCATCTTACAGTTATAGAAATTTCCAAGGTTTTGAACAATAATATATAGTTAAAGGCTGAAAACCTTACTAGTCTCTATTATATGGAACTTGCAAGGAGAGATATTAATTTTTGCACCTTATCTTGAAGAGACATTTTACTGTTACCAAGTCCCCTATAACCAAAGGGGAAACATTTTGTAACATTCTTATTATATGATGTGTAAACTTATCGTTTTAATATAAGCTAAGTGGTTAATTGATTATAGCAATGATTGAAATTCTGTACCGTATTAAAGTTTCGAGCTTTGCTCGGTAAGGTGTGGTACACCTAATTTAGGCATAAAATCCTCTGATAATATATGAAAAATGGAAAAAAAAGGTTAGGATCGGGTTTTTAAGTTAGAAATAAATATAGTAATAGAATAAATTTAGTAAAATCAATGTAAATTTGGTAAGAATAATATCACATATCTTTTTCGGGCTTTGAGGAATAGCCTTGTGCAAGGTTCGTATTTCGGTCCGTTACGGATTATCCTTCTGTAAATATTGAAATATTTACAGAAAAATCATTTAAATTATTTTAAAATTGCCTTTCCAATATCCCGTTTCTTTTCTTTTGTATATACATCGTCAATCCATGTCTGTTTCACTGTTTATTGGGGATAGGTTTGTATATCAATATCAACAATATCTGGTGCGGATCTCCTGCTAAGACTTCTCATAAAATCACGGAGTCCACCATGCCTCATGCTACTAGTTCGGCCTAACTGGAGCAGTTGGTTGCCTCATGCTGGCCGACCTCTAGATTTCACTGCCACTACCATGCTCCAATTGTGAGTCAGGTTGTCGATGCCTCATTGCTTCATTGACCATATACTGATGCTCCAATGATGCATGAATCCCAACCGTGAGATCCGGGTTGATTTCATCGCCGCGACCCACATACAGATCATAAACTGGTTCCTGCGTAGCCCTACAGTATTCTTCCTCAACTCTTGCCTTCTTTTTTAATGTATCTTCTTTTACTTGTTGTAGTTTGCTTTGAAATAATTTATGGATCTCTGTTAGAATCTTCTTGTATTTTGCAGCATCGGGATACCTACCGGCCAAATGCATCTTCACCCGAGTTATTCCTCCACCATTGTCAATGTAGTCACAATAAATATATTGCCAATGATGACGGTTCTCATCTATCTTTCGGGCATGAACTCATGCATCATTATGTGGTTGTTCCTTTGGTGCCATGATCCTATCAAATTTAAATCAAATAAGCTATAAAATATAAACATGTTGAATTGATCTAATATCAATAAAAAATCACTAATCGCATCATTAAATAATAAAACATAACCAATCCTATTTTACCATCATAAATATGTGAAACATATAAAAAAAATTAAATACGTTATTTTGATCCAATATACATCAAATTATAATAAAATCATCATTAAATACACTAATCACATGATTAACATAGTTAATTATCCATTAATTACTTCTCTTTCAACACTATAAGCATGTCAAATTCCCTAATAGGTATTAAAGATATTGAATTGACCTAAGATCGATCAAATTTCAATTAAATCATCATTAAAATAACTAATCGTAGCATTAACTAACTTTAGTAAAGCTTAATTAAACCTATTTTACCATCATAAATATGTGAAACATATAAAAGAAACATTAAATACGTAATTTTGATCCAATATACATCAAATTATAATAAAATCATCATTAAATACATTAATCACACGTTTAACATAGTTAATTACCTATTAATTATTTCTCTTTCAACACTATAAACATGTCAAACACCTTAATATGTATTAAAGACATTGAATTGATCCAAAATCGATCATATTTCGATTAAATCATCATTAAAATCACTAATCGTAGTACTAAATAACTTTAATAAAACCTAATTAAACCTATTTTACCATCATAAATATCTTCTAATATCTAATATGCATAAAATATAAACTGTTGATTTATTAAGTGTCTAATTTTGAATTAATCAATATTAAACACACTAATCATAATATTAAAGATCTTAATTACTCTCTAATTAAAGAAAGAGAATACGTACCTCTTGATTAAAAAGTTTTTCTTCTTAATTCTTCCAAATTAGCCTCGATTCAATTCATAAATCGTTGCTTTGTAGAGTTTATGAGTGTACAAATGTGAGAATAAGAAAAAGAATATGAGAATAAATGAGTTTAAGGTAGTTTAAGAGAGAGAATGAAATAAAGTGAAATAAGGGGAGGATGGGTTTAAAAACCCATGAGAGAGGGCTCCAACGATCAATTTGACCATTGGAACACTGTTACAGGTTGGTAATGGTCGATTTCGATCGTTACCACCCGATATAGCCTCGTATCGTCTGATATGGGGCGATATCCAACATTCCGCTCGGCAACGGACGGTTCATGTATCGATCTACTGGCAGACCGGTACGTACCGTCCGGTACGGGCGGTATCATCCGAAATCAAAAAATCTTAGATTATAGTCTTTGTTTCTGATAGCAACAACAGTACTTTGAGTTGTATTTTTTTCCCAGTTATAATTTGACCTGAATTATTTCGTCACCACTTCTTGTGGGTGTGCTTCGAAAACCCATTTCTTCTTTAGAGACGAATTATGCTTTTTACTAGCTGTCACTGGATTGTAATTTTTTTGACACTTTTGTCTTCTGGTCTAGAAATTCTGCATCTGGAGAGCTCAAGACAAGAAGCCAAAGTAAGTTCTTTGTAAAATATGTACATACGAGATCCTTTATGCAACATGTATGTATGATATCCCTCTAATTGTTCTTTCTTAGCTTACTATATATTTTAGATAGAGGTTAATATGAGGGTTTGTCAGATCAGATTCACCCAAGATCCAAATTTATAAGCAGATAGTGGATCATAGTGAAATCCTGACAACCACCTGATGTCAGGTTAGTTGTCAGATTTGAGAGTAAATATTAAACATTTAGACACTTAATTGTCCTAGACATCCCCCACGCATAACTAATTAACTCATAGAGGTCTCGGCTGGTAAAAACAACCATGGTTCATATATTACTATTGTTTAATTCAAAAACTGGATATATTGTTCCATACTTATTACTAATATTGAACAGTAGAAATAACTGTCACAGAACATGAATGATATACCTTTTGAATATTAGGTTGAATAATAACCTGCTGTAGATGTACATGCTTATACAAAATTATATGCATGTACCTGTGCAGTATGGAAGATGTATATTGTCTATATACATGCATTTCAGTGCTTTATAGAGTAGGAATCAGTTGCAGAAGTACCAAGATAAAGAAAAATATGATCTCAATTTCCATGCAGAACCACCGAAATTCATCAAAAGTTTATCTCATATGGAAATTAACATTGTCAGGTATGTGTAGAATATTGTATCAGTCTATCAACAGTATACTGGTTGGTGTGATCAAAAAATAAAGGACAAAAATGCAAAAGAGAAGTTGGCTTACCTGGAGTCCTTTTAATTCTTGTAGCTATCACTCGATGAGACTTTCAAGAAAAGAGGAAAACTGATCTCTGAAACCTAACTTAAATAGAATTGTGACTGACGGTCTGATATCATGATATTAACCTTGTTTTGCTCTTGAATCATTCAAAATAAACCGTAGAAAGATGGTTTGTTCTGGTTTTGCTAATACTGCATAGTACTGGTTGATTCATGTGCCTGTCCATACACACCGCTTGTACTGGTGGGCATACCATTAAATTTCAAGCATTGATTAGCATTTGTCTAAACTAACCTCAACTGGCCCACAAAGAATTAAGCATTGAAGATCATACTCGTTAAGTTCAAAAGGTAAAACAAACGATGCTATTCAAAGTTGATGCCTTCCTTTGGATGTATGGTATCATCAGGATACAGAAATAATGCTTTTCATTTACTTTAAGTTCCTTAAATTACATTACATTTCTTACAAGGATTTCTAACTTGTAGAGGCACCTCAATTAACAAGCAGTACTAGTCGAAATTCGAGCAATGCTGTTTTAGATCAGCAATTTTTGGAGAAGGTAGAAGCAGTAAGAAGGTAATGAAAATGAGAACTATTTTTTGTTTCCATTAACAAAATGAGCATGCTTTAATTTTCACTTAGCTTTTAACTTTTATAATCCGTGTTTTTAATTGATTATACATGAATATCTATGTTATACAAATGTGAAGTCCCATAATAGAGATTATCATTATAAGTATTTTCATAGCTGATTAATGATCTAAGTAAATTTTCAAGGGCATTTCTCTCAAAAGGGCAATGAATTATTTGCAAGGAGCTTTGGTGCTTAATTTATTGGTCCATCATCTACACCACTAAGGATAAGGCAGCCTATGAGTTGAGGATGTTTAGCATAGCCAGCTTGGTAAACAATGGTGGAGAATCTTCATTGCTAGGGATACTATTTTCTAGATATTTTCAGAGGAGGGAATTCTTCTAGAGCAACTTAATAACTACTGATATCTTTCCAGTTTGGAAGGCATTGTGCTCGTTGAATTAGCCTTTAGGGATTCTTCCTCCTCCCTGGGTTCTAAACTTTACATAAGATTTTTGAAAGGCATGCGGCTAAGGCCTATCCCTTTTGGAGATCTTCATCCCACTCTTGCTTTCATCACTCATAGGCCCCATATCTTGGTGGCATCTGCCCTTTGAAGAGATATATTGGAATCAAACTAATCATCTTTGGTCTGCTTGCCATTAGACCATTCATGCTCGTAGCCTTTCCTTACTCTTATGAGTTATGATACAAGTTGTTACTTCGTCTGGACTGGTAGACCAGGATGCAGACCATCCATGAGCTGTACAGGGGTTACTGCATGGTATCCTTTGTGAACTGGGTTTACCATCCAGTCTTGGCCCAGTGACTGGATTAAGGAGTGTTAAACGACACACACACACACACACACACACTCTCTCTCTCTCTCTCTCTCTCTCTCTCTCTCTCTCTCTCTTACATGACCCTTCCCCCCACTCTAATTTCACTCAAAACTCTCTGAAATCTCACCATGACAGAGTCACTTAGAAATTGGCACTTTCCGTATCTTTTTCTATATCCTTTTTAATTTTCTGAATTCATTGAAAATTTCTGCTCCATTTCTAAAGTTCTTTTTTCTGAAGCCTTTACATTCTTAAGCTCAGTGCTTCATGTTGCTCGTGGTGGGGAATTTAATGCTCTCGAAAGTGACTCTAATTATAGTGATGAATTCAAGATGCTTCTTGCATGTTCCTAGACACTTTATGGAATCTATTGTTCGCATCCACTTGTGTCACACATTAGTTAAGCGAGCATGGGATCCCATGCTTAGATATCTAATCTACTTTCTTCCCTCCATTTGAAATGTTGTATGTTGGTGGAAGATACTTTTCCATGTATATGACGAAAGTGTAGTGATGGTCTTTTTCTTATTGTCTGCTATTCTATTTGGAAAAAAAGAATTAACAAACTGTTAAAAAACATTTGTTATGATCTTCAGCAGGGTTCTACGTATCTGGCAGACCCGTATGTACCACTTGATACATATTTGTTCACAAGGTTATCAAAATGCTGACTGCCCTAAACCAAACAGTCTACTTCGAAAACAGGGTTTATCACCTGGTAAGCCCTGTGAACTGGGCTTACTGCCTCTCTTCATCATGCAGTCAGCCGGCACTTGCACTGCTGTATTCGCCCTCTGCTCACCACTTTTGTTCCCTGCCTGCCACCCCCTGCCCCCATCCAGCACTGTCCTCTTCCCTCATCCTCCTCTGCTGTCGTCTCTGCTGAAATCTCCTCCCCACCACTTCATCTTCGCTGCCCCCTCCCCTCCTCTTCTTCTCAGCCTCCTCTCCTCCATCTCTTCTCTTTCTTCTCCCCTCCTACTTCTCCTTTACCCACTTTGTACTTTTGAATTGCCTAAATTCAAATTAAGACATGGCTTTAACATAATCCCAAACTTCAAAAGTCTCATCATATCCAAATATCGAAGAAGCATTATGAGTTCTTGCATGTTGTGTCTATCAATATATGATATTTGTAACATATTCTTTACATTTTTATAGTCTGCAGCCAATGTCATGTAGTTGATAAAAACATATGAAACTTGCATCATTTTCTTTAATATATGTTTATCATGCCCCTTCTGAATTACACAATTAGGTCTGCACTTGAGCAGAAAAAAGCTGAGGAGAACAAAAATTACCAAGCAATAGACTATGATGCACCCATTGAACCAGAACAAAATACAATTGGATTGGGCACCAAGGTATAGTGCACTTTTTAGTGTTTGTTATTGAAGAGTATAAAAAAAGATTATTATGTGAATTGTTTCTGATTAGGGTTTAATGCATGATAGGTGGGTGTTGGGGCAGCTGTTTTGGTTTTTGGACTGGTTTTTGCTTTTGGAGACTTTCTTCCATATGGAAGGTAATAAAACATATATGCTAAGTATATAGTCTGGTTTGGAAAACCAAGTGTTTATCGCTACAAGCTTGTCGACTTTTTTCAACTTTTTTTTACCCTGTACAGATTACCTATTTCTCAGTCTTTTTACAATTGTATCATGCTTTTCTTTTCTCACGTTGTTGCTTTAATTTTATATTCTTTTTCCTGATTAGTTGGTACTGTAAACTTTTGATACTAACAGCTATTTCTCAAGGAATGAACTTTTGAATTTTTTAAAGAATGAATTTGTTTTGCTGTCTTGCTTAGCAACCTCAGTTTCTCATGGCACAATACAAATCTATGTTCAATAGTAAAATTACTACTGACTAGAAATGTCATAAATATTTATGCTTTTTTTATGTGTATCAGCAGTTACTATTGCTACTTGCTAGTGTAGTGTTTAAGATCAACAACTCTGATGCTTTTGATAGATTGATGATTGCCCTATAAACTTAAAATTTTGCCAAAAATGTACTTGTAACCTAGATTTAGTTGCATGCTCTAGCATCATGAGCTAATGTCTTTTCTTCATTGATTGTTGGCACCTTTTATGAAGTCTATGTTCCTTAATGATATCAATTTAGTCATTGTAATGAAACACTTGAAACTTCTGAAGAACAGAAGAAGAGCTATGCTTATTTTCAAATGATGCCCACATCTAAAGTATTATCGAATCACAAGATCTTACATGTTCTTATTCATTCATTTGCCTGATGCAGTGTTAGCCCTAGTGAAGATGCTTCTACAATTGGGAAAAAACTCACAGAAGAAGATAAATCAACATTTAAGGTACAAGCTTTTGTACATGAGTACATTAATGATGTAGGTAGTTGATTGAGTTCATTAGAACTTTCATGTGCACATCGGCCACTATACGGGTTTGGTATTTCCACACCAACTTCGATGCTTTCAGTTAACCCTCTTAAAGCTCCTAGTAAAAATCACCAGCGGCAACTGCATATGTATAGGATTGCGAGAGTCAGCCATTGTTTCGTATCTTCTGTTGCTCTTATTTCTTTAGACTCAGTCTTCTTTCTAACATTTATCCTCTGAACTCAGTTCTTAAATTTGTAGCCAAAATTGATTTATGCAAAGACTGGGGCTTGGAATAAAATGCACAAGGGCAGTTGCTGGGTTGAGATGTCTAGCTGATTGATCAAACTTATAACCCACAATTCTATTGGAAGAAAGCACTAAAATTCACTTATGCTTGTATAGATTTATGTTGAAGCTATAATATGAAAAAAGAAAGGGGACAGCGGATGACAACATTAACATTTGATGGCTTGCATTTGAACCAAAAGTCGAGAACACTCACCCAGTAAAACATGAAGTTTAAATAACAAAATGATACACGTGAAGTCAACACAATAACATGATAAGAATTTGAGAGTTTAGAAAGGGCAATTCAGATTGGATCTTAAGATTGAGTGTTTTGGGGGTCTCTACCCAAGGATATTGCTGTATACTGGTAACTTTTTATGATAATGATACGAGTATGACACCATTTTGAAGTTGCTTAACACTAGTGTTCGTTCTGTAAATTGTCAATATACATTAAAATATGAGCCAAAACATTTATATGTCCACTTTCTCTTGTTTGATAAAGTCATTGATTGTAGGTACTTATGTAGTTAATCTAATCAGATAACTTTTTGGTATATATTTGCCTGTGTGTCATTTGGTTAAACTGTGTTTATACATATGCATCATCTATGGTCTGTGTTGAATTTGTCTATATAAGCTTTTCACCATAAAAAAATGAAACATAAATTGTAGTTTTCAATGAAACTTGAAAGACTAACTGATGTGTCTTTATCTCATTAGACCAAGCTTGAAGAGTACAAGGAAATACTTAGCAAATCACCTGAAGATCTTACAGCTCTGGAGGTAAAAATCATAAAGTTCCTTTGACAAGGTGTTCTCATAGAGCCAGAGGTGTCAAAGCACATCTGTTCAGTCCGTATTGTCAATTATGTTGATTTCAAGAACTGATTCTCTGAATGAAGCATACCTTTGCGATGAGGAAGAGCCTAGTGCATCTTTAGCTGAAGTTGATGTTACATTGATTGGTATGATGTAATGCTGTAGTGGAAGATGATAAAGGCTCCTCGATGTTGTTTATACAAATTTAATTTTGATTTGTGTGCTTCAAAGTTCAAACTTGTACTTTCTGCTATTGGTAATTAGGAACAAGTCGAACAGGTAAAATGCATGTATAACTTGCATATGAAAATAGATTTTTGAAACATTCAAGGTAGAAATGGATACAAATATGGATGCTGGATGTGTACGAGTAGGATATTAGAGCTGATAGGCAGATGTCATATATTTGGGCCTTCATAATCTTGAATAGGAAAAAGAAGAAAAGATTGGTTACATGACAAATAGGCTCCTAATAACTTAGGTTTCACAATAACGGTCATGTTGGCAGGTTCATTCAGTATAACTTGCTCTAGGAGTAGGTGGATCGCCATGCCATTCAACAAATGTTGATGTGTCAGAATGTAACATGCCTGAAAGTTACAGTCAAGGGCTAAGCTGACCCATGCCAAAGATGCCAACATATTATTAGGAGATTTTTTACCTTAAACAGCAGCATAGGGACATTTAGCCAGCATGGTATACCTTGTTTGACTGAAGAATTGCTGAGTCCTAGACATAGGGGTTGGCTAGAAAACATGGCTGAGGTTAGATGATGTTCAAACATATTAAAAACTAACAGATCCAGTGTCATGGTTTTCAGATATCATATCTTGCTTGAAACTAGAACTGCTGAATCCTACCTTTTTAATTTCTGTAGATAATATATTGAGATTTTTTGCATTCTTAATTAAGATTTTCTTTATATATATCATCTCAAGTTAGTCTACATTCATAATTGATCATTTCAATCAAATAGAAACTGAACTAGTTTGTCTTACGATTTTCATTACACCTCTAAACAAAATTGCTTATGTTTTTATTTAATATTACATTCCAGCCCTTGTAGTAATGATGCATTATTGTTGCAAATGTTTGAGAAATCTGTGCCTTCTGATGTGTTCTAGTCTGTTGCAATATATAGATGAGATCATGAGACTACCCCATTATCCTATATTTAAGAAATAAAAAGAATATATTTTAACAAATGAATCAATTTGGTCTAATTAATGAAAGATGATTTTAACTAAAAAAATAAAGAAATGTATTTAGTGGTCATTGGTCTTATAAATTGATCGAAGTAATATCAATCCTTAGGTCTAGTTAAGATGTAAATTAGGTGAGAATTTGTTAGACTTAGAACAGCTAATGGATGTTAATGGCATGCACTTGGGATGTTATGTCAAATAGAAATGTTGGTGTTAGGCAAGGTTTGATATGCAAATACTCTAAAGTCTAAACGAAAGGGTTCTATATTTAAAAGTTTCACATAACAAACTAGTCTACAGTTTCATGTAGTAGTTGTATAATTTTTTATCCAGTGCCAGATTCTTAACGAGAGAATCTAATAATATCTCTGGACTGATAAGTCTGATATGATATTCTCTGTTGTTAAACATGGAGAAGGAAAGAAAAAGATGGAAATACGAGTGGTCTATTTGTAGTAACTTACTAATTTGGTAGTAATTATAAGGAATGCAATTTCACCTGGACCAATATGTACTGGCTAATGCCTACCAGTCCAGGCCCAAATTGGCATGTGGACTTTTCAGGTGGACCCATTATTGCAATTCTTGGTTATAAGTGTATTTGTCGATATTGATAGTTACTCCATCAGCAAGTGTATCAAATTATGATGAATAATATGAAAGCAACTTTGTGTACTCTTTATGAGTTTGCAGCCAGCAGCCTGGCATCCAACAATATGGGTTCCCTTCATGTTAATCCTACACTGAATCTTTTCAAAGAATCATTTTTCCAATTAAGCAAAGGAATTGTCATTCTGTGTCCTCTAAATGATAATCTCATTTCATTAGGTGTTAGGTTTCAACTTTTCATTGTCTTTTATTCTCCTCTTTTTTCTTCTTTACTTCTTGTCATGAGAACTATAAACAATTTGACAGGGAGCTGTGGTTACTATGGAAGAATTAGGAGATTATGAGCAAGCATCATCTCTTCTTGAGAAATTGACCAAGGTAAGTTTATGTTTACCCTATGCCATGCTGATGTTGGTAGAAATTCTTCTTTAACTAATATATTAAAAATCATTTGGTTTATTTTTCCATTAAAGAGCCTCGTCTCCAATGTTCAGGAAAGGCCTAATAATGCTGATGTCTATCGTTTACTGGGAGATGTAAAGTTTGAGCTCAAGGATTATGATGGAAGTGCTTCAGCGTACAAGAACTCTTTATCTGTTAGTACAAGCCTTTCTATAATTACTAAGATGTCATATGGTTCTTGGAATTGCTCAAGGAACAACCTATATGCACTATATTTTTTTCAACATTTATCAATTTAGTGCATTAAATAGAAGAACTAATATTCTTTAGATCATGCTAGCCATTTGTGGGAGCCTCATGCCCCATGCTACTCTTTTTTGGAACATGCTAATATTCGAACAAATAATGTAAAATAAGAAATTCCTATGACCTCTCAAAGCTTTCTAACAATTTCTGCTGCTATTTTCTTTAATTAGTACTTTTTCATTTCCACTTTTCTTTTAGCAGGCTTCTGGTATCATTGACTTCGAAGTTCTTCGTGGGCTTACAAACTCATTGCTGGCTGCCAAGAAACCTGGCATGGTTTGTCTTTTAAACTTCTATGGTCATTTTGGTGCACATTAGTGCAATGTCACTAACATATACGTTATTTTAAAATTAAACTTATTCATCTAGTTATTTCTGCTTAGTTTATTTTCCACATATCCACACATTTTACATAAGGTTTTTTTTTTTTGAGTGTTGAAGACCTAGTTCAGTACTTGTACAACTTATAGGACGCTGGAAGATTCCTATCCACATTACAATTGTATATTAATTAAAACTGAATCACCTTTCAAGGTTCCAAATGCAGTCGGACCGATATGTACTGACTGGTATTTAATTGTATAACCAAGGACTTGTATCAGACCATGTAGCTCGGTACCAGTCTGTATTCAGTATTTTATCATTTTTTCCAGGTGATCCTAGTTGGTTCAGGTCAGTATACCTGTAACATGCTGGTCCGACAAGGTGTGTAAAATTGTAGCAGAGATAAATTTTAAGCCACTGCCCAGGTAAATGAGTCTGTGTAGATTTTACAAATAGCTTGCATTGGCAGTGAGGTTGCAAATGATCACGAGGTATATAGGCATGATTTTGTACCCGACCGAGGAAGGTCTCATGGCGTGTCCACAAATGAAATGGAGATATTGCTTCTCACCCGTAACTGACCATGCTAAGAAAATTCCCCATGCCTGAAGTTTTATCATTTGCCGCTTCATGAAAAACTTCTATTGGATGATAAAATTCCTTTGTGCTTCTCATGTGTTGCTTGGATTGGCATTGTATATGCTGCCACTTCATAAATGCATGGGTATGTGCTGGCACAAAACCAATTTTACTACTGCCAAGGCATCATATTTGGTAGAGAAATTTTTTTTCATCTTAATCCAAGAAACTCCTCACTGAGCTATACTACATATATTGGGCAGCACATACTTGTTTGATTGAGGATTGGTTCACAAATTTCCTGGGTTTGGTGTTATAATTGTTAGCAAAAAGATATATACTACCATGTTTCAGTTGGTTTTTATTGGAATCAATCTGAACATGCAAGTTTCAAACTAATTTGCATGCAAGTTCCTTTAAGATTTTGAAACTCTAAATTGGCTACCCTCTCATGATTCTTTGATGATGATGTCCTTAAGGTAAGAGATAAGGACATGAACCCTAGACTAGAGATGGAAGATCATAGGAACAAAGGCACAGAGTTAAGATATGCACCCTAGAATATACAGTGACATGATGTTTGTCACTTCTATGTGGTGATAGTTTCCATGGAGTATGTGGGATCTGCTGTGTACTTCAATGAATTTTATTATATCATAATTTTTAGCACCTACAGATCTTTTGTTTTTTTTCTTATTTCATATTTACATGGAAATGCTGCTTTTATAAGAGCAAACAAATAACATTACAATGGAGAAGTTTGCTATTATGCACCCATTAGCTGGTCAAAACTGCAAAGGTTTTGCCACAACAGGGTACTTGAGAGTTTCTCTTTAGAGGTGGGATAATCGCTTGTAAGGAAATTTTCACACATATCCATGAAAAGTGAGCTATAATGGATATATCCTTTTAATTTTACAATTACATATATGTTCCTCTAAAGCTAGAAAATTAAGTATATGTCCTTGTCATTAGTTTAGTGAAACTTAGCCAAACCATAGTTAAATTGTTGTGTTAAATGTTAATCCTAAATGCTGCAAATATTATGGTGCAATGGGGAAAATGATGAAGATGTTTGTTTTCATCTTTTCATCCTCCACCTCTCCTCTCCTATTCTTACTAATGCCTAAACCCTCTTACCCATGATGCCCTCCATCTTTTTCTCCTCTGCATCACCTCCATCTCCTGACCTCCACCTCTTCTCCCCTAAGTCTCTTACGTATTATAATGTTATTTGTATCCTCCAAGATTCTTCCTCTCTTAAACCCATTTTGGAGGATTTCAAGGACATATGTGAAAGGTTCATATTACTCCATTGAAGGAAAGGTTCAAGTGACCAGTAGTATGCACTTATAGACATTTTTGAAAGAGGATATATTGGACCTTTTGGTCACTAATGATTGATCTCTAACAATCCACAAATGGTAGCTAACCTCAGGATATATGTGTTACCATTTTGGTCATAGAAGAACATGCATGTAATGTTAACATTTCGAAGAATATATTAATTATTTTCCACTTTTGAGGGATATGTATGTGAATCTCCTTGGTTTATCTACTGTCTTATGCCATACCTTATATTTAATTCAGGATCCTTCTTTGGAGTTCTGATGTTGGCTAAAACTAGACATCATACTACAAAGCTAATACAAAAAATGGTCCTATTCTTGCTAGGTTGAGGATAGATAAACATGACGGTCAATGTGCCGGAAACGCATAATTGCCAACTGTGACATTTCTAGCATATGAACCAGCGTAGGATTGACTACTTTTTCTTAACTCCAACTTGTTAAGCCACTTAGTCCATTTATTTATTCGGGAAGTCTTATCCAGATTATATATGTAGTTCCTTTCTTGAGATAATATTAATTTACTTTTTTAATTATAATTTATGCAGGCAGTTCAAGAGATTTTGAAGTACCGGGAACAATTGAATGAAAAGTACTTGAGAAGTTCTAACGTGGATGTGGATGGAAAAGTTAACCTTGACAAAGAAAATGTTAATGCTGATCCAATTCAAGTGAGTTCATAAGCTTACTAAGAACATCTATCTACCTGTTTGCTGTTTTGAAATTAGGGTAAGATGCATAAAAACATATGTTAGTCTTTTTAACTCTGTTGTTAAATATCCTTTTCCTGACATTTAGAAAGCAAACTCCATATCTTTTTGCGTCAAATGGGCTCATTAGTGGTAGAAATTGTCCAAGTCAAAAAATTGATTTTTGTATAAACTCGAAAAAGTTCTGATGCAGATATTTATAATATGCTTCCTTTAATGGGTAAAAACATTTTGAGATATTTATTCCAATCTTTGCTCATTGCAGATGTTGGAATATAATGTAGTTTTAATTAAATTATGGGAGAATAACCAGGAGAGAAATTCATCTCACATATACATTAACATATAGGACTTTAGAAAGAGTTGGCAGTACCTTCACTTAGTCTTTTTATATCTTTCTCTATCTTTTCTTGAAGAAACTTGAATATAATAAGTATCTTCAGATCTCCAGTGTTTTTTATGTGATTGTCTTTGACATACGATGATAGGGAACACATCCTCATCAACATTGAGATTAGTTCACTTTTCCTAGGTCGTTTTAGCAATCACCATCACTTATCCTATCATATGACTATGATAAGACCTTAAGGTCTTATCGTAAAAGAAAAAAGAGAAAATGGAATGATCACTTCGAGGGGATCGGCCTCCTAGGGTTTGTCCACAGACTGGGATAATATTTCATTGATTGATTGATTGTCGAAAAAAAAGGGTTACATCACTATTTATAGAGTTTCACCTAGAGTCTACTAGGACTTGGACTCTTAATAATAAATAAATATTAGATAAATCTCTATCCGATTCTAACTGAGCTAAACAGACTCAATAAACATTATTCAAAAACTCATAAAATAAAAGGGTCCTAACAAACTATTCATCATACACAAAATCTGAATTACAGTTGCTTAATTTAAATTGGCTCTGATCTCGAAGCTCTTGTTGCTAAGGTTTAAGGGAAAAGAATTCTTTTTGCATAAATGTACTCTGTGCTTTTACGTTATACTTTTTATTTTTCTAAAGTTTTTGGATTGCATGTCTAGGTTGATTTGCTTTTGGGAAAGGCTTATTCTAATTGGGGTCACGTGAGTGATGCTGTGGCTGTTTATGATCAGCTCATTTCCAAGCATCCTGATGACTTCCGAGGTTACTTGGCAAAGGTACACTTCCATTCAGTTTCAAGTGTGATTATCTAGAACATGGATCAACAAACTGGGCTGACCGGTATGTACTGTCCAGTACATAGTGGTTCGCTTGTGGAGAACATGGACTGTCCAATTTTTTCCATGGCTATCCTCGTGCGAAGGTTGTAGATTTTATTGACAACTCGAAGAAGATGAAATAGGTACCCTCTCGTGCATGAGGATAGCCACTGCCTATCCAAATTGCATTTAGGAAATGAAAGAGTTAAATGTCTGGTTCAGTATTTTATTATTCTGATGAAAATATTATTTCCATGCCTCCCGTTCTTATTCTTAGTTCTATGAACAACTTATATAAGTTAGATGATGCAAACTATATGACCAACTGTATCATCGGAGGAACTCAGCATATAACTGTTCTGTTTTTTCTCAGGGAATCATATTGAAAGAAAATGGTAGTGTTGGTGATGCAGAAAGGATGTTTATACAAGTATGTATGCCTAGTCTCATGTTTATTCATTTCAAAATAACAGAAACGTGTTAGTGAAAAATGAGTTGAACTGTTAAAGGATGTTAATTGAATGCAAGACCGCATGGAAGAACACACGTCATTCTACTCTTTGCTAACCTTGAGTTTACCTTGAGTCCATGTCTTGTTGAACTAATGGAAGAAAAAGGGGTTCTCATGTATTAATGAAAAGATTTTTTTATTTCTTTTTCCCATTGTATGCCATTTAGAGGATCAGTGACAAATCCTGATTGTAGAGTATACAATTCTCATGATGGATTTCTAGGCTCTTCCATGGTCTTCGTCCAGCTTTTTGTTGACCTCAAAATGCTACACATTATATTATGCATATTTCAATTAGTCCCATTTCTATTTATTTTATTTTAATAGAACTATCTCTGAAAGAAAAAACAGGCTATATTCATATTGCGTTTATTCATATTATCTATCTTGTAGGTATTTTTGTCATGAAATTAGCTTGCTACTAGTATTTTTCTTCTCACACGCTAACTAAATGTTGATCCTTTACTTCCATCAGGCAAGATTCTTTGCACCTGAGAAAGTAAAGGCGCTTGTGGATCGTTATTCAGGAAAGTGAGATTCCCCAGAGGAGGTTCGTCTTCTTCTATTGCTAGTGGCAGTGACATTTGCTATCTGGAGCTACATTAATGGTGGTATAATCTAAATGCTTAACCTGGTTCGAGTCTCTGTATAGGTTCCTGTGCTCGATTAACAGTACAGCATTCGCCTTGGTTCTTCGGGATGTTGATGGTCACTGTTGTGTTCAGCGATCTGCCCATGTATAAAAGGCCTCATGTCAGAAGAAAAACCAACCGTAGTTGCCCATGTACAGTGGGAAATCTTGAAATTGGATCTCACGAATTTCTTCAACTGTTTTGAGATCTGTTGAATCAAAAGATCAAACAAAAGGTCTCCAATATGATTTCAGGTTGGATATAAATGAGATCTGTTCGTAATCGCAAATTTTGTTGTAACTAAACTTGACGAGGGTGAATCGCTGTGCCATCGAGTCGTCGAGTCAGCATCCTTGTTTGCACAGGCCGGAACCTCATGCACTCTATGGTCTATATTGGACAGCTAGAGAGTTACATGGTTCCACATATATGAGAACTTAGTTATCCCACTGTTTATTCCTTCCTTTCCATTTCAATTTCTTGCACTATTCTCCAACTTCTTGCAGTTGGGGGTGGGAGGCAATTTGTATAGGTTTTTATGTTTTCTTGTCCTTCTCTCACCATCTAGAATTTAACCTTTTCCATATCTCAATAATATTATATATGCAATTATATATATATATATATATATATATATATATATATATAATTTATCTATAATCCATTCATGTTAAGATGGGGTGATCTGTGATGATAATTCAATTCTCAAATTTAGTTCTCCATATCATATAATGTCTCAAACATTAAACCCTTAATTTTCTTTCTTATCTTAAATTTAGCTAAAGCCACAGACAGATACTCCCCAAATCATTTTCTGTTCTTCTTTCCCATCAAAAGTGCAAGCAGGCTTCCGGATGCTCTCTCAAGAAAAGGATAAGCTTCCATGGAAGTTATCCTGTGCGACGAGGACATCTTGTCAATGTTGTTAGCAGCTGCACATGGCATCTGACCCCGCTCATGTGCACCTCCCTCGACATGCTACTGATTCGCTCAGCTCATCAACTGCTGCTCTCTGACAAGAAATGCCAATGAAACAGATGAGTAAATTTGTTTCTTTCCCAATCTAAATCATGCACAGATCAATACAATTAATCACTTGTTTACCTCCTAATCTATCTTTTACGCAGGTGAGATGATCCGATTGTGGTCATTGTTTGAACAGATGCAGCGTCTGCTATGCACATTTCTGAGACGAGATCGAGGAGCAGCTTTACAGCCATGCAGACCTCACCACCATGTGACATGGATTCCATCATCCCCTCCCTGACCACCTCTTCCCATTATATCGACCTGCCTTGCCCACTCCCACTGTTCGTGTAAGAGAGAGAATGGTCCTCAAGTTGGCCCCTCTGCTTGCGGTCGTCTTCCTGCTAACCGGCCACGGTGAGGAAGAGGAGACCCCCTCTTCACCTTTCCTCTCACGGATGCTTGGTTTGCGGGATTATAATGCTGTGTGGTTCGGTTCGACGTTGTGTCTCAGGATCGGCGGCGAGGTGCAGAGACAACAAGCCGAGGGTGCAGCAGACGCAGGTGGGCTTCGGCGAGCCGCCGAGGTTCGTGGTGGTGGTGCAGAATAGCTGCCCGATGTGCCCGGCCGTTGACGTGCACATCAACTGCGGCGGCTTCCCTCAGTCTCTTGCGGACCCGAAGGTGGTGATGGTGATCGGCTACGACGACTGCGTCGTCAACGGAGGACTGCCTCTGGCGCCGCTCCAGAAGCTCTCCTTCAACTACACCCACGAGAGGTTTGGCATGTCGCCCAAGTCTTGGTTCTTGCAGTGCGAGTGACAGCACGCTTGACCGGCCATTACTTGTTTCGACACTGAGCCCGATTGATTCTGAGGCGTACATGACTACTGCATGCGATGCGATGCGATGAAGAAGAGTGAAGGAAGGAAGAGAGAGTAAAGAGGAGTCATTTTTCTAGATTTTGATAAAGAGAATCAAGTAATGTATGAAGCGGAGGAAATGGAAATGATGACGGATGCAATGGTTGGTGCAGAGATGATGATAAAGAAAGATGTTAGCTAAGATTTGCTATCCATAGATTACTTTTAATGTTAAAAGATGTTAGCTATGGTAAGTAGTAGACATTTGACTATAGATATATTACTATATAATGATAAAGATGTTAGTTAGCAGTAAAGACTCAAAGATGATAATAATGCACTCATCATATTCTTATAAGTCAATCGATAGAAAGGTGATAATAATGCACTCATCAGACTCTTATAAGTCAATCTTAATTTTGTTCATTTTGGGTGTGTGAAATCTATTCACTCTTTACCTATAATCTTTTTTTTTTCTTTTTTTCTTCTTCTCTTAATCGTTTGGAGGTGATATATATATATATATATATATATATATATATATATATATATATATATATATATATATATATATATATATATATATATATATATATATATATATATATATATATATATATATATATATATATATATATATATATATATATATATATATATATATATATATATATATATATATATATATATATATATATATATATATATATATATATATATATATATATATATATATATATATATATATATATATATATATATATATATATATATATATATATATATATATATATATATATATATATATATATATATATATATATATATATATATATATATATATATATATATATATATATATATATATATATATATATATATATATATATATATATATATATATATATATATATATATATATATATATATATATATATATATATATATATATATATATATATATATATATATATATATATATATATATATATATATATATATATATATATGTTAAAAGATGTTAGCTATGGTAAGTAGTAGACATTTGACTATAGATATATTACTATATAATGATAAAGATGTTAGTTAGCAGTAAAGACTCAAAGATGATAATAATGCACTCATCATATTCTTATAAGTCAATCGATAGAAAGGTGATAATAATGCACTCATCAGACTCTTATAAGTCAATCTTAATTTTGTTCATTTTGGGTGTGTGAAATCTATTCACTCTTTACCTATAATCTTTTTTTTTTTCTTTTTTTCTTCTTCTCTTAATCGTTTGGAGGTGACATAAAATGATGAAACAAATATAGATGATGAAATTGGATGAATTAAAGATTGAAGAAGAGGAAGTGAGAAAATAATTTTTGACATTTGTTACAACGATTTAATATATTTAAGATTATGTATATTTTATAATGATATATAGGGTAAAATAAATAGAGAGAATATAACCAGTAAAATATTATTTTCTTAATTTTTTGATAAATTATTAATAGTAAAAAGAGGACTCTGAAAAATAAACTCACAGGAGGCCCTAAATAGTAAACTTCTTTATTTGTCATCAACAAAGAACTCATAGAAGGCCCTAATTGTCATCACACAAGCAGTCTATCTATGATTTGGGATACCCAATTCTTGTGACAGCTCTCCTTTCCTAAAGAAGGGTCACAAACCATCTCACAAACTAACACACATTGACCTTTCAGTAAAGCAAAGGCCACATCACAGGACAAACAACCTACTATTTGATGAGCATGGAGGACAAGTTTAGTGGATTTAGGTGATCAATTACTCGCATGCAAAGCATAGGATTGTGGATTACAGGGATCAGCTGCACTTAGTTAAATGGTGGGGCTTTTAATGAATATCTTATACTAAACATAAAATAGTTGAGCATGTCAATTATTCACCTTAGTGCATGGAAATGTTGACATATATACACTAAAATACAACTCAATTTCAAGTGCTTGGTTATCTTTATGTGAGCCACTTGCTACATGTTTATGTGCATCTAAGCTCCTTCATATAACAAGTGAACTCATGATCTAAAATGTCACATATAGTACTTGCATATTAGGTTATACATCTAAATTTGCATTTGGATTGATCATTGCTTCACATCATTTCATTTTGGTTTCTTTTACTAAAATATGTATATAGTAAAAAAAATTCCAGGAAAATACACTACTTGCAAATCCAGACACATGTCATCAAGATTCAATTCATTGTTTCCTAAGTACTATCAGTCATCATTCCCATCATATCATACTCTCTAGTTTCATTATATTTGGGTGTTAACACTGAAGTCATAATGACATATGTCATACCACTTGAAATGCTTGCAGTTCCCATTATATCTATAATGAATGATAGTACTAAATGCCTCATGATTTGCTTACTAGGAAAGAGAAAATGATGATGTTAGCTTAAGTAGAAAGCCTACATAATAGTAGATTAATTATATCTTGTTGGTGGCTTCTTTCATCATCACACCACTCCAATGATTATGCCATGGTAAAGATGAGATTCGAATTTAAAATCTTACGATGAATTATTAAGATTTTTAGGTTTTTTTTATCTTATTATTAAGATTTTTATCAACTGAAATCTTACATCACATCATTTATTTATGTTTCACATTCTCAATTTTTTTTTCTTTATAAGTATAATAACCAGATAAATCATTTAAAATTAAATTAATTACATAATATCTCGAGTTCTCAGCCAAAACCTTTGGTAGGTGGATCGTTTTGTATCATATATTAGAACAAATGAGTGATAGAATAGTGTAGAGGAGTCTGATTGAAGTTTGAGGAAGTGGACAAAGGGAGGAGGAAGAAGAGTGGCATGCGTGGCCAGCCATGGAGATGGATCCAAAAGACCTCGGCGGCCTCATGTGCTGACCACAATAAGAGTAGGCTACAAGTCTGGATTTCCTATTGCTTTCATTCTGATTCCTCTACACTTTTCTGCTTTGTTTGTGCCCATTTGCAGGAATAGTTTCATGTGAGGCAGCTGCTCCTAATGATTGATCTCGCACTCTCATTGTGATACTTGTGGACCAAACCAACCATTTCCTCCGAAGCTTATCATCACTGCTGCTGCTGCAGCAGCAGTTAATTACTCGGCCTATCATGTCACAATCATCACTAACCATTGTTAGCATTCGGGTGAGCCTTCTTCGCTTGTTATAAGAGCGATCCGTATCGGCGTTAGTCTCATCGCACTATGGCGAAGGTGGCTTGCGAGCTCGGGAGCATGACGGTCGTCCGGTGGTGCGCGGGGCGGGAGAAGCAGCAGCAGCAGCAGCAGCCGATGGGTTTCGGTGGCGGAAGGAGGATGCGGAGGACGCGGCGGCGACGGGGCGGCACGGTGAGGCTGGGCAGCAGGCGTCGGGGGCTGCTGCTTCGGCGACTGGTGCGGTGGTCGCAGTTCCGGTGGCGGGTGGTGGCGGAGCTGTTTGCGCCGCTCAAGAAGGTGGTGGTGGAGATGGTCTCGGGTAGGGAGTTGGTGCGGTCACAACAGTTGGCTTTGCCCTTCATTTGCCACTTTCCGGTCCCTCTCGTATGATATCTTCCTCTGCGCGCTGTGAATCCAAGAAGCACGTACAGTTTTAGAGGCTGTGTGTTGTGATCTAAAAGCTGCCGCTGGCAATTTTATCTTCCGCAATATTTCTTTCAATCGATAACATCCGCAAACTCTGTTAATGACATCTTTTCTGTGCCTCTGCGAGTTGGGATCAGAAAACTTCTTTTCCTACGATCAGTTTTGATGATGATGATGATGACATATCGGAGCTTATCCTTTTGAGACCGTAGCATATTTCCCGATCTGGTAGAACTACTTAAACAAGATACAGCGGGACTGTGTTCTCCGTGTCCTCCTGGTCTCGATCATTGCAACAAGAACAATAAACCCGAAAGAGAGGTAGCAATATGAAGCTTTGAACTTGTTTTGATGATGAAATTTTTGATCCAGTTCATACTGACTTCTCGTTTTCGATCGCTAGTGTAGAGGGTATCGAACAAAGAAGATGTATGAGAATATATTAGGTTTAAATCACTTAAAAAGGATATTAGATGAGATATACGAGGATATGATGATACGGTAGCATCCACGGCACTTGGAAGAAGAATGCCTTCAGCTCGAGAGAGAATCATCCATCCATCCATCCACGATCCCTCTCCGCACTTGGAAGAAGAATGCCTTCTGGTTGCAGCCAAACCGACCAAAGCAACGCATAGTCTCACCGTGCACCCAAAGCACCCGTGCACGTACGGCCCCTTCCCTTCCCCTCCAAACTTCCCCCGTCACTCCTCTCTCTTGTATGCCTATATATACGCCATCTCCGCCAGCTTCCCTCCTCACCTCCTCTCCCATCGTTCCATTAATTACCATTGCCCTCGTAATCATGGCGTCCGCACGACGCGCCGCCGCTGGCAGAAACCAGCTGCCGCCGCCAATCCAGCGGTTCAAGTACTCCAACCGGGTGGTGCTGAAATCGATACTGGACCGCGAGGACAAAGGGCGGGCAGTAGCGGGGCAGCGAGTCGTGGTCGGAGGATGGGTCAACTCTCGCAAGGAGAGAGCCGATGTCGACGATGCACCCTTCCCAACGCCGCCGGCCGAAGCAGACGACGTCCGTCTCGGCGAAGTCCACGTGCAATACGTCCCCTTCCTGAGGCCGATATCGAGCATTCCGGTCGGCGGCGACGGCGGCGCCCAGGCCCCTGCCGCAGCAACAGCGAAGGACAAGCACATCATCATACACTTGCTAATCAACGACGGGTCCTGCAGTAGTAATCTTCAGGTCTGAATCTTCTTGTCTGCCCTCGGCCAAATAGCTCTCTGCGATTGACTTTGTTGCCATGTTGAAGCTTGTGATGGACTCTTCCATGTCCATTCCCGGCCAAGTTGTCACCGTCGGGAACTCCATCTTGGTCGAAGGCGTGCTGCGGAGGGCTTGGACAGGAAGAAAGCGTGTCGTCGAGCTCATAGTGGAGAAGATACTGTACGTTGGGGCCGCCGATCTAAAGACTTATCCACTAGCGAAGCCGCAACCCTCATTGCTGTTCCTCAGAGACCATCCCCACCTTCGTCCTCGTTTCATTACGGTAGTTCTTCAGATATCATCAGTACGATTTGCATGTCGACCATACCATTCCAATGAAACTTAATGCATCATATGGATGTAGATTGGATCTGTGGCACGCATTCGGAGTAACCTAACTTGTGCTTGTCATGCGTTCTTCGGCGACCTCGGGATCATACACGTCCACATGCCCATCATCACATCTATTGCCACGGGAACCCAAAGCCAGAGGTTCCAGGTTACAACCCTCCTCAACGCTTCAGATCAAGGACATGTCGACCTCGAAGTGTTCAAGGCAGCAGTCCAGGAGAAGAGGAGCAGAATAGAAAAGCTACGTAGAGGTGGCAACAACAAGGAAGCTCTAGTTGCGGCAGAAGAAGACCTGGAGAAGTCCAAGCAGCTGGTTCGAGTACTGGAAGAGAGGCAGAAGACAGCCACGGTGTATGTCGGAGAAGTGAAGCTCTCCGAGGATTTCTTTGGGCGTGCGGTGTACCTCTCGACCTCAGCTGGGCTTCACCTTGAAAGCTATGCGTGTGCACTCTCTGGAGTCTACACCATTGGACCTGTGTTTCAAGCAGATGAGTCCCAGTCCACGAAGAAGCTGGCGGAGATGTGGATGGTGGAAGTCGAACTGGCTTTTGTAGAACTGGAGGTTAATTATACGCTGACACAAATCTGCACATTTGACCTTGTGGATACGCTAAGATAAATTAGATTTCCTTTCATGATGCTTTCAGGACGTCATGAACTGCGCAGAGGACCTGCTCCGTTCCCTCTGCTATTCCCTGTTGGCGACTGCAGGCAACGATCTCAAGTTTGCATCAAAACAAATAGATAGCGACTGCATCAAGCGGCTGCAGTCGATAACCTCAAGACCTTTTGATCGAATCACCTATTCCAGAGCACTGCACATCCTGAATCAGGTGAGTCGCAAGAACCTTTTAAGAGTCTCTCATGATCGATGGTTGTAAATCACAGCAGTGTAATCCTACTGACAGGTAAAGGACAGATCTTTCCTAACAGAAGCTGTCTGGGGAACCAATCTCTCGGAAGAACACGAGAGGTATGCTTGTCGGCTGTGTTTGTCTGCAGCTCTGTTTCGTTTCTTGACGACGCATTCTGTCAAACAGTTATCTGGCGGATGACTTCTTCGAGAATCCAGTGATCGTGTATGAGTTCCCCAAAGATATCAAACCATTCTACGTGCGAGGGAATGCTAATCGCATGACAGTTTCTGCTTTCGAAATCATCGCACCCAAAGCAAGTGTTTGATGAGTTAAATCCCAATTTTTCTTCGGTATGGGTGCTGATAGAATTTTTCTGTAGGTCGGAGTTCTGGTTAGAGGAAGTCAAAAGGAGGAAAGATTGGATGTGATCAGCAAGAGGTAAACCAAAACAGGGATGAAGGAAGAACAAGAACACAACTTATCTTGTGTACTGACTGAGACCGGTCGTCGAACTCTTTGCAGGATCGGGGAAGTTGGTCTCCCGCATGAACAGTACGACTGGTACATGGATCTCTGCAGGTATGGCTCCGTTCAGCGTTCAGGTTTCAGCCTCGAGCTCGACAAGATGGTCGTGATGGCCACTGGAATTACCGATGCCGAGGATGCAATTCCGTTCCCCCGAGCTCGTGGCAATGCTAAACTATAAGACTGACGTGAAGCTGATCTGCTTGGTGGAAGAAGATCTCTGTATTGCTGATTTCTGGTTTGAAGCTATCTATCAAGCCTTGATCTCAAACACTCCGGTCTTCTATTAGATAAGCCTAAAATGTGTGTGCATAATTACAGTTGTTATATGATAATGATGAGACGGTTCTCATCCATTGTTTATTTCATACTTATGCTTCAGTCACATGAGTAGCACAATCTTATAATATGATGCGAAGCATTTGATAGCACAACATCATCGAGGATATGTTCTAGAATCATGTCGTATCAATGAATCGCTTATACCCAACCAAGCTTGAATGGACCTACAGGCGTGTTTTCTTTTCCTGAAACAAGTGATCTATGCTGCAGTCTGTTCCGTTCCAGTGGTGCCACAGAGAAGATGAATCCAAAGATCTCACTCTTCTTTCCAACAAGAAAGCGAGTTAACCTCATCACAAACAACTGTTGACAGCAGATTTACTGCAGTCCATATTCCTTTTCTTCGGTTACCAGTCTCTGTGCATTTAATAGTCCCCGTAAGCACGAGAGAGAGACTGTTGGTGATTGAATACGCACCATATGAACAGGATTCGGTCCGCGAGAGTCCAGAGGAGAGAAGGGAGATGGATTATGTGTTCAAGATGGTAGTGATCGGCGACTCTGCGGTCGGCAAGTCGCAGCTGCTGTCTCGATTCTCGAAGAACGAGTTCAGCGCCGACATCCGGGCCACCGTCGGAGTCGAGTTCCAGACCAAGACGGTCGGCATCGACGATAAGCTCGTCAAGGCCCAGATCTGGGACACGGCCGGGCAGGAGCGGTACCGGGCCGTCACCGGCGCCTACTACCGCGGCGCCATGGGCGCGCTCATCGTCTACGACGTGACCAAGCACCCTAGCTTCGAGCACATCCCCCGGTGGCTTGACGAGCTCCGCCACCGGGCCGACCCCAACGTGGTCATCATGCTCGTAGGCAATAAGTGCGACCTCGAGGGGCTGAGGGCGGTGCCGACGGAGGCCGGGAAGAAACTGGCAGAGAGGGAAGGCCTGCTGTTCCTGGAGACGTCGGCGCTTGACGCGACCAATGTGGAGAAGGCCTTCCACATGGTTCTGGAGAGGATTTATCGGCGGGTGAGCAGGAAGTCGCTCGGCGGTGCCGATGGCGAACGGGGGCTCAACTCCTCCCTCAGCGGGACAGTGCTGGATGTCAAGGTCGGTCAGCAGAATACCGACAGGTGCTGCTCACAACAATAGTAGCACTTGGGACTCTCTCTCTCTCTCTCTCTCTCTCTCTAGGGTGATCAGCATGCTTTCTTGATGACTGGGATGTACTAGGAACTCGTTACGGATCATGACAACAATTGCTTACAGAAATTTCCGAAATTCTGAATCATTTTAGAGTTTATAGTTCATCATTGAGAACTAATCCATTTGCAGGTCTTTTGTTAGTCATCAGAGTAAAAACATCTTAGTGTGCATTGATGATCACGATGAATAGGTCTGGATATAATGAAGTTAGTAATGCATCAACTATCCTTCAAGATTATCCAGCAGAGGCAATAAGAATAAGATTGACCAGTTTCATTAACATGCAGGATGATAAAACTGATTTATACTGTTCTGCTAAAAAAAAGTAAGAGAGAGAATACAAAGGATCACAGATGCATAAACAGGAATGAAGTATCAGTAAAATAATGTAAGAGGTAAGAAGAAAGGAGTTTATTTGTCCTTTACGATCCATTGAACAGTTAAAGCAGGGATCAGGATCAAGAACTTGTTACCTGGTTCAATGTTGATCACCCCGTGAAGTTTCCAACAGGAACATTTCAATTTTTCTCAGCCTAAAGAAGCTGCTGAAAACTTTTACTTCAGTCGGAGAGATATTCCACGTCCTGTATCTGTATAAAAAAAGATTAAACCAGAAAATGTCCTGACATTGATGTTACTGACAAGCTTATATGACAAACGTACCAAGGGATCATGCCTCACGTGATGAAAGAAACACGATATGGGCTATTTCTTGCCATTATAACAATGTGTATCTCATTTCCAATTTAACTAGAATTACAACTACCACGGCTCTTTTTGGTTTCAGAAGGCATCACTATTTTCTCCAGCCATACAACAGTGATGGCCATGCTGCAGTCTCCAGTTCCATAAATAAAAAGGCATGTATGAATGAAAAGAGAAAAATCAAACTACCTAAGCTAGAGGCCAAACTTTATATATGCTACAAATTTTGATTAGAAATCTCGAAAACTCATCTTTGGATCTTCATGCTTTGAGCTGCCCCTTCCCCTACCCCTGTGGCGCCCTCTGCCACGGTTTCTGCCTCTTCCTCTTCCACGCCTGAAAAATGAGCTGCCATGCTTCACCTCCACGAGTGAATGGAGTAACTCGTCACACAAGATACAGCCCTCATGCAATGTAGCTCCATCGCTTAGGACAGTTGTCTTCTTATTGAAATCTACTTCTATGATAGTCGAGTCACATTCAGGACACCTCTTGCCTGTAGTTGAGATTCGATGAGCACCATGTGGAAGGGAGACGAGGCAATTGCACATGTTGCAGCATAGCCTCCATTTAGGTGCACTAACAGGGTCAAGAACAAGTGTTCCGCAACACTCAGGGCAAGCACACACTCCTTGGGTTATCAATGAATGTGGGCATGTAGGATGAGGACAGAGGAAACATGGCATGCCAGCACCCTTTCCTATTTTTCCAGAATTCCCAAGCTTAAGCGTACCAAAGAGTTTGTCAATCCCTTCAAATGGAGGGCTATTGTAACAATAGGGACACAGTGGAAACGTTTTTCCATCAGGACCAGCCATGGAGAAGATCAGCAACTCAAAACCATCTAAAGGGCATGCAAGTTCCTTGTATAACTGGAAATGGAAGCATTTGTTAGTGTATGTCTCTGCACAAACTATTAACACTATTAACTTCTGTAGTGTATGCCCCTATAAGAACTAAAAAATTCACTCACTTGGAATTACTTACTTTAATGGTGCCATTCTGAGGAAGGTGATAGACCTCTTCACAAGTTATACAGTATAATCTTGTCGGTTGACTAGAAATATATTTCATGTACCGAGTGCATTTCCCACATTTGCTTAGTAGACGCCCAGAGTCTGCCAAAGGTGAGAACTGTGCTTCAAACAGAGCATCCATATTCTCAATCTGAAGAATGGAAAAGCAAATGTTTCATTACAATTAACAAAAGAAAATTGTGAAAACTGACTGTAATAAAGGATAATGTAGCACTCAAACCATCCAACAGGCAGTATGTAGAGATATTAGAATTGGCAGCCAGCTATGTACTTTTCATTATCTCATTGAATTGGATGTCCAAGAACCAACAGAAGATGTACAAGGATTTCGTTATTGTCTACAAGAAGACAATCATGAAGGATATTGTAAATGCTATTGCGGAAAATGGACCTAAGATAAAGCAAAATAAAATTTCATAGTATGCATCTCGAAGCTATAACCAGGGATGAATGAACCTAAGGTATGTTGGGCTAAGGCTCTTTGGTGTCATGCACTTCCCATGGGAACAATTGAATTTTCTTGGTTGCCAATTAATAAGCAAAAGTGGAATGCCAGCATTCAGGAATTCTCAAGCGAGAAGGCTGACCCTAAAAGCATGAACAGGAGAGGATGCTGGTTTCCATTGGATATTGCCCTTGCAAGCTGAAATTAAGTAGCATGATATCAATTCCCAAACAGCTAAATTGGTGGCATTTTAGTCTATTGGCCCAAAAAAATGCCATGGATGCAACCATTTCATCAGTTGGTGATTCTTAAAAAAAAATTTATTACTGGAACTTTTTATGCAGGTTTAACAGAAACAATTCATGTAAAACACTTTCCTTGAGAAGTTGAATAGGTTTTTGTCCAATTTGTTAACCTTCTTTCCTTAATCCTCATCTTCCTTTCATTTCACAGCATCTGGTGAGTTCCTTTCCTCATCCATCTCTTCTTTTCCTTCCTCCTCTTCGTCGATGTTGCCAAGAGGATCAAGCCTGATCCGGTTGGATTGCCTGTGGTGCAAGACTTCCTCCTCATTTTCCACTCTCTTTCCTCTTCTTTCTGTTCCTTTTTTTTTCTGTCAAACCCACTGTTCAGTGACCAGAGTCCATTAAATCAGGTTGGATTGACTGATTTCAACCAATTCCAAGCATTTTTTAACCAATAACTTCCAATTTATTTACATACCTGCCATCAGTCCAGTAATATGGCTGACAAATCAGCCATAACTGTAATATGGCCGACGAACCATGAAAAGATATTGTAAATGTCACTGTGGAAAAAGAACCTAAGATAAAGCCAAGTAACCTTTTATAGATCTACATCTCAAAGCTATCACTAGGGATAAATGAACCTTATAAGCAAACACAGATGAATCAAAATTGATTCGCTTAAGGTGCATTTCGTGACAAAAAAATAATTACAAAATCCACATTAATTTTGATAATTTTGTTAACATTGATAACTTCTCTCTCCAATGCCCATCTTCCTTTCTTATGAGTGGAATGATCTTACCAGCGCAATGATGGCATCCAACAAGTTCTCTTTTTTTTTTCGTTTCATCATTTACCTGTTCTTTTTCTTTATCTCCTATTATTCATCGAGGCCAAGAGGATCAACCTGATCTAGTTGGATTTTCTGTGGAGCAAAACTTCCTCTTCTCTCTATTCCAAACCCACTGTTCAGTGATCAGAGGTGGAACTTGGCTTGGATTGACAAATTCCAACCAATTATGATCAGTTCCTAATTAATACCTTCCATTTTCGAACAAACCTAGCAGCACTTGAGTAATATGGCCAGCAAATCAGCAAGAATCAGATTGTGACTGACTGATTGCACTTCTGACCAACCAAATCAGATCAAGATAAGTCAAATTTAAGAACTACAATACTAATAGACTAAATATCTCTTCAGTGATTACACCTAATGGAACAAATTTTGGATTGACAACATAAATTTTACTGAAACATGACCAGCAGTTATGTTTCAAAACCAAGGTAAGTCACATACTGTCAAACTTAAATAAAGCAAAAGTCCCAAACTTAGCTGAAGGTGCCTAAGTCATAAAGCACCCTTGCGCTAACTCCTCGGACTTAGCTAGGATTGCCTAAGTCATGAGGCGCCCTTGCGACATATGCGTCCGTAAAGGATCAGCCTAGTTGCAACCTCGTACAAGTCCCGAAGGACCTGCAAAATAGAAAGTTGATTAGTTTGAAAACGAGTGACAGACAAATCCCGACGTCTCACGAAAAGGGAAGCTTTACAAGCAATTTAGCAAGTACCTTGAGTGCAAGAGAAAAAAGAGAGGAAGGAGAAAACAAGGACTTTAGAAGGTAGAACGAATAGTTACAAGTCCGCAAACAACTGCTCACCGGGTGCTGGGCGCAAAGGCAAGTTCCCGTCAAGTTAATGTGCGAACTTGTGAAGATTGTTCAACGCCTGACACTACCCCAAAGCCCCATCGCCCCTGGTGCCACCCAGGAGGTTCCAAGGTGCTAAGATGGCTGACGTTTCGTGTGAGGATGCGGTTTGCAGAAAACAAGTCGTGGCATGCGAAAACTGAGCCATTTTGGGGCAGTTTGGCCTGGAACGGTAAGTGGTCGCACTGCATTGCTGTGAACTATCGTTGCTTACATTTTTTAAGCAAAAACACACAAAAACAAGGCAAAACATGCTGCCATGTCTCTGTACAAGCATGCAAAAGCGACGAACGGTTCGTTGAACGAAGTTGTTGCAGGTGTGCGACGAGCGTTCGTGACAATACAGACCAGTATTTGGACCTAGTTTGTATACTAGCACAATACTGGTCCAACCAGTTACCAAAACTAGTACTAGATTGAGATTTAAATCCTTCATCCAAACAACCATTATATGCTATCCCAACTTTAAATAACTAGACTATGGACTGTTTAAAAGTGAAAAAAAAAAAAATTACAATTTAATATGCAAGTTTGCACCTTTTGCTTAGAGCTAGCCCCAGATAAAAGATATGTTCAATTCCAATATGATTGATGAAGTATTTATCTTGATCCATGGCTGGACAATGTGTCCAGTGTATTCCAGCATTACCAACAAATGGTACGCTGAAACATACTGCAGTACAAGGAAGAAGGGAGAGGAAGAGGATGAGAGCAAGAGGAGAAGGATGATGTGGTAGAGAAAAGGATGAGGCGGTGGACAGCAGGAAGAGGACGCAGTGGTGATGGTGGACAAGAAGAGAAGAGACAGTTGATAAGAAGAGGCGGTCATGGCAGAGGAAGGACGTGGGCGAGAAGCAGCAGGGACGGTGAATGCCTACGAAAGAGAAAGAAAGAGAGAAAGAGAGAGAGAGAGAGAGAGAGAGAGTTTTAGAGTTTTTATTAGAAAAAAAATAAAAAAAAGGCATCCAGGCCCATTACCAGGCGGTGAGCCAGTTTCACAGGTCTTCCTGCTCAGTAAGCTCGGTTTGCAAGTGGACCACCCAAAATCAGGCAATCTGCATTCTCATCTGCCAGAGGACAGGTATGAACCAGGTGATACATACTTGTCCGCCCGATTTGTCAATCTGTGATTTACCAAGTTTATATAATTATTTTCAACCGCATTATTTTTAGAGTTTACCACTTATGGATATACTAAAGATGTTTTATCTTCAAGTAATTAAGTCAATCACAAGAGCATAAGTCGTCTATGATCAGATATCAATAAGCAAACATGATACCTTCTTTACGAAGTAAGAATACTTCTCCATAAACTGTTGAAGAACATGCTCCACCACACGAACATGGTCAGCTTTCCCTTTAGCAATTAATGTTATTTGCTGCTCAATAAAGCTGCGGATGTCTGGTAAACAAAGATCTGGATCAATGCATTGATAGCCTCTTATCAAAGTGGTTCCAAGAGCTGTTGGGACCAACCTCCTTCCAGAATTGACCTTCAAGACATTGAAAACCAATTTTGAAAGTTAGGGTAGTGAAAAATGAAGTATAACAAGTGCATGGTACAACACTACTCTACTAATCTGAAATACTTGTCAGTCATATGAACATGCATTACAAAAGAAAAGAAAGTAGGCATAACCAAACCTGAACATAGTTGCGCTCACAAATATTATTAATATGTACAGGAATTGAAGCATCAGTTCCTATCCCATTCTTTTCCATCAGAGATATAAGTTCACTCTCACTAAGGTAATCTGGAGGTGATGTGGTTCCCTAAAAGAATAAATTTAATCAAGTCATTGACTAATAATATCTTTCTGCATAAGAACGCAAGAACCTAACTCCCTTCTTTTACAATTTACAACTAAAGGTAATTCAGATTAAGAAACATTCAATAGAGAAATTTTTCCATGAATCTATCTTTATACATCCATCCATATCGCTTAATAAAAAAATCTATAAAGAGAAAGTCAATGATCTGAACTATAAATTAAAATTTATACCTCATGAAGGTCAACTTTTAAAATATTAATCTTATCGCCATTTTTGAACTGTGGTAGATTCTTCTCACTAACTCCCATCCACGGCATGATAGATGTAAAACCTTTAGAAATAACATGATGCCCAACACAATAGAACAACTCCCCACCAGATGTAAATTCTATTTTAGTCCTGGAATAATTACAAGGGAAAACAAGCTTGATTTATCAGACAGTTACAAACCATATAGTGCAAGAAAGCAAAGCAACAAATCAATCATATGCATTGGAGCATGAATAAGAGGATAGCATACATAGAATAGAAATAATGACTTCATGGAGCTACTTTTATTAATTGACTGCATATTGATTATACATTTACCTAGAAGCAGGGAAAGAAAATCAGTTTTTCTAATAGCTGATATAACTGGTCCACTTCAGAGACCCAAATATTGGATCTAGGCTGTTGGTGGACCAGCCTATACAATGGAGTTGACCCAGCCTTTTCCACATTATAATGAAGCAGTATTATCCAAGAAACAAATTAAATTCTGAACAATCAGGCTCAAAAGGCTTTAGGGTTTTACAAGTTACACACTGTGTCTGATAGACTCCCGCCAGCAATGCTTCACCTTGCCATCTAATAGGCCATAGAAGGCCAAAAAATGGTTTGTGAAATAATCAAAATCTTTTGTTGTTGGAAATGTCATTGATAAAATCTTTTTTTCTTTCGTTTCTTTCAATTAGGCACACTGGCTATGCGGACAGGCATGGTGTGGCGCAAGTCATCTCGACAGCAACACTACATTCCATCTAGAAAATTTTGCCTTCCTTGAAAATTAGCCTCATTATACCATTCCTATATCTTTGATTGTCTGAAACTGTTAAAATTACCCTAGAATAAGATGGGAGAAATTTTATCTATAGCAACTATATCTTTTTAATAATTTACCCTCAATAAATTCTTACATGTTAAAATAACCTACATATATAAGTTGATAATTTTTTTATGCATGTTTCTGCACTCTCACCCTTGAACAGAGATGAATAACTACAGCGAAATCCTTGAGGTTTTCAGTTGCATCACATGATAAGACTTTGTCACAAGACCAGTAGGTTCATTAAAGCTTAAAACCAAAGCATCCATTTCTCCTCATCATCCAAATTATGCACAAATAAAGAGAAATAAAATAATGGCTAAATCACTTGCAAGCAACAATCAGCAGGATATAGTTCATTTTGAAGCAGTGCAGGCAGTCGTAATGGAATTGTAACCTTTTTTTTTACTTTTTTTCTCTATTCTCCTTATTTTACAATGACTTAGATCCTCATTCATTAATTTAAATGTTTTTCAAATAAGTAAAATGTCATATCATGCTGGAACAATCAACCATCCTGTTCCATTACTTCAAACATCCAGAACATTTCACATCTCTGATTGAAACCCGAGTCATGTGAAACTTCTAGAATCATAAGTACATAGTCAGATTGTGACCGCATGCAGTTGATATTTAAATGAAAACTTTATCAATCTGTGAACTTTGCAGGCAAATGGCCAAAGATGGAAAAATACTATAGCCAACTTGTTTAAGAAAGATGATAATAATCACAAAGTTGTGAACATTCAAGAAGCTATTGAAAGCTACTATAATTTCTTTCTTTCTTGTGTGCCTTTAGAGTACTGTGAAAGGGAAACTGAAGATGTCTATCAAGGATCAGTTTTAACCAAGGTTTGCTGTACCACAGCATATCGCCCAATATGGCCGGTACGTACCAATCCGACAGAGGATCAGTATTGACGGTACATACTGGTTTGTTGGTATGCCCTACCGTACCATGTGTTGGTACATCGGTATGGTTTAGCACGTATTGTACCGATGGCTGGTCGGTAAACTGATATGAACCGATAAAGCGAACCATGATTTTAACTCACATCAGATGTATAAACATGAAAGATATTAGTATTCTTTTTATATATCAAAGTGTTCATTCATGATATGTCTCAAGAGAGCATAAGATTGCGAACTGTGAATGCAATATGGATGACTACATGCGTAATAAGAACATGATCTAATACTACAAATTGGAAGTAAATAAATAGTGAAGTATATATGTTACACATCCAACGAGAACATGACCATCCTGCATAAGAGAGAAGCTAATAACCTTGTGTATTTGCAATCAGGACTAACAGAACCAATAAAATGCTGGCAGATATACTGGTAAAGCCTCCATGCATCACTTCCTAGCATATCCTCTGTTGCAGATCGCATTGGTGTAATGGGAGGATGATCACCTGCATCAGATCCCATTCGTGGCTTACAAAAGCCATCAGCTAGTAGAATCTGAACATCATTGCCCCATATAGGATTACTTAAATGTGCACTAAGTGCACTTCTGAAGTCAAATGATGAAGGGTATGCAGTGCTCTCTGTGCGTGGATAACTGAAAAATGAAGTGTTAACTGTGTAAGAATAAAGACAAATGAAAGATGCCAATATCAATATCCACAAGAACATTAACCACAGATTTGCTTTCTTAAGTCAGGTCACGACACAAATAATCAACAGTCCAGATCACAAAGCAGTTTAGTAATTGCTTCACAAACCAAGTAAGACAAGTCCAAACATCCTGCAAAACAGACTTTCTGCAAAAACAAATTTGAATGGAAACAAAATCTGGATTTTATTCATTTACCAATTTGCATCTTTGATTTTGTTTTTATTAATTCAGTAATATGAGATAATTTGTCCAGAAGTGTAACCATCAATACCCAGTATTCAGCACCAACAGAAAAATTTTAAATAATAAAATTAATTGTAAACCAAACACTCAATAAACTGAATCCCAAGAAAATTGTGGTTTTATGTATTGTGTTTCTTCTAGATACAAATTTTATGACATAGGCTTTATATGTGTCAGATTTTACAACTGATTTCTTTCCCCACTAAGGTGCACCCAGTTTTCATTGATGTTAAGCATTGTTTTCACAAATAGCATGAGAAATGACTCAATGAGACACCCACCACCCAGCCAAAAAAAAAAAAACTGATGCCTCAGCATGCCTATGTCAGCACCACTTGAAAGTCATGGTATTAATATCCATGGGTATACACACCCATCCGGTTAGCTGGGTAACGTGTCTTTGGGTCCCACTGGATGTCTTGTACACCCATTGCCCTTTCATTTTCAATGATGAGTTGCTATCCCTAGGTGGAGTCCAATGTGCCACTGTAGAAAAAAAAGAAAAGATGGAAGCGGAAACAGGATCCATGACCTCTATATAGCAGATGAACATATAGATCTCATCAAACTGTTTCAATCAAATTATTTAATATTTTTATGTAGACACATTATTTGCAGTCATTACCAGGGAAACCATTAATCTGATTATCCGTGTCAATGAAATCATGCTTAATTATTTGGTTACTTAAGCTTTTGTTTCTTTCCAATCTAAGGAATTAAAGATTTCATGATTGTTCTTAACTTCTTATAATGATTTCATGTTCATTGAAGTACGGAACTGCATAAGGTTTTAGTCACCAATATTGTAAGACAAGGGAATATACTATAATGATCTATAATATAAGGTCCGTCATGTAGGCCACAGATATAATGCTCCTTCCAAAGGAATAAAAAAGTGCTATCAAGCACCATATCACATACATTTATCATAAAGAAGACATCGAGCTGAAGCACATTCACTAATACCACAAACAATCAAATGTCAATGACACAGAAATATCAAAGGATAGCAAATACATCAAGAAAACAAGAGATATAACCAAAAAATCAGAATTCCGAATCAAGTTGTAAGATTAATTTCTGAAATTATCACATGATTGGATGTCTTTTAACAAGAAAATACGAGAACTGATTGGAAGTTTCATAAATTCATTGTTCCTAGCCTCCTACATATGACATGTTAATGAAATCTGTAATCCAGCCATGGTATCAACAATAAGCATAAGAAAGATGTGTCTTTAGTACTTGACCTATGGAAACCAATCAAAAAAATTAGTAACATGAAATTCTGCTTTTCTTTACATGAAACTGAAGCTGAATACACGAGTAAAATAAATCTATCCAAACAAAGAATTAACAGCAGATATGAATAGAGATTACGATTTACGAGATTGAAATGCAAAAATCTAAGAACATGCTTTTCTCTATCTTTTGGCTTTTTCACCAAATTCAAAATTCAAGAAGCATCAAAAACAGTAAATAAGTTGCCTTAAACCAAAACATGTATCTGAAGCAGTAAGCTAGGTTCCTCTTTTTGTCTCCCTAAGGCTTAAGACAGTTTTAGCTTCTTGTGTCCTTCCATTAGGACTTACCAGTTACAAATGCACAAAAAATAATAATAATAAGTCTCTTGATTTTCTGTAGTCATCAGTTCCTTTAATAATTCTGCACATGATCTACTGATCTGTGTCCTCAAATGTAGCTTTCAGTTCTTTTAATGGCAATATAATTTCTTTTTTTTAGTACCTATTATTTGCAAAGTGTTCCAAAATATAAAAAACTGGTTGATACTATACTTTGTCCCACAAACACACACGAACAATTTGTATATTATTATCTTCCTTCCTGTCTCCTCTCTGCCATTTTCTGTGTTTGTTTCTGCCCTTTCAGCCCAATGGATCAATCTGATTTATGGTCTGAGGGGGCAAGCATGATTACCTGAAGGACCATAATGAGTGAAAAAAAAAAACAATTCCAAAAAATTCATTACACAAAGCTTTGCCAACTCCAGTTTCACAATATAGAAAACCATATGGATTAGCTAAACCTAAAAGATATCGTATTTGTAAAGAACACTTCAAGCTCAGGTGAAAAACAATGAGTATTATTATTCATATATATATATATATATATATATATATATATATATATATATATATATATATATATATAACAGAAAGTTTGCACTTTGCAGATAAGACCTGATAAACCCTTGAGTATATAATCGCTCTGCTAGTTGCATGGCCATCTGAGGCCCAAACCCTAGTGCACTTGATGCAACCTATAAAGCAAAAGGATAAGATATATTCTAAGTATTGTCAATAACCATCTTGTCAATAAGAAAATTTATCACAGACTAGATTGGTTGAAACTCAATAAAAATTAGTTGCTCAACTACAAAGAAACCTCCTAAACTATAAAAACAACTTGCAACACTAGCCAAATTACCATATTCAATTTGTAAGTTCTGTATGAACTAATTAAAATGATTTGAAAATTCAAATTAAGAATGTGGAGGTAGCACACTGATTGAATCCAACGAATCCTGAATGCATATATGATAAAAATATGGAAGAGATATGCACAAAAATATGACAGTGGTGGAATGAAAGTCCAAAAAGAGAAGGTACAGATTTGACTAGGCGGTTGCACATAGATCGTATCATAACAAGAAGTGGCATTGATTTAAATCTAGTGTATGTTAGATAAACATGGTCAATAGTGACTTCCATGTAGCAACAGTAGATACCAGATATGCATGTTTTATTATTTCTTTCATGGATACAGAAATAAGGACAGTGAATAACTATTTTGAGTCGTGGTTTTCACAAGAAATCTTCTTATCTTGAGACAAAAGTTAACTCTGGTGTCATGTTGCTATCCTCACTAGTGAGTTTAATAGTACCTTAGATCCTTCAACAATATTAATCTGATTTGCTAGTCCTCTATACACGCATGTTCAGTTTTACATCATCAAATCATTCTTGATGTCATTTGATGTACGCCTACAGACTCCATGGTTGATTATCTATCTCATAGAAATATTACTTAATACGATAGTTGACAAATAGCCTGGCAGCCTGGGAGACCTAGAACAACAGACACATACTAAAGTCTGGGCTACCATCTTTGTTGAAGCCCTAGCGACAAACTCAGCACTGAGTCATTTCATGAATCTTTGTTTAAGCTAATATATTTGTTGTGATTTAAGGAAGTTCCAAAGTTTTTATGTGAAAATTATCGTTTAAATACTCTTAGACTATTATAACAATTAATAGTAGCATTGACACCAAAAACATTTTGAAGAGTATTGTAAAATCAACTTGACCAAGAAAGAGATAATAGAAATATGATATACAACACTATCAACTTAATTTGGGCAATATAATTTATGTCGTTTCATGTATAAATATACATATTTGAATCCAGTACAAATATATATGGCCATATATATTTATAGATAGCTTGTCCTAGCAAGAACAACCAGGGTGTCTTGAAATTTATCTACTGCCTACCCCCAAGTGGTTGTCTGTAACAAAAATGCTACAAACTAATTCTATTACATGATTATCGTTATAATTTATTTGATTTATGTACAGACAATACAAAACATGAGCCCATTTGTTGTTTATTGTGCTCTGATAGTTGTGATTTAGACACCTCAACCTTTTTAAAGGTTGAGTGTCAGTGAATCCAGTAACATAAGGTTTAGGATAGAGGCTAGCTAATGAGCTGGTTATTCACCTGACAGGATTAGAACCGAAGTTATGTAATTAGCAATTTGTTCAACTTAAAATCAAATATAATATTCCTTGTTACTTCAGTATTAAAGGAATTATAAGTTGGTCAATCTTGTGTGGTCTACCCCAATACTTTGAGTAGTCAGGATTTGTTAAGTTCAGAATGAATCAGATTGTCACTTAACCTTCTTATTTGTAACCATCTAAAAGATTAATATATGATAACCTAGAATTAAATGAAATCAACTACATGTGCTAACATCATATAGTCCATGAATATTGTCAAATCTTTTTCACAGCTGATCCAAAGCCCAAAGGTTTGCATTAAATAGCTGACCACCGATACAAACTTTATTGGATCTTTCATAAACATAGATCTCTACCAATGACACCATAAGGCTAGGTGATATTTCCCTCGACAAAGCTCAATAGAAGAAAAAGATTCAGGTAGGTGGCAGTAATTGCAAGTAGCATCGCCTGCTCATGTATAAATAGATACATTTACATGAATTTGCTTGTAAGTTTGATAAAAGCTGAAATCATCATATACTAAGGCTTCAAGAGCCTTTGCCATTGACAATAGAGGCAAGAGTCACGTAAACAAAATACATATAAGCACTAATAGGATAGTTCAACCAACTAAATTTGTGCTTGCTAAGCTTGTTAAATTAGCTAGAGAAAAAAATCAAATTTCTGTGAGGCACATTAAAGTTGGCCAATCAAGTTTACACAAAACTTGGGCAAAGAGAACTTGAATGTGCAAGGACTCAAGAACTAACCAAGACTGTAAAATGTTTCACACGCCATCCACAAAAGGATAAATTAAGAATAGAGCAATAATGGAGCTCCAATCCTAAAGAACTGAAACATAAATTATTGGGAAATTTAATTATCTTGGTTAAAACGAAATAAGGTTGATAATCATTACCTTCAACATATTAACTGTATTAAGGCCACAAGGGCGAGTTTTGGACTCTTCTTTTGTTGATATATCTGTTACTTTCAGGGTACCATCATTAGCTACCAACTTCTGGAACATAACAGCAACCTGCAATAGAAAGGATGAAACAAAATGTTCAAGTTAGGAGGCAAAGCATCCTACAAAGAAGCACCAAAATCAGAGAATCTCACATTAAAATCAAATACTTTGTTGCGATCCCAATCCAGCTGCAGCTCATAACCATCTTTAATTACATACGGACTTAAGGACCAGAACTTTTCTGGTTTAAACGTGGTAATTTGCATGTACCGTTGCACACAAAAACCAAGAGTAGGGGTTTGACAAGGACCATAGCTGAAACAAAGAGAAAGAACAGATAACAAGATTGTCAAGATGTCAATGTGCAAAATCATTATGTTTTCCAACCATAAACAAATAATATTATACTGCACTTTGTTACACCAAGAGAGAGAGAGGGAGTGAACCAATCAGAAATTCAAAATTATGCTGCTACGACTTCTGCAAGAAATATATATTGCAATAAAAAATAATACAATAGCAAGTTTTTTGCCCTTAGAAGCTTACAAAGGAGCAGCTCATATAAGAACCTCTTTCTAGTATGATCATGGAGGAAGATGATGCACAAACCAGAGTGGTAAAGATATGAAACAAATCCATGAAATATGGATTGAGAGAGAGAGAGAGAGAGAGAGAGAGAGAGAGAGAGAGAGAGGGAGAGAGGAGAAGTCAATTTCTCAAGGCAGGAGCAAGGGGCTCTCCGTAAAGCATGTCCATTACCATTTGTGCTTTAATTGGACAAACAATAAACCAAATTATCAAAAAATTAATTTGGAAGGTAAATTAGGAAATCCTTTAATCTTTCCTCAAATAGTAGGACTATAAGTCCCTATAGAAGAACTGAGAGGCAATAATCAGGAGGAAAGAAAATATTTTGAGTTAACTCTCACTTTAACAATCACATGGAAAAATCAAAAGTTCTTAAATGATTAAATCACATAAAGCCTAAAAACTAGCAGCTGACTCTGGAATGACTTTACTGTACAATCTCAAAATGAAACTTCATCCTCTCTCTTCCTGAAGCTAGGGGCTTTGGAGCAAAATGGATTATCTGGATGACAGTTTGCATAACTTCTCCCAGATTTAAAATTCTTCTTCATGGTATACTAGGAAGGTGGTACTGTTCAAAACAGAGGTTCTCTCAAGAAGATCTCTTGTTGCCTATTCACTTTGTTTTAACAGTTGATTCACTAACCAGGATTCCTAATTATTGATGGAAGCTGGCCTTATGAGAGGTGTGGAAGTGTCTCCAATTCTTCAGACTGGTAAATACTTCAATTTGCAGACAATTCTTTACAGATTTGTGCTGCTAAAAAGTGAAGATGTTCATGGTGGATAATGCTTTAAGTATCCAAGGAAAGAGAGCAAGGTGATCATGATATGAACTAGGGTAACAGAACTGGTAGTTCTAACTTCTAACTTCTAATGTTATTTTATGCAAGGATCTATCTTGATCACGTAGCATCTCATAGTGGTTCCGGTAACCAATCAAACCACACGGGTATACCAACCTTTACTGTTTGGTAACACCGGGAAAAAAAGCTGAATATTAACCAGCACTAACGTATATGATCCAGTACCAAACAGTGGCAAAGAACAGTATATCCTCTCCTGCTTACTCTCTAGCTCACAGCCAAGAGCCAAAAGAAATGAAATGAGATTCATGAGGGCTGGTTCAACAGAATATCGATTTATCAAAGAGACAATGTTGCTTCTTCTGGAACTTTATTGGGTCCAACATGGGCCAACATGAACCAGAACTTAAACCCCTGCTTACAACCATAGATACAAATCTCCATGGTACCAATCTGTACAGACCAGTATTTACCAGTCTAATAACAAACCTGTATGTGGACCAGGCAATTAAGTTTGGTTCAGACCAAATCGAACTCATCTTCTGGTAAATTCCCTGTACTGGCGAAAAGCAGACTAATAATGAGTCATACCAAGCAACAAGCCAATCGTCTGGTATCAATATCCTTTTTTACTAAATACTGATAGCTGTCAATAGCTTATTTTTTTTCTCTTTATTCTTTTCCCTTTCTTTCTTTCTGTAAATACCTCTCCTTCTCTCTTCCTCCTTTGCTCCCTCTTCTTACTCATCCATATTGCCGCAACCTCCTACTTTTCATTTGTGCCATTGTCTCCTAGGGATACATGTCATTGCCAACATCATTGCCCGTAAAGCCACTTACCAAACTGGACAAGCCCAAAGTGGCCCAAACAGATCTAGAAAGAATATATGAAACATAGTGAACTGACTATGAAAGAAATGGACATATAATCAAATACTTAACAGCAAGCTTAATATTTCAGATACTTATTACATGAATTATAAAATGAAGATACATGTCAAAAAGTGAGAGGAGACAAGAACTCACGAAATGACTCTTGAATCAAGGTTTCCATATTTTCCTTGAAAATAGCGAGTCTGGAATCGAGTAAATGCCACTCCTACCTTCAAATCTATTTCTTGGCGTGCGTCTACAGCTAATGCTTCATCTTTATTTGGTCCAACAAGGTTTTCCATAGCATTAAATATATCCTTCTCAGTAACAGATGAAAATCGAGCACGGTAGATTCTCCTTCCAGGATCAGTTTCATGTATTCCGGTACACTCAATAACTGAAATGTAAATCCAAGTTACGTTTTATCTTTACTGACCATCCAATAAAAGGAGTCAAGCCATTTTTGAGATGCTAATAGCACAAACTATCACAAAAAAGCACCATATATCCAATAGAAAAGGCACTTCAGAACAAATGTATTCAATAATAGCCATAAGTTCATGAAGAAAACAGAAAGATAAATTGTTCTTGAAAGATTCAGCAATTTGGCAAAGACAAAATATTTGCAGGCTCATTGTTCAAGTGCCAAGAATACCAATCGCAGTTCCAATTTGCAAATAGAACGTCAAAAATGAATTCTTATTCAACATAAAATACATCTACCAATAAAAGTAGTTCTATAATGGACAGGCAAATGAGAAATGAGAATGCACACCATAGAGACCAAAGAGGACCATTTTAAAAGTTGGAACTTTAAAGATGGAAGTGAGTATAGAGCACATATGTATTCATATTCCCTGAGTAATAGCTGACTAACTTGGACCTCCACTCTTGAAAGCCTCTCCTCCAGGGCGCCTGTAATCACCATCAATGATCAACCTACCCAAGGACCTGTCTAAATGAAATGAGATGTCTGAAAGGCCCTACATCTTAATGAGTTAATGCTTGGACCATGAATTTTGCTTGTTCTTGCAAAACCTGCTTTGCTTCCTTAATTCACTTATTGAATAGAATTGAGGGCATCCAGAAGAGGCACCATAAAATATGACTTGACTTCGAGCACATTAACATGTGACTAAAATTTAAGTCAGATATATAATGATCAATGATCAACATGTGACTGTCTTATTCCAAAAAAAATGCTCATAATCATGACATAATAAGATAACATCATAAAGCACTTCTTATTATAAGTGGCCTTCGGACAGTACCTAACAAATGAGATTTGAGTGTCTGAAAAATGACTTGGACTGAGATATGTCTCTTTAAAGAACATACTGGTGCAGACCAGGAACAGTTTAGGGCTAGGATTATATTGAGCCATAGGTGTTAAACATTTATTCAGTTTTTATCTCCTTTACATGACAATCTGCATGTTGACACCTTACTAGAACTCTGATCCAGTGATCAACCAACTTTCTCCAGAAATTACTGTCCTCTAGGACTTTAACTAGGAGATGAAACATTGACTATAGGAATGAGCAAAGTTTTGAAGATCTTAACCAACAGAGTTTAGACTGACTCAGATTCCAACCTTAAGAATCTTAGTCCAATGCAAACTACAGGTAATATAAATTTACTGTAAAGGGCTTGTAAACTAACTGCTGTTATATATTCATGCAGACATAGCATGTCCAATAAAGAAGGTGAGAACCTACAGAAATTTACTTTCATGTACAGCACAGTTATAGATGGTTCCTACATTTGTAAAAGGGAAGTGTTTCTGTTGTGTTGGTCAGTGTACCACTATCTATGTAAGATGGATGTCAAATGATTCCTTGCATCCGAAAAAAAAATTCAGAAAAATAAATCAGGGGGTTCCTATTTGTGTAGCCAAATTCAATAACTGTGTGACCAGGTGACAATCAATAAAAGGACTAGTACCGATTAAGAACCATCATCTGTATTAGCATTAGATGTTAATCTACTCATCATGTTGTTTTCTGTTGTCTACAAATCACTTTGTTCTGTTTCACTTCTAATGTTATTATCCATGATGTATAATTATTTCTTACATCTTATTGTGATAGTTGTAGAATTTATTCATGTTGTATATTGATTACTTGGCACATCTCAGAAGTCTGATAATACCCTATATCGAAATATATTGTATTACTTGTGATATATTGAAATATACGTCCTGTTGTATATTGAAATATCGTACCATACCGGAGTTTCAAGATTTGCTCGGTACAGTACAGTACAGTATACCGAGCAATATATTGCTCTCTCTCTCTCTCTCTCTCTCTCTCTCTCTCTCTCTCTCTCTCTATATATATATATATATATATATATATAAGTAAAAAAATGTGCGACATCGTAGAAATTGAAGGTATATATATACCGAGCAGTATATCGCTCAATACCGCCCGGTAGCGAGTGGTCCGTGTACCGGTCTATTGGCGGACCGGTATGAGCGGTATTATTCGAAATTGAAGATCTTGTTGCGATCAACGCTTCTCATGTAGGCGCCTACCGGATAGGAGTCTGATCACAACCTCACTGCACACCACCACATCTCAGGTAAGTCTTTCTCCTCTTCCTCCTCCTCCTCCGTCGCTTCCTCTTCTTCCCTCTTTCTTCCTCTCCATAACACCGGTACTTACCGATGTACTATATGTCAATACACCAGTACGTACCAGCCCAGTGAATCTCTGAGTCGACTTCGGTACCTGATTTGGCAAACCCTATTTGAGATTATGGTTTGCAAAATACTCTTATATGAATCCATTTGTATAATTTTGAAAATATGCTAAGGTTGGAAAGGTTATTTAATTACGGCAACAAGAAACTCTTGATTCCATGACAACTTCACAACAAGACAAGAGAGTCTGGTCACCTTATCAGTCTATACCGATGCACCAACCAACTGTCGGTATAATATATATCGACGTACCGACACATGGTATGGTGGGACATATCGATAGACCGACATGTACCACTCATGTTGATCTCTTATCGGATCAGTATATACCGCTCATACCAGGCAGTATGTTGTGATACGATGAACCTTAAAGAGACATTTTACTATGATCCTAAGAATAATCAATTAAGAATACTGCAAATTGAATCGCAATCTGATCCTCAAATACAGCAAAAAGAAAAAATAATCTCATCATAAATCAAGGTTGTTAAAATGTAAAGATGGATTGCCAAGTATATAAAATTATTTTCTCAAACACACACGTGCATGTGCCTGGCAATATGATACATTTCATTAATATTTACCTTAAAAAACAAAAGAACTTTCATGTGATTTTAATACAAAATGCTTAATCACCGCATCAAAGGCAACAAAACTGAATTTAGCATAATCTGTTTTCTAAACTATTTTAAATTATGATTTTGAAAATCAAGGTTTTAAGTTTAGGATCAATGATGGTCTTGGTGATCTATGAGACCAATATGGTACCGTTGTACCGAATGCTATACTGACCCGTACATCCCAGCACCATCCAAAGGAAGCAAGAAGCAATATTACTGACAGGTATAAGACCAAATGGTCCAGTACTGGTCCTTTGTTGGGCCTATAAATACCAGTCAATCTGCATCAGAATAACTGGTAAATGAAACCTTGTCGAAAGAATCCTTTTGAAGTTTACTAATAGTGCTAGCTAGCAGAAATCCAGCATTGCCAGCAGTTGTCGGTATTGTTCCAGCAAAAGTTCGATCTTTGAATAAATTAACATACTCTTTCAGCTGCCAGAGCACTAAAAGCCACATATATACAATACAAACTTTTCATAAAACTAAAAGAGGACCAGTCTTTTTCAAACATAGAATGAAGAGTTTACCTTCATAGCATATATTTTCGCCTTCACGGTCACAATCCAACCATAGTACCAAGTAGGTACAACCTTGAGCTTCATGGTACAGATGCCTACGAATATGTGCCTAAAAAAGGAGTACAATCACCAATTTTGCATACACATGAAGTATGCCTATGTTAATACATCAATGACAAACATGAACTACCAAAGGAAACATACTTATAGGATTAGACAAGCAAAATCTGGGACGTCATGATTGTGCAACTAGACCCCGATGCATACAATACTGTGGAAAGTATTGACGATGGCAATATGATGTCAACAGCAGAATGATTTCTCTATCCAATATCAAACTGCATATTCAGCAGTTTTTAAGCCTTAAGACACTGGAAAAGCTAAAAAGACTGGATTGGCATAATGTGTTTGTTTCTTTTTGCATATGTTAAACACAAAAATAACATACTCTTCCTTCTTCAGTGGATATTAGTGATTGTAAGACTTTTCTAAAAGCCTTTGACTTAATTTTTCAACAATCAATTTGCAGAAATAGCCAAATAAGCAAGACAAAAGTGCTTGAATTCTAAATAGAAATAACTGTTCAAAGCTGTCTTTTGTTAAGTGAAATTTTATTCATCAAAAAAGCTTAGGTGTCTACATCCTAGAAACTAAAAGTTCAATCTTCTATCACTGACTGCAAGCATACAGGAAGACAATGGAAAGTAACATCTACCATTAGATTTGAATGCGTATATTCAGAACTAAAAGAATAAACATATGATGAAGAAAAAGAATATCAAAAAAATTCAAATAATTAAACTTTAGTGGGGTACAAGGAAACAATACCTTTGGGTTGGATTCTGACTTCAAAACTGGAGCATGAAAAAGATCCATTGGATCAGTCACCTCCCAGTTCTGATATGAAGATGGAAAGTCTAAGCTGCAAATCATGCACAAAGCACATAAATTAATATGTGCATGACAAAAAAAAATGGATATAATCATCAGTAAAGATCCATGCAGAACATAAGTGGTCCTACAGTCACTTAATTTAGTGGAACTTTTTTCTATAATTATACAAATGATGATAACTAGTTTGATGATTTTTAGTTAAACTACAAAAGGCACCTAGCAGTTAGTAATTTCTTTATACTATGATATTTATGTGAATATAATCTTTAAATAAACAATATGGCATATAGCTTTACTAAAGCAGGCATTACCAAAAGGTGAGTCTTGGCACCATAGTAAGACTGCTCCTCTATAAACTTAATGTCAAGGCTTGAGTCACAGATATAGTCTCTATGCTTGCCAAAGTAATGTTGCCTACAATAGCCTTTTTCAGATGCCACGCTAGACTACCCATTTTATACCATCCAGCAACAATTACTTTGGCAAGCATAGAGACTATATCTGTGACTCAAGCCTTGACATCAACAATTGCTTTTCCACCATATTAATCCAATTATATTATTTTGAAATGACCAGTACACCCCTTTCAAATATACAATTATAAGAAAAAACTACATCAACATATTCTCATTTATTCTTCCATCCTTTTGACTACTATTATTTATCATCAGAAATCCCCTTTGTCTTTTCCACCTTCCCTTAAGTATCCTCTTTTACTCTTTCCACTACCTCCTTTTGACATCAATTTTTATCTCCTTAATTAAATCTTCCTCTTAATTATCTCTACTACTTCCCCACACCTCTCATGGCCTTCACTAATGGTCATGCTTCCTAGGCATAATTTTTACTTATCACCTCCAACACCAAGAACAATCCACACTTTCTGGATATAATTTTCCACCGACCCTTTGATTATCTAATCTCCTTATCTTAAACAATTATTGGTCACTACCAATAACATCCATTTTCTCACATTCTACTATCTTCCTCCGATTATCAGTGTTTTTACCCAACTCCTAGTCCCCACCCTCCACCCCCCCACTCTTCTTCCCGCCCCTCCCTTAAACCTTCACTTCTATAATTTTTAAGTTATAGGAAAAGAGAAAATTTTGCTTTAGTGTTTTATAGGAAAAGTATTTATAAAAAATTTATGTCTTTAACCAAACCCAACAAAGATGAGCCATGCCATCATCAATATGCATAAGCTAACAATAGGACAACTCAAGGGGTACATTCAAAGGCATACATTAACGATAAGAAATACAGATTCTTGCTCAAAGGATAAAGGACAAAAACCTTCTGCAATTACAACCATAGGTACCTCGGGAGTTAATTGTGAACGTCAAGCTAGATGCTTCATAAGTCAACCCAAATAGAAAGGGAATACTAGTAGACAAGTAAATGATTCACTCCAACTGACTAACCAACATCAATCACATGGAAAATCCACCAAGTATCATAACATGTAACAAGAGAACATAAATGTTAGAAACTTAAGAGTGTCAGACAATATACAGATAAAGAGCAAAAGACAAATAATACATATAGTCACCAAATACGCATCAAGTTGCAATGCCATGTGAAATTATTGAGACTAGAAATGCTAGCATGAAAAGAATACAAAAGAACAATAATAATAAGACGGTAAGGATGATGTCGCAGAAGTATTGATAAAATTTGAGGAAAAGGGACGGTAACCTAAAGACGTGTCCAATAACCGACGTCACTTTGTAGCGTACATGATAGCCACGAAACTGTCCGTCAAACTCATGAACATCAGTACTACCCCTTCTTGTAGACATCTGCAGCATGAAACACAAATTTCTAGTGAATCCGTAGCAACATCAAACCGTAGCGAATCCGTAGCAGAATCAGAGCAAATCATTGAATGATTAGACGTAAACTACCAGAATCAAATTCACAGGCAAATATTCAGACCTAAACGAGATTAGATCAAAAAGTTAGAATCCAAACGAAAGCAATGACTCACCCGGCCACCAGAAAGAGCTGTGGCGATGGAGAGAGAGATGCTGGGCTTCTCCGCTACCTGTGACAAAGAAGGGCGAGGTTAGGCATGGAGATCGGAGATCGATCTGGAACGGGATATTCTCAAGGTGAAATGCTAACCATTAGGACTTTGGTCGCCATCTTGAGACGACGGAGTGCGTGGAGGGACTTGAAGAGCGAACTGAATCAAAACACACGGGGATTTAGAAGAGCGAGAAGGGTTTCGACTTCGTAGGCAAGCGTTGGATGAGTACTAAAACACATCAAGAACCGGTCCATATTGCGAACCGGACCGACTTTAGTCAGGTCAAGGTTGGAAGAAAGGCGAACTACATACATACGAACCGGTCCATATCGCGAACCGAACCGACTTCACTAAATTACATCACGAACCGGTCTCCATGTCTCCGACCGGATCGACTTTAATCAACCCAAAGTTGGGTGAGAGGGAAATCACATCAGTAACATTGACTTTAGAAACCATCAATAACTTCCTAAATTTTAATTAATAATTAATCAAATAATTTCATTAGCAAAACTAACCATACAAATATATAATAAATATTCAAATATCATAATTACTCAACAAGACTTAAAATACTAGTATAACCTAAGATATGTGATAGTACATCAGACATTCAAATCTACCTGCTAAGGGTTATTGAGGTTGCCAACTAATTTAGCTATTAGAAATTTTGACAAATTATAATCAAACAAATCATTCACATATGTTTGTAAAAGAAATCTCAATATCATTATAAAAATTAACTTTGTAAAAGCTATTGAGTATCGATAGAGCATCATATACTCTCGATATTATAAAATGAATGTCTCATGTGTTCTTGCTCAGACAAATCCTTGGTTATGATCATTCAAATTAAGAGATAAAGAGTTCATCGGGAGAATTCGATCAGAGCAAGACTCGAGTATAAACCATATAGGTTTGATAGCACCATATCCGGTATACGATCTCTGGGATATTAGATGGATGAGGGACTATAGGTATATAGTAAATGAGGACAGATAGGTCCAATGGATTGGATTTTCCTGTATCATTTGGGAATTGTGGCGTAGTGGCCTTATATGTCCGCAGTCGATGAGTCAAGCGAATTATTATGGAGATAATAATTCACTAAGCCATGAGGAGTTCTAACAGACTCACAGTCAGCTCGATATTGGGCCTAGAGGATCACACACATATGGTAGGCATTGCGATGAGTAGAGGTTCGGATATGAGATATCCGACGGAGCCCCTATCTTATTAGATATCCAATAAGCCCCTGAATTATTGGATCTTGTGAATGAGATCCAATAAAAGCTCATAACAGATTATTGGATAGAGATCCACTAATCTAAGAGGCTTGGGTAATTGGATGTAGATCCAATACCCAATAAGAGAGGATCCATTATAGTTTGACATGAGACCTCTATAAATAGGAGGTTCATAGGCTAGAGCATTTGCTTACCTCTCCTATTATCCTCCCTCTCTCCACCTCAGAGCAGGCTTGGAGTTTTGAAGAGTGTCATCGTAATCATATTGTGTGGATCACTACTTGAGAGGAGGGCGCTTAACCTCCTGCACCCTCTCATAGAGATCTGCATGGATACTAGGATATACGATCTCCCTATGTAACACAATATACTCTATACGTAATTTTAAGTTTCGTGAATTTTTGCGCACCAATCTTTGCACGACGATGAACAAACATTTGGGGAATTGAGAATTTTGTTTTCTATTTTTTCATTATACATGTGATTGTTGTCCCCAATATTTCCCAATACTAAGTAGCTATTTTGAATATTTTCTAACTCTGCAGAGGAGTGTAGTGTTAGTCAACACAGTACCATTGAGCTACCTGGGTAGCATATGACTAGATAGACATTTATGGTAGTGTATAGGGCTAGTTCACTGTCTTGTTCCATAGTAATGTTATGTGAGCACTTGTGGGGACTCTTGGTTATAACGAACCACCTCAAATCCTTTGTCGTATGAGTATTAAAAGTTTGTAAGGTCTATATTTGTAATTTGCACTACTTATCAAATGTAAATGTATGATTTAAATACTTTATCTAGCTTGTCTTATATTTTGTAGATATTTAAAAAGTTTCGGGAAGACTGACCATTTGTAGACCTATACGCAATGGTACCATATGAATTAGGTATGACCAACTAAGTCCATGATAACATGTTATAATATATATATATATATATATATATATATATATACTTTCACATCATATGTCATAATATATCCACATTCTCATATTGTACATCATAACATATGCATGTACTTTCAAACCATACATCATAATATATCCATATACTTTCACACTGTATATCATAATATTATAACATATACATACACTCTCACATTATGTATAAATATATCATACGTATCATGTATCACTGTCGAATGAATTATAAGTAAACATGTTCACTTACTTTGACGTACATTTACTTTCACGTAATAATATATATGTATATATGTATATATATACATATATATACACATATATGTATAAACATATGTATTCATATACATATATATATGTATGTATATATATATTTATATATACATACATATATACATATATATATATTTTTTCATTGTAGTTCATGAATGTTTCTTTATTATTATAGCTAATTAATGACATTCATCTTATTTAAAATATACTTTTAAAAATATATTTTACTTCACATGTTATATATGATAATTATTTTATAGTACATTAAACTTATATTTACATAATTCATAAAATTCATCTTACTCAAAATATGCTTTCAAAGATGACATTCTTGAATATAAATCTATCCATCAATCTTATGTATCTAATATTTTTAGTATAACACATATATTTGATTTATATCTTTATTTAATTATCTATTACTCTATCTATGCATCATAACTTGTTATTTGTTTAGAACTCAAACTCACCTTAAATATGATGGAACTTGAGAATCAAACCAATTATAAAACCAAAGTCTTTTCCCATCATCATTTGAATTTTTATTGACATGATTTAACCTCATACTCACTAGTATATTTAGACTTACTATATCTGAAAAATCATACTTTTTTATTATAAAATATACTTAAAATAAGTATCAGTGCTTATATATATTTCAAATAGTATTTGGAAAGACTTCGTGCATAAATTTTTTTTAAAGCTTATATTTCAACTTTAAAAAATGATAACATTAGTGTGCCATATATCATATTTCTAGAATATTGATATCAAGATATATATATATATATATATATATATATGATTATAATATATATAAATTAGTTATACTTCTATTAACATATTGGGTATGTTATGTGTGGGAGAAACTTAGATACTACATGTAGTATTTTCTTAATATTATCAAAAATATTATAACATAATATAATTAGATTAATTTATCATATGAATTGTTCCCAAAAACCAAGATATAGATGACTGAGGTAATACTTGTATTAGATGAAAAACGGGGAGTGCTGATAGAAAATTCTGAAAATTAAGACACTTCCCTTGAAAAATCTAAAAAGTGAGATTTTTTTTCGAGAATTCACCATATTTTAGAACATATTAATAGGAAAATTAACAATATTTAACTTGAGCTAATAAATGGATATAAATATAACATTAAACTATTTGAAGTGTTGTATACTATATTTAAATTGGGATGAGAAAATGTGCTATTTATGAACTTTGAAGGGATTTACGTAAAAGCCCCATTTGTGTGTATGTGAATACTAAGCGTCTGTCTATACGTCCAGCGTATGTGTACGGTATGTGTGGTATTACATTATATTATATATCGAGTCTAATCCTTCCGCTCTCTTTATTTAAAGAGACTCGTCGCCCTCCGCCCGTCGTTCGCGTTCTCCTTTCTCCCCCTTCTTCCTCACTACGTCCCGCCGCACGCCCCCCGACACGTGATCTCCTCCTCCGCCTCTCCGGGGAAAAAGGAACCCCTGAACCTCGATTGACACGGGCTAAACCCTAGACGGCGGCCTCCGCAGCGGCAGCGTACCACCCCTTGGTGCCGTCGCCAGAACCGCTCGCTCTAGGGTTTGTCTTGTCCCCGATGGCCCCCGAGGACGGGTTGCCGGAGGCGGAAGACGGTTTCAGGGCTCCGGCGCAGGTGGCGGTGCCCATGAGTGCCCCGCCCGAGTCTGCCGTTGGGGTTTCCAGAGATTCTCTCCGAGTTCTCGAGTAAGATTGTCTGCAGCTCTCTTGTTCCTGTCCTTGTTCATCTTGTGGTCTGTAATAAATGGAATTGTTCATTTCTGGTTGGAACTATAAAAATAATTTCAAGAACTGTGGTTCGAAAACCCTTTTTTCATGTTGGAAATTTTGATTCTTATGTTTTAGGTTTTTGATGTTGGTTTTCGTTTTCAGCTGCTGAATCCATGACAATTTAAATTTGCCCTAATATAACGTTGAAAACTGCCAATTAAATTTAATCATTGGTTTATATAATCTTTTTCTTATGTGACTCGAGATGACACCTCTAGGCTTTGGCAGTAAGCGGATGTCACTCTTACTTGATTTAGTTGTGATTCTTTACTTGGTCCTTGAACAGGATATTGTATAAGGCTTTTGACAAGCCTTATTATGTTATAATAGTCTATATTTTGATTGAGACGTGTTCAGTTTTAGTAAGTGTTTATATATGTCCAAAGTAATGTCAAATATATACAGTTACTTTTAAGGGTCATCCATGATGTTGAGGTAAGGTTGCTCCTTTGCAACAAAATGTTCAAGGGTTGAAGTTATGGGACTAGCTTTTGCAATGGGCTGCCGTATGCTCAGATATATTCAAACCTTAATCTAACTTAACAAAACTGTCGTGCCATGATTTTATGAAGTCAGAGTATTATTTCCTTTGTTTCTCATATTGGCTTAGACCCTGGAATTAATTTTGCAAGGTTGCACCATGTACAGGATTTTTTTCATAATATCTAGGAGGCCAAATAGTTTTTTTTTTTTTTTGTATTGAAACCATTGCTAATGGAGAAAATCATCGTGGTTCCTTTGGCATGTAAAGTAAAGGCATCAAAATTCCTGCCAATCAGTGTATGCTCTCTGCAGCAAGAAAATATTTTTGTCTAATAACTACTTTAATGTAACTTGTTTCCTTCCATTTTCCTGGATGTTTCTAATGAGTAGCAATTTACTCTTTGAAATCTTATGCTACATTTTTCTCTGTGTCATGAGGCCTTATAAGATTGGCTGCATTTGGCAGGTTGTTGAAGGATCTTGGTTCTGAGGTGTCAGAAGAATTGCTTGTGTTGATGCCAAACTTGTTGTCAGCTTTAAGACACCAAGATCCATTTGTTGTTAAGCAGTCGATTGCTAACGGGACAACTTTATTTGGTGCTGTTTTAGAAGAAATTGCACTCCAGGTGCTATTTGTAGAACAATCATACTATTACCAGATTATTTTATCGAATGGGTCATGTAAAAATTTGAATTATCTTTGATGTTGCCACGATAAAATTGATTGTTAGTAGTTGTTCAATGGTTCTTCTCTGATTTACCTCATCCATCCAGAATGTGTTTGTTATGATCAAATGAGGATATTTTGTCTCGGAACTTTTCTGGTTTTTAAAGAGCAAGGATAGGAATCAAGTTGAATGCTGAAAATATTGCACCTAAAAATCAGAGGGCTTATGCTGAACATATTTTTCAAAACATTTCTAGTTAGGAAGTTTTCTGTATGCATCCTATGCCCTAATAGTTGAGGGGCTACCATAAAACCAAAACTTATCTTGTTAATCATATAAAATTTTAGTTTTCTCTCCCATTTCATGCTTTTAATTGGTCAAAAGTCACAGATCATCACCCAGAAAATAAAAAACGAAAAGAACATCGTTGCAAGTTAAACAATTTACAAGAAAGCTACTACTTGCAGAATGATGCTATGCATGTGACTTCAATGTGATAATCTTAATAACACAATTTGATTTTTCTTTGATCTTCCAATCATTTTAGGCTGTGAACAGATTATATGTTGCTGCACTGCTGCTAAATGAAGGGCCAACGCTTGTTTATGCCTTAAAAAATCAAACAGACTCTTCAGCTTATCATGCTGGGTCCTGTTCATGCTTTTGCTCATCGCAATCTTTTAATCAAACATAACAAGACAACATTAAAAAGAACAAGAAATCCAGCTAGTCCATCGAGTTACAGAAATGGAAAGCCAGTTACCCAATCGTTGGTATATCTCGCTATTTTATGAAGCTTTATGGTCAGAATGTTATTGCTTTAGTTATTGTACTTGTTCCAACTTAGTGCCACTATTTCCCATTGTCTTTTCATGTCAGCGCCATGACTGCAGTTACTTGCATGCATCAGAAGTTTGTTGAAAATAAACAGTGAGCAGGAGGGAGAGTGATGCTAATTACTACATCATTGTCTCATACTTGATGATAAGTTGAATGTGCCTACAGTTCAGAAATTAGTGGCTTGCAGTTACTTGACTCTCATGACCTTGATATCAAGTTTTGCATTTGGCTGAAACTCTGAAACACAAACTGTTAAGATTTTACATTCCTAAATATCTAAAATTAGAACTATTCAATCCCAGAGATATAGTTTCAGGCAAGTTGTAGAAAATACTTTTTATACTTGTACTTCCTTTGGTTTCTCTTCTTTGTGTTTGTTGAATGTTACAAGTATTTTTGTTATAGCTAAGCCTCAATTTTGCAAGATCGAAGAACGATTTAGAGTGGTATGGTACAGATTAGCACTTTACAAAGGCTTTATGTAGATTTGATTCGAATTAAACCCTTCTCTTCTTGAGTCAGGCATACAGACATAACACAGTTAAATTATATATACGAATGTAGTTTCTCACTTTTCTGACAGTTGGGATTATTTCTCTGTAAAAGTTTTTGAGGTTATTTTTATTTTAGAAGAACCAAACAATAACCAAAGAACCAATCTGGGGTTTTCCTTGACTAGTTCTATTGCTGTTCTATTTTGTGCTTATACAACAACAACAACAACAAAGCCGTAAGTCTTAATTATTTCGGGTCAACTATTTTTGTGTTTATACTTTAAAGTTTTATTTATTTATGTTTCATTTTCTAATTCTATGAATGCTGGGCCAGAAATTGCAGAAAAAAATGAAAAGCCGAGCTTTTAGAATTGCCAAAAGATTATCAGTTTTCCTAACTTTAGAACAAACTGCATGGTTCTAGCTATTTGGTAGGGCCACATCAACGTCCCCTTTCATGCTAATAAAAGGCAATCTTATGAAAATGTTATCAATAATAGTCTTTTTTAAGTTCACAGCCATGACAAGCTGTTCAACTGTTTGAATTCAGCTTCATGAATATTTATTTTTCCGTTGAAGGCGATACTTTTTGAAGCCCTTACTAATTTACAGCATGTTACCATAAGATGGTAGCCTTTCTGACTTCATCTTTGACTTTTCTCCTTATTGTTGAAAAGCATTGTCCAATATCTATGGAGCAACTTGCTCTTGCTATCCTGTTCGTTCTAGATGAGGGTTACCAAGGAATTTTTATTTTGCAGAAACCTGATAATTCTGACATGAAAAGTTGTTTCAATTTGTGAAAAAAAATCTATTAACTGGCAGGGAATGCACAAATGTAGGGGATAACTTATAATTAACCATAATATTTCTTTTTTTAACAGATATCTTTGTTTATTATTCTGGAATAGTTCATTAACAACACAAGTTAGATTAATGAATGATAGGTTATGTAACAAGGCACTCAAATAAACTAATATACTGTTCCTGTTAGAGCTCAATGGCTAGAAATGATCTAATCAAGCAGAAACAGTTGGTGTAGTTGTTGCCATGGATACCTGACAAGAATAATATGAGACACAAAACATGACAGTGGAATACTGGCACCAAAGTTTTAAGCTTCTGCAGAAACTGATCTTTTTAGCCTATTTCATCCAAATTTTGTCAATAATTGTAATATTTGTCAATCTCAGAAGTTCCAGCAATGTTGGACCAGTTGCAGGTTAATTTTGTGTTGTGTACTGGAATCGAATAGTTTCTATTGGAATTAATCATTTGAAGGTTTCAATTCCACTTTAAAGGTCTTGTCTTTGGTGGTTTTGAGTTGATTTTGTTTATAGGATAGATTCGTTACAATACATGTTTATCTCTTTACGCATATATGAGATAGAAAAGGTGTTAAATATAAGGAATGGACAAGACTAATTATTCTATCGATGCCTAGTCCTTAAGAGTTTCAAAATTTTGAACTTAATCAAATTCTTTGATGGAGTATTATGAACAGTTTACTATCATGTCAGAATAAATTTTATCAATATAATTCTCTCTTGTACCAAAAGTTTGTATTTCTATTTTTTTAATTTCTGAAACCTTTATATGAAGAAAACTTGTTTTGGAGATAATTTTTAGATGACTCCATAAAAGAATGCCAACTACTGTAGCTTCTTGACATTGATATTTACATTTTCCATGTTTTTGGTCTAAAGCCAGTGAGCTGATGGATATTGTTATTCTAGAAGCATACTTGTATTCTTTAGAGTGTTGTGTATATGTCTGAAGTTTTTTCACTTTTTCATGACTTTTTTGGTTGCAATTGTTGAATTTTTGATTGGAGACTACTGAAGCCCTTAAATCTCAATGGGCCGGGCTAAACTGATCATTGAAAAAGATACATCAAATGATTGGAAAAGTACTCTAATTATACCGTGTCAATTGGGGGGCATCTCATACTATGTAGTCTACATATGCATCTCCATGCATCTGATATGGCCTGGGGGAAGCCTTGACAATGTATGGCACATGCTGCTCCAGCACATAATAACGACATATGACTACTTATGTTGCTGGCCTATGACCAGCTTGAGCTCAACAAAGATTTCTTCAGTCCTTGCATATTATGGAAAAGAATTGAAAACTCTCAGAATTCTATTTTGTCATTGGTTTTCATGTGACTCTCTATAGTTGTATGTTCAAAAATATCAAATCAGGAAAGTTGAGTACTATTGCATAGAAATGATGCTTGTTCATGCCGGAATATATTGATAAAAATATGTATCAGTACTTGCTGATACCTTTTGATCCCATTATTATTAATGCAACATCATGCTATTCACCTTAAATTTGGTACTGATGGATACATTTATTCTTTTAATGATAGTTGTAGCCACCTTTTTTTTGTGCATCCTGTAGTAACTATGTCTTTTTATTTCGATGAAGGTGCTTCATATCAACTTTAGGAACAATATTTGACATCATTTCATATATTTTATGACGGAAACTGTTATTTTATCTCCCTATATTTCTGAAGACTTATTGATTTATAATTTTTGACCTATGATATTTTCTGGGGTCTGCCATTGTTAGCATTCACCTCCTTTTTTCTGCTTTATTGCAACTTGAGATAATTCATGTAGTTTATTAATTTGTTTATTCACAAGGCTTTTTTAACATTAACATTGCATTTCTACATCGCAGCTCCATGGTTCTAGTAAAATTGAGCATTGGCTTGAAGAAATGTGGTCTTGGATGGTTCAGTTCAAGGGGGCAGTCTGTGGGGTTCTGATGGAGGTAGGGTTTGCTTTATGAAGCCCATGCAGGATTTTTATGAACTATCAACAGACTTGTACGTTTGACCAATTTTTTCCCTCATAATTAACAACTTAACTAGTAAAAGTTAGATGTAGTTATTTACTAACATCCTGGGATTTAAAGCTAGCTGGCTTTTATCGAACTTAATTCATTCTACTCTACATCAAGAATATCATGTAGCATTTGATAACACTGGCTAATACTCTAGAAATACAGCTTTTAGGGATTGATACTCATAAAGTTCCTATTTATCTTGTCAAGCTAACCCCCACCACTGTGTAGTAATAAAATGTGTCCTTGCGATATCTTCTCTCTTCTGCTTGTGACACTACAATCTTGTGATTTATGTTGATTGATATTTCTTGGTTTTTTTCCTCTTCTTTTTTGTTGTAGCCTGGATCAATTGGAATCAAGGTGCTTGCTGTAAAATTTATTGAAACCTGTATATTGTATTTCTCGCCTGATGAGAAGGATGGTGGAGTACTTTTTACTGAAGGTACCAGTCTCTTGCTCTTAGAATCCCACATATAGATTATTATCATTTGTAACAATTAGTGAAGATATGCTTTCTGGAAAACTCATGTGCAAATTTGTTATTGTTTGGAACTAATTAAATATTCTGTTGCATTGTTATTAGCAGGAAAAGGAAGGAGATTTAATGTCTCACATTTGATCAGAGGCAATTCAATTCTCAATCCAGCTATGCTGGAAATTGAAGCAGACAAAACACTTGACCTTCTTCTGGATCTTCTGCACTTGGCTAATAATCTCCGTGGTTCTTTGGTCCTTGCTGTCATTAACAGGTAGGGATTTATATCATTATTATATGTGAACTATCATATGATCACCCAGTTCTAATGTCAAGAATAAGTCTCTCTTCCCATGAAAAAACAGTAGTTTGCAATTGGTTTGTGGCATTTGTATTTTCGAGTATCAATGCATATCAACCATTTGCTGTTTTGTGCATTTGTCAACCTCTTTTATGTATTCTGATATAAATGTGTGCATGCACATAAGCACATTAACTGAGTTTGGATGGGAGTACCTGGTCCGCAGGTGAACTACAAAAATAGCTAGTAGCAAGATGATGCTGTATTTGAGACAGATGTAAAATAATAGAACATAACATGAGACTGAAACTGAGCTAAATGCTGGAAGCCTGGAAGCTTTAATTAATGTGTTCATGACCTGCATTTATATTTTTCTGTAGTAGATATTATAGTAATATTTCATGGGCAGTAAAAATTCCATGGGATTGAATTATGTTCTTCGTTACTGATTTTTGCATTTGAGTAAAATAGAAGTGATGCTATTTGAGCTGGAAATTGTGTGATGCTATTTGTGAAGTCAAGAATATGATGATGCAGTCTTTTCTCTTTGTTTTGAGTAAGATTTGCGTATACAAACATTTGAGTAAAATAGAAGTCATGCTATTTGAGCTGGAAATTGTCTGATGCTATTTGTGAAGCCAAGAATATGATGATGCAGTCTTTTCTCTTTGTTTTGAGTAAGATTTGCATATACAAATAAGTTCTTTTATATGCTTTATGAAATGTTATTAAGGAAGCAACTGGTTGATTTGGTTCTACTAACCAGCAACGATGAAAGGGATTTTCATGACATACCACACTGGTGGAATATTGGATTCAATGCATGGGGTGCACCTGAGTCTGACCAATGCTTGTCATTTACTGTCAACGTAATATCATAAGTTTAAAATTTAAATTTTTTTAATCTCGCTGTCACCCTTCTGGCACATGCTGGTTTGATACACACATAAATACATATGCATGACACAGGTGTAAACCTGAAAATCACGGACAATTTGTTAAAAAAATTTCCTTTGCCTTGTGAATTGACATGTGGCAAAACAGTCTATGGTTGACATGGACAGATTTCTGAGTTTGTGATACACGGTAAAATAATTTTCTTGAATATATTGGAAATTTTCTTTTTTTTATGGAAGATGGCTGAATTATATGTTTCTGAGGAGTGGATGTCAATTTCTTGGCCAAGGAAAATTTAGGTCAAAGAAGTTAATTGTTTTAAGCGCATGAGCATAGTTCATCTTGAGGAATATTTAGGTTATTTGTTGGACTTGATTGTCTTTCAGTTTTTGTTGGAAGTCAAGCTCATTTTACTGTTGTTGATAAAATCTTCATTTGTAAGCTCAATTTACCCAAAATTGCCATCTTCTTGTTAGGTTTTCAAAGGTATTTTCAGTGTCTTAGTTTTTCTCTTATTATAATAAATTTTCACTGGCACATTTGGATTAGACTGTTCGGATTGTTTTAGGTGGCTTTGCATCAAGGTTTGCAAATATTTGCTTGCTAATTGGACCATGTACACTTAAGTTTTACTTTAACATTATTGTTCTGCTTTGCAGTCTTGCAAGCATTGCGAAGAACAGGCCTCTTAGGTACAAAGTTATTCTCTCTGCTCTGCTTGCCTTTGATCCTAATTTGGAAATTCAAAATGGTGGTCACACTTCAAGCATCCGATATTGTCTGAGAACTGCATTTGTAGGATTTCTACGGTGTAATCATCCGTCATTCACTGAGGTAAAAATTCTGTTCTACATCTTGACATGTTCATGAATGCTTGTGTCCTTGTAGTTAATTGTACCATCCTTTTTATGTGTTTGTCATGCATATGGCAGGTACAAACTATTCATGGTCATGGGCTTCTCAGCATTCCTGTTGTTTATAAGTTGGAGTCGTATGAAATATTAGAGAATTAATTGTGTGGAGTCATGTAAATAATTTGTTAGACACAAATGATTAAAATGTGAACCATTATAAGTGAGACATACATTTTGAAATGAAACCAATACTTGAGATCAGTAACCCCATAACTTAATGAATATTCCTTCTTTTTCATGGAGTGATGTGGGAACTGGGAAGTATGTCATAAAATGTTGAATCTATGATTCTGTTGTTGCATTAATTGTTAACTTTTAGCTTTTTATTTACAACAATTAATTGGTCAAAGTTCCAAGTTTTTCATAATTTCGTGGATCCTTGTTTTATTCATTGTTAACTTAAGTTAATGTGGTTGGTCCCATGTCCATTTCATAGAATAGGTTCTATGTATGGCAGTTGGAATTACAAGAGCTATTGATTTCCTTGTTTCTGTAATTCTATCTTTGGTTTTATTAATGTCAGAAAAGTTATCTCTCGATTGGTTTCTTTTACATGTTCTCTTGGTATGTTTTAAGAGAAGTATTTTTACGAGTGTACCTAATTTCAGACAAATATTCATAGTACCTAATTACTTAAGAGGTGTTGCAGTCCAGTGTACATGTACATGATTTAAGAAAAGAATAAACATCTATATTTTTAAAATTGAAGAACTAGTCGAATTTAGACTATATGATGCTATTAACTGATGAGTTGGGAGGAGCAAGTATGTGCACCAAGGGAGCTTCAAAGAACGGACTAGGATTCATTTAGAAAAAACTGATAGTGGTGGACTGCGATGAGTATCTAACTAGTGTTACAGTGACGGTTGAACATGCTGATGTGGTTATAGATGACGATAAAGGATAAATTCCTATTAGTTCTGGACTCTTTTGTATGGTTGTCTGGAAAAGTCTGGAAGTACTTGGCTCAGTCGACTGATACCTTACTGACAATTTTATATTTTCTGAGATTACCAAGTAGATTAAGACTTGGATGATTGGGAATGAATTGGGCTGTTTCAGTATAAGCCCATGATTATGTTTCTGTCATAATGAAGAGGAAGCTTGAAGTGGAAAAGTTATTCTTTTATAGGTAGAAGTCGAACAATTATTGAGAAGATGTTAAACCTGGTATCAATTAATTTGTAAAATCTTGTTATCTATAGTAGTTTTATTGTCTTTCTGTTTGTGTTTTTGTGACCTTACGTAGTCAAAAATGTTTTATTGATGACATCAATAACTGATGTACTGCATTTGTAGCTTCACTACAGAAAAGAAAAAAATCTTTTAGTTGCTTTAGGTGTTTTGGGGTAGATTTCTCATATGCATCGAGAAGCTTGACGATGTTATTTGTCATTTCTGTTGTTGTGTCTCTTACTAATCTTGATTGTCACATTGATAATTCTTAGAAATTCTGTACATCTGCCCCTTTATGGACTCTTAAGCTGTCCTGGATTTCTAGTTTAAATTTTTGTTGTCATAATTTGGTTGTTTTCTTTAATATGTTCATTTTATTTATTTTAGTCAAGAGAAAAGATAATAAGGGCATTGCGAACAATAAGCCCAGGTGAATCAATTGATCAAGTTCTTCGACAAGTGGAGAGAATGTCGAGAACTATGGACCGTGTATCCCATGATGTTCGAGTCAGTAAGGTATTGGATATAGTTTCTTCATCTTTAATTATCTACAGCACAACTCTAATGAAACTCAGAAAGTTGTATTCAAATTTTTTTTGTGTGTCATCAGGGTGATCCACTATCCATTCAAGAGTCTGTATCTGGAGATGTGACTAGGAATAAGACTGTATTGCCACCTAGTGATGTTCTTTCTGAGGAGTTGCCTGCCAAGAGGATACGGTTTGATACACCTTTTGAGACGGCACATTCTACTCAAATGGCATATGACTTAGCAGATGATAATGATGATGATGGAAATGGTAATTATTCCTCAAGCATATCTCTTGTGGGTAGTGACTTGTCACCTGCTGAAAAGATGATTGCCATGATTGGTGCGCTGCTGGCTGAAGGAGAAAGAGGTGCTGAATCGCTCGAGCTTCTTATATCAAATATTCATGCTGATCTTATGGCTGATATAGTTATAGAAACTATGAAACATCTTCCAAAGAACTTAGTGGTAGCATCTGTCCGGCATAATAATGGATCATCAAATGAAGAGACTTCCTTGCCCAGCATTTCGTCGCAGGTGTTATCAACTACTGCAACAGATCTTTCTGCACCGACTTCTTCATTACCTTCTGAGCTGGCAACATCTTCAGTTGGTGCTAATGGATTCAGTGTAACACCTGATGTGTCTTCTTTCTCTAGTCTTTCTACCGAGTCCAAGCGGGACCCCAGGAGGGTATATACTAATCTTTGTTTTCGATATTTTTATTCTTTTTCTTTTCCCTTCCTTTGTAAGATTTAGAATTGGATAGTATTTAATGAACTTTATCTATAGGATCCTCGCCGCCTTGATCCCCGTCGATCAGTGGCATTTGGTAATTCACACTCTGTGTCCGTAAACTTGGAAAATAGCCATGATATGCAGCCTGTGCCATCTCAGTTATCCAGTAAACCAGTTGCTATTTCAGAAGCCATCAAAATTGAACATTCTTCTTCGTTGTTGGCTTCTAAACTTGATGTAGAGCCCTCTGATGAGCCAGTTGGTCAGAATCAGATGATTGAGAAATTGCAAACAACAGAAACTTCGGAAGTTCAGGATAATGTTATGATAATGGATCAATCTTTGGATGTCCATACACCACCCAACTTGGAGATTTCTCCTGTAGAATCTATTGAAGAACAACTGGCAGCATCTACACCATCAGATGCTACTGCCAATGAAGGTGTTGTTCATAACCTTTCAGAATGTGATGAGTTTTCTTCACCTGATGTTAAATCATTGACCCCTGAGGATAATAGTCATGATTTGACCACACATCCACCTCTTGTTGAATTAATGGATGAGCAGAAAAGTGAACTGCACAGGTTAGCAGTTACACGGATTGTTGAAGATTACAAGCATCTTCAAGTTACAGGATGTGGTCAAGCATGCCTTCCTTTGCTAGCACGTTTGGTTGCACAGGTAATAATTGTCCATGTTGGGCCATTTATATAGACTTCTACACATATTGGTGTGTGTATCTATGAAATTGTAGTTTTAATTGTTTGTGGTGTACAAAAGTATGTTTAATAAATAATGTTTAAACGTTAGATATTCTTTTTATTTCATATCTAGAGTGTGCAATCTGAAAATGTATTTCTTGTTTCTATGTTACCACTTGTTGTAATGGATAGACACTTTGATGGCAAGATATTATTGTTTTGTCAAAAAAATGAATGCTTCATATATAATACTTTTAATCAAGGTTCACCTTACTAGTGCATATCGGTGTATTGACCGGCCGGTGTTATGGTATGTACTGCTTCGTACCGACGTATCATGTTTTGGTACAATAGGACGTACTAATGCCAAAAAATGGTCAAAAATGGCTCAAAAAATTTCTAAAAATAAAAAAATAGATTAGAGTTTTTAAGTTGGAAATAAATATAAATCTAGTATAATTTTAGCAAAAATAATCTAAATTAGGAAAGAATAGTGGCACATATCCTTTTCGGGCTTTGAGGAGTAGCACTGTAGTACATTTCAGATTGTCCTTCCGTTGATATTGAATTATCTACAAAGAAATGATTCAAATTGTTAGATTATTTATTAAACAACATAAACTTTAAGATCTAAATGAATTAAGTAATTGATCGATGGATATACTTGATTCTACTACCAAAAAGAATAATGGGACTCATGGGTAGTAGATCGAGGTCCTTGATCCTGTGTATCTATATCAATTTGATATGTTTGTTGGACCTAATTCAGAAATTGATCCCACGATATAGTATACTGATACATCTTATGCTATTGGTGCATCAATGTGGTGATAGTCGTAGTCTGATCGTCATGAACCATACGTGCCTGAGGCAACTTTTGAGGTGAGTATGATTGTGGCATATATTGGTCCGGAGCATGAAGAATATCGAAATTTCTACTTTCGCCATTAATCAGTTGCTCCATATCATAAGATCATTCATCGTACGACTGCTTAGGGAAGAATGACCAACTATCACATCGAGCTCCATGATATGATTCTTAGGTGGCATGCATAAAATATTACTCCTCTGTCTATGCACAATCCTCAAACTGTGTAGATGAGACCATTAACTCCTCAGCGTCGTCGCCATTGTCAGTCGAGACTGTTGTGCACGTCGCTGCCATATCTTCGGATCAACTGGATTACTAAATGCGATTGAGAAATTATCTACATATATTTGATTAAAGAGTTCTTCCTTTAACTTAGGTGTTAATTTTCTCTAATTAGCCTTCCAAGCTTGATTTAATTTATAAATCACAGTTTTGTAGAGTTCAAGAGAGTGCAAATAAGAGAATGAGAGAAATATGAGTGAGAAAGTGATTGTGAGAGTAGATGAGTTAGAGAGACTGAAAGGAAAGAGAATGAGAGAGTATAAAGGTTTTAAAAACCCTTAGATTTGGTTCAAACGGTCAATGGACCATTTGAATTCAATAAATCCTAGCCATTGATCAGTATCGATCGAAATATGATCGTTATCATTTGGTATAGGTTAGATTTCGACCTGTATCGAGTGATATGGGGTCCCCTGTTATGGATCGCCTGGTACAGGGCAGTCCATGTACTGATCTCCTATCGGATCGGTAGGTACCGCCTATATTGCCGGGTACAGGTCGACACGATGAACCCTACTTTTAATCACATTGATGGTTTCACTTTTTTATCGCACTGCTTTTGGTTCTTTTAGGTGGAAATGACACTCTAAAAACCATTTGGAAGTTTGTCACTTGCTTTGCCACATTAATTTGGGTACTGTTTATGATTAATGCAAATTTCTAATGTTCTTTGCATCTTTTTATGTTTCCTCTTTGCAGACTGGGGCTGATGGTGATGTTGTTAAGTTTTTACAACAGCATATCATATTGGGTTACCATCATCATAAGGTATTTTTATTTCCACCCCACATTTTGTATTTGATCATTACTTCCAATTTTTTCTCTCTATGCCCATTACTTACATTAAATGACAAGGCTAATAAGGAGTGAACAAGTAATTCAATTTCCCTGACTAATCCATTCTGACTGATATTTACCTGTCAGGGTGTAAACTGGGATGCAGACTGCATAATTTCAGGTGGTCTAGTCTGTTTATTTAAGTGTCAATGCATCGGCCTTTTTCCTTTAAAGGCCTCGATGCATCTTAAGGGCTCATAAGCATCTCCCTTTTTGCTCTTCTTCACCTGACTATTTGCATGCCTGTTGCCAGCCTCATCTCCTGTGTATCTTGTCCTCCTCTTTTTCTTCTCCTTTTCCTCCTCCTTGCTTCTTTCTTCCTCTGTTTTCCTCCTCCTCCTTCTTCCCTTTTGTTCTTTGCATCTTTTATGTCCCCTTTTTACAAACTGGGATTGATGGTGATGTCCTTAAGTTTTTACAACAACATATATTGGGTTACCATCATGATCAGGTACTTTTACTTCCACAGCAGAATTTGTTTTTGGTCACTACTTCCAATTTTTGATTTATATGTCCATCGCTTACAATAAATGACAATGCTAGACAGGAAGAAGTATGGAATTCAATTTGACACTGACCAATCTGTATACTTATTGATTCGGGTTTGAACCAGGATGCTGACTGTCCCATTTCAGGCAGTCTTGTCAGCCTATTTCATTAAGTGGCAAGACATTGTTCTTTTCTTTTTTAAAGGCCCTAATAGACTGATGCTCCTTTAGGGCTTGCAAATCTCCCTCTCCACTCTCTGTCACCCGACCAGCGCCCCTCATCTGATGTCTGCTACATTTTGTCCTCCTCTTGTTCTTCTCCTTCTCCTTGTCCTCCTTCTCCATACTCCCCTTGGTACATGCCAGTGCATCATGTATTTGCACACCTGCATGGACTGAACTTGTATCTGTCTAGCCATATACCGATATAGGTCAGTACCTAAAGTTGCATTTGAACTTGGGAGGTATGAATTATGATATATGTAGAAGATATGTGTAAGTATTTGTCTGTCTATTGTGGAGTCACATTAATTGATACAATTATCATTTACTTGCTGATCTATGTTCCAACAAATTCATGTTTGTAAACAGTGTTGTAGAATCACTGCTGGCTTTCTTGAAGAACTGTGCAATATATGATCATCCAATCTTATGTAACATAAATTTTCATTCTTAATTCTCATGAACTTTTAATGGATGAATAATAATGCAATTGTGAGCTCCTGGTTCATGATTTAATCCTACAAACTATGATTCTTGCCTATCAGAAGGCCGTTTTGACCGACTCAAATAGTTTGGACATTGCAGATAGCTATCGATGCTGTAGCTTCTGCTGTTTGGAAGACCCTTTTCAAATGCTCTGATTGTAGTGTTTGCATTCTTTGAAATTATGTCTAATTCATGCATGTTATAAAAATAACTTGGTATTCTATTATAAATGCTTGATATTCTCTATTAGTGGAGGAATGATTTTCTGGAAGCACTCAAGATATAAAGTAACAGAAGGATGGTTATATCATCATAATCTTAGCTCAAGAAGCATAGGATTTGTGCTGCTATGCCTCTGAATGTCTGATGTGTATTGATATAACACATTTCTTTTCTGTAAGAATGTGTTGTTATTATATATATGCATATACGTGTTAATATGGAGGTGTACATAAGCTTAGCTTGGACTTCCAGGCTATTGCTTGCCAGGTCTGTTCCTTGGTCATCACTTAGAAAAATGAAAACTGCTTATATGCAGGATTTCAGCTATGCATGTGTATTTCCCTAACTATTCCTTTTATTTGATTTAAATTATCAATTTTTTTGTTTAAAATTGATGTAAAATTTGTATATTTCATTTTAAGATATGATTGCGTTCACATATTCAGTATTTTTTGGACCTTTGCAGGGGCACGAGCTTGCAATGCATGTTCTCTATCACCTGCATGCAATTATGATTTCTGAATTAGATGATTGTTCTTCCTCAGCTGCTAGTAGTTATGAGAAGTTTCTTCTGGGAGTTGTAAGCATTCTTTTGAAATTTAACATGTATTGCGAACTTTTATTTCTTTTAGTCTCTTGTTCTCTTAAAATATTTTCTCTTGCTTTAAAATTTTTTATTTGCTGTTGCAATGGCAGGTAAGGACATTGCTGGATTCCTTGCCCGCTACAGATAAATCATTTAGTAAACTGCTTAGCGAAGCTCCATTTCTACCTGACTCTTCATTGAAATTGTTGGAAGATTTGTGTCATTCAAATGGTTATGAGCACAATTTAGGAGAAAATCGTGAAGGTGATCGTGTCACTCAAGGTCTTGTTGCTGTATGGAGCTTGATTTTGGGACGTCCTCCTTATCGACAAACTTGTTTGGATATTGCTTTGAAGGTTTATATTTCTTACCACAATAACTAAATGTATCAGAATGTCTATGAATTGCTCAACTATTACCTGCTAACTATAGTTGAAATATCAAGTTGCTTCTCTTCTGAGTTATGTAGTTTGTATTGATTATGTGTAACTTTCTTTTGTTGGCAAATTTTGCACTTGTTCTTTTTAACATAAGAGTATTCTGGTCTCTTATGTCATGATGCTGGCTCTGCCCCCCAGAATGGTTATTAGTATTGTCTGAGAGTAAGAACTTGTAAAGTCACAATTCATAGTGAGCAAGAAACGAAGGGCATGACAATTGGACCAAGCTGCTCTCATCTTTGTCAAGAAACCAATTTTAACGACTTCACAGCTACAATGTTTTCTGACATATCCTTACCTTTGCGTTAGAACTTGGAACATTTGAAAATTTTGGGGTCAACTAAGATATGTCATGTTCTTTCTGTACTCTTGTTTTTTTACATTTAATTCTAGTTTTGGATTGTAATGTGGTTGCACCTTTTGAATTCCGTGATTCAGTTTCTCTTTACTCTTTTTTTCCCTACACATTTTTGTATTTGTAATCATTGACCTATCTTGTCTGGAAAACAACTTTATCTTGGAATAACTTACATTAATTGAGCACTATTGTATCTTCCCCTTGAGGAAAAGTTTGCAATCAAGTCTTTATCTCTTTCCTCTGTTGTTAATGCTGACATCATAAAACTTGTGAAATCCTGCTATTATCTTGGATGGTTTGTGCCTCTCAGCTATCCTCTCTCAAGTTCTAGTTTGGACATGTATGTCTTATCATATAAAAATTCTTCACCAAGCTTTTTATTTCGAGTAAGTGTTTGTTGCAAGTTGTCAGATGGACTTTTTTTGGTTCATTGGTATAGAATGGCATTGGCTGCATGGTGACAAGGTGAACTCCGTAAGGGTAAAGAAAGAGGAAGGGCAAAAAGGAAGATGAATAGAAAGAAATATTTCCACGTGTTATTTTAATTTAGTAGCTAGATAGGAAGAAAAACAAAGAAATAAGGGGGAAAAAAAGGAAAGTAGGACATTAGGACATGCCTGTATTCCTTGTTACAAGTCCTTGTCTATGTTGGTATTGGAAGCACAAAGAACGGAAATGGGAGTTCTGGCTCTCAATAGTGGTGGGATGCTTTCAGTTCTAAATCCTCTTAAGAGGAAGGATGGAGGTGCAAACCCCTCTTGCCAAAGGCTCAAATATGATAATAGAACTAAAGGTTGGTTCAACCCAGGGTTTGATGTTTCAACGGATCGGTATGTACAGGTCTGATGAATTCTAAGTACGCAGGACGTCCTATACCAAGTAGTCCAGCAGATAACCAGGGCTTAAACTGGGCCTAAACATTGCAGTAAGCGCACCTCAGGATGACCCAATTTAAAGAGACCCGTTGGGTCTCTTCTGAGCTGCAAAAGATGGCTGTTCAGCCAAATTAGCAAGGCCCTCCCCTCCCCCTCTTTTTAAAGGGTTTTGGATGGCTGAAATCCTAAAAGTATTGGCGTTGTGCTGATGTACCATGTGTTGGTACACCCTGCACGTACTAGACCTGTGCTGGTTTGGCCAGGAACCTGCATGGTATTTGAAACTGCAAACCATGGTTCAACCATTAGTAATTTCAATGTTCATGGCTTCTAATGTAAATTGATCTGTAAACGCAAAATGAACTCATCTAAGGCATTGTGTGGCAGTCAAAATCTCTCAGGTTTTGGTAAAAAATTAGGCATTCAAAGGCTATGGATTGGTATATATGAGTCTGACTCAATCTTTTTGTCAGTTTCAATCATAAACCTACTAATTGTTAGAGGAAATAAGGGGTTTGAGCCCAAACCAAAGGGGTTGTGATTTGTGACAATGTGGTTATTGATCAGTGCACAAGTTTACAAAATGATTATCCATTGATTGTATGTCCTTTACTATAACTAAACTGAATTAGGGCAAAATGTGTCTTTTATCGATGCATAAATCTTAGTCATACCATATGGCTGCAATATCAACCATGCATACTTATATGGCCTAAATTTATCTTTAACCATTCACAACTTGTCCAATCATGAATTAAGCAGTTTCAAAGTTGAAAACCTTAAACTATTTCATCATATTTAGTTCTCAGTACTTCATGATAGCTAGTGTTTTGCCTTATGAGTTTATGTTTGGCCTGCAGTGTGCTCTTCATTCTCAAGAAGAAGTTAGAGCTAAAGCTATTCGACTGGTAAGAATACTTTGAATTCATTACTTGGCACTGGCAATATTCCTATGTTATTATCCTTGTTTTGTTATTTTCTTCAATTCTAATCTTGCTTACTGTGACATACTAGGTTGCGAACAACATTGATAGAATGGCATTGGCTGCATGGTGACAAGGTGAACTCCGTAGGGTAAAGAAAGAGGAAGGGCAAAAAGGAAGATGAATAGAAAGAAATATTTCCACGTGTTATTTAATTTAGTAGCTAGATAGGAAGAAAAACAAGAAATAAGGGGGAAAAAAAAGGAAGTAGGACATTAGGACATGCCTGTATTCCTTGTTACAAGTCCTTGTCTATGTTGGTATTGGAAGCACAAAGAACGGAAATGGAGTTCTGGCTCTCAATAGTGGTGGGATGCTTTCAGTTCTAAATCCTCTTAAGAGGAAGGATGGAGGTGCAAACCCCTCTTGCCAAAGGCTCAAATATGATATAGAACTAAAGGTTGGTTCAACCCAGGGTTGATGTTTCAACGGATCGGTATGTACAGGTCTGATGAATTCTAAGTACGCAGGACGTCCTATACCAAGTAGTCCAGCAGATAACCAGGGCTTAAACTGGGCCTAAACATTGCAGTAAGCGCACCTCAGGATGACCCAATTTAAGAGACCCTTGGGTCTCTTCTGAGCTGCAAAAGATGGCTGTTCAGCCAAATTAGCAAGGCCCTCCCCTCCCCCTCTTTTTAAAGGGTTTTGGATGGCTGAAATCCTAAAAGTATTGGCGTTGTGCTGATGTACCATGTGTTGGTACACCCTGCACGTACTAGCCTGTGCTGGTTTGGCCAGGAACCTGCATGGTATTTGAAACTGCAAACCATGGTTCAACCAATTAGTAATTTCAATGTTCATGGCTTCTAATGTAAATTGATCTGTAAACGCAAAATGAACTCATCTAAGGCATTGTGTGGCAGTCAAAATCTCTCAGGTTTTGGTAAAAAATTAGGCATTCAAAGGCTATGGATTGGTATATATGAGTCTGACTCAATCTTTTTGTCAGTTTCAATCATAAACCGACTAATTGTAGAGGAAATAAGGGGTTTGAGCCCAAACCAAAGGGGTTGTGATTTGTGACAATGTGGTTATTGATCAGTGCACAAGTTTACAAAATGATTATCCATTGATTGTATGTCCCTTTACTATAACTAAACTGAATTAGGGCAAATGTGTCTTTTATCGATGCATAATCTTAGTCATACCATATGGCTGCAATATCAACCATGCATACTTATATGGCCTAAATTTATCTTTAACCATTCACAACTTGTCCAATCATGGAATTAAGCAGTTTCAAAGTTGAAAACCTTAAACTATTTCATCATATTTAGTTCTCAGTACTTCATGATAGCTAGTGTTTTGCCTTATGAGTTTATGTTTGGCCTGCAGTGTGCTCTTCATTCTCAAGAAGAAGTTAGAGCTAAAGCTATTCGACTGGTAAGAATACTTTGAATTCATTACTTGGCACTGGCAATATTCCTATGTTATTATCCTTGTTTTGTTATTTTCTTCAATTCTAATCTTGCTTTACTGTGACATACTAGGTTGCGAACAAACTTTATCCTCTCAATTTTGCCTCAGATATAATTGAGCAATTTGCAGTGCGCATGCTATTGTCAGTTGTTGACCAGCAAAGTTCAGAAGCGGATACCAGTCTTGTATACTCCAATGAACAACAAACAGAAGTAATTTGATACAGCCTATATGATATATATATCTCATTAAATTATACTTTTCATATTTCAAATTTCTCTTGTAGATTAATTTAGTATGTCATAAGCATTGTTTCTTTGCACTTCAGTATCACACTTCTTTGATGCGGAAGATTAACATTCTTTTTTATTGTTATTTTCTCTTTGGTCATGATATTTTATTAATCACGTTCTTCCCTGATCTATTTCTCTGTGTCAATGGCACTAGTTTGCGTTTCCACGTGGATGCTTATCCATAAATTAGAAATGTTCATAGTGCACTATTAACTGTATTGACTATACTGTGCAGTATACTGGTGTTTGCTAGTGTACCTGTATGGTGTCTTATACTCTCTTTGGGGAATAGTGACATACCCTTAGCATTGTGATTAACTTATACCAGCAAGCTCATCAGTATTGATCAGCCTAAAGAATGATATAATACTGGTACATATAAATAATGATCATTATTGTAAGAGTTCAGTTGGCAGTCATTTTACTCAGTCTAATAGATTGAGATCCAGCATGAACTACATATGTAGCACAGCATATATTATACTGCATGAAACCAGTGCAGTATAAATTTTAGAATGTCAGTTGTTGTGCTGGCTTATAAATTTTGGAATGCATTAAACCAGTGGATGGCAGGTCATAGTTTCATACATCATTAATAGGGACACACCAGCTTCAGCCAGCCAAGCAAACCCTAATCTTTTCCTGCATGGTGCGCCTCCCAGATGGGATAGGTATAACTTGATGATCAAAGTATCTTTTTGTTTTCTTACTGGTATTGGCGGAAGATTGATGTTGGTAAAGTATGGAAATTTGTTTTATTATCATGGTGTAGTAGTTAAGCCATTAGATGCCTGAAAGCTAGGAAAAATGGCTAGGTATCATTATTATGATAAGGTTGGAATGGCATGGATAGACTGCTAGTATATATTTGTAAACATTTAGGTAAATGGCGTGCCACCTGGATGGTCAGATGTCATGTTAGATGAACTACGTAACACCACAGTGTATTTTTGGCTAATGAAGTTCACAATTAGAAATAGTAGACTGCAGTACTTGAACACAATTTCATGTAATTTATTTTTTGCTGAACAGGAAAGTAACCTGTTCTCCTGTGTGGTTAGCGCTACCTAATAAGTCACCAAGCCAAAATTTAAGTTTCTATTTGTGTCAGTTCACAGCCCTGACTCGTGCAGGAGGTGCAGACCGATGGTAGCTAGGTTTTGGCTTGTACTGGTCAGAATGCTCGTGTTCCTACCAATATAACGCAAAATTGTCCCATGCCAGAAAGATATTAGCATGCCCTCATGCCCAAAATGACCATCTGCATTATATACACAGGCTTTTTTGTGTGAATAATGACATTTTCTATGAACCAATTGGGAATGCTTGAATGTTTTTTTATTCACTGAATTTGTGTTGTAATAAATTTCTAATCAACTACATGATGGGTATGCAGATGTCTGCTTGTTATATATGATGCACTAAAGTGTGATTTCTGTTTGTTTTCATGCCGTAACTTGCTTTTTCAATATTTTGACATTGTAAACTTCATAGCTCTTCTTTCAAGCATGTCGTCTTTTATAAGTATGTCTAAAACGTGTTTGTACTTTGTTATTAATTAATAATAGAGATCCATTTCTGACATCTCTTCTAAATATCTTGATTTGCATCTCTATGTTTTTTCCTTTTGAATGACTAATCCTATAAGGGTTTCATATTTTGTCATTGTTCTAGTTAAGTTAGTTATCTTGGTTGCTTTGCTGCTTCTTCTCTATATCACAATTGTTACTAAATTATATAACCTCCTTCGAGCAGGACATTTGTTATGACCTGTTTTCGGTTGTTTATATTGCATAATATCACATAATTATATTATCTCTAATCAACTATTGTTTCTTATGGTCTATTACTTGCGTATATTGGCTTCGTATAAGGTTCTACATCTTATATTGTTTATATGAGTCACCTTTTATTGTCAACAGAGTACCTTTTGTATCTGATTGGTATAATATTTTTCAATCTCCAACTTATATATCAGATGGCTAGTCAGGATGCATTTGTTAGTGGCTCCCAGATTTTAGAGCCTGCTGCTTCTGAGAGTGATGCTGATAAGGATAACCAAGCTTCTGTTTTGAAAGTTCCAACAATCTCTCTTTCTGAAGCACAACGGCAGACATCATTGTTCTTTGCTCTTTGCTCGAAGGTTTATATCATGGATTCTTATCTTTCTGTGCTCATCAACGTAGAGATTAACAGTGAGAGTTGACTTTGGTCTTCTTTTTTGGCAGAAACCAAGTCTTCTCCAATTAGTATTTAATATTTATGGGAGAGCTCCAAAGGCTGTCAAGCAGGTCTTGTGCCAATCTTCACCTAAGTTTGTTGTATTTACAGTGATGTAAGTTTAGACTAGTAACAACTGTAATATTGTGTGCAGTCTGTCCATCAACACATCCCTAACCTTGTGAAGAATCTTAATTCATCTTATTCTGAGCTATTGCACTTGATCTCTGATCCACCTGAAGGAAGTAAAGGTCTTGTAGTTCTGGTATGTGTATGTTTCCAACGCATTTTTGTGTCTATGTTCATTTGCTAACAAATTTGCAGTAACTTCTCATGGCTATGGTTTGGTACTGTTAAACTAAGGTCTTGGAGACTCTGACTGAAGAATCAACACCTTCATCTGACTTAATTGTTGTGGTCAAACATCTATATGAGACTAAGCTAAAGGTTGTCACTTCTCTGAGTACTACTCTTGCATTTAGCTTATTTCATTCATATCATTTTCAAATTTTTGTATTAGAATAGTGACTGTAACTCTGGTTATTCTTTTAGTTGCTATATATTATTCCTCTAATGGTATTCTTTTTTCTGCTTCAGGATGCTGCTATTCTCATTCCAATGCTCTCTTCTTTTTCAAAGGATGAGGTTTTGTTACATCACTTATGAATAAAAGAATTTCATCATTTAAAAAAACATATCACTTCCATGTTCTTGACATTTTGATACGGAGTTTACTGACTGTTAGTTATGAAAGGTCACTTATGCTGGCTATTTCTGGAATTTGGGTTTTGGATTATTAAAGAACTCAATGATTCTATATTTAATTGCCATCATTTCAATAATTATATATGACAGTTCTAATTAATTGATGCTAGTTTTTCTCTGGTGGTTGACTTGAACTTATTCATGCGTAAAGGTTATAATTTTTTTTAGGATGAGATGGAAGTGCATTTTGATTTTTTATCTTTTATCTGGTGTTATCTTTTTATTGTTGGGATTTCTTTGACTATTGGTATCGATCAGTATCATTTGAGAATCTCATTTCATGATCAATTTTCACTTGTATTGTTATTAATTGGTTGAACATTCACATATTTTGTGTTATTAGGTTATGCCTATTTTTCCACATCTGGTTAATCTTCCATTAGAGAAGTTTCAAGCAGCATTAGCTCGCATTTTGCAGGTACAGAACATTACTTTATATTGTAATTAGAGATTGCCTTTCATTCTTTTGGCTAACACCTGCAATATGAACTCTATATTTTTATCTTTATTTTAAGCCAGTAGTAGCATTTGCTGCTCTGGTAAATTTTTGGTGTAATATTATTTTCATTGGTTATCCTCTATGTCAATATCACAAATTTCATTTAGTGTTGAAAACAAATGTTAAAGATAAATTAAATGGAATATGTTGAATTTTCTTTCTGTTTAGGTCAAGTTTCTCAACATGTTTCAGCATTCACTGGTGGTGGCAAATTGTTTGTAATAATTAGAATAGCAGTGTTACAACTTACAACAGTGAAATTTGATGAGGGAAAAGAATGGCAAGGAGAAATGATGAGGTTTAGATGCAAAGTATATGCAATTGCATATACTTCAAATGACACTTAGGAAGGTCCTTGTAGATGCCACAGCTCTGGTGTATCAAATGGTGTGAAAGGTGTGCTATGAAAAAAAAAAAAACCTTTCTGGTGAACTCGTTTGCATTAGGAGTTAGGAAGTATTCATTCTGCTCTTCCAACCTAAGCAATGTGCAAGAAGAGGAAAAAGAGTAGAAGTGAATAAGGTAAAACGATTTTGATGCCAAAGAAAGTGAAGGATGAAAGAATAACCATTTCATTCTTGTGGGAGAAATTATACTCCAAAGACATCAGTCATCTTCTGCACCAAATAGATGAAAGAAAAAGGAAGAGAATTCTTTCCACTTATGTTCTCCAAGACCAGGATCAGTGAAACTCTAGAAGGAAGACTAAATTAATAAAGCAACAACTGCTCTCTTTTACAAGCACTAATTGTTTCACAGAAGTCACCACAAATTTCCGTTCAAACTTCCAGTTGTAGGAATTGGTGAAATCCTAACCTGAGCAAGAGATGAAAGCTATCCTAAAATATCAAGAATAAATTAAACTGAGTGGGAGTCAGCTGTTGCCAGTGAAAATGCTACATCATCCAAAATCCATTAGATCTGCTACATTCAGTTGTATGTTGTCTTAAGCCTTCAATAGGATTTGAGCTTGCTGATAACATAAGATGTTATCTTAATCCTTTAGTATATTTTCAGCTTGATCTTAGTGAAAGTTTAGTTGCCTATGTTGATTAGAACTTGTTTGAGGGAGTTCTTTGAATGACAATATTTGTACTGCTTTTTCTGTTTCAGAAGATAATGTCTATGCTATACATATAAGAAATTGTATTTTCAATATGATCCTCTTTTATTTTTGTGCATTAGTTCCTCTTCCTATTTATGTTATTGGCTGAAAGTTTTGAAAAATATATTTTTTGGGGATTAATTGTATGGAAAATTTCATCTCAAGCTTCATTCTGTTAATAGCTGATGACATTGTTTTAGTTATGTAGTTATTGCACGATATTTTTAATGTCTTTACTCAGGGATTGGCTCATACTGGACTCATTAAGAAAGTAATTGAACTCATCAAGATAAAACTGCAGCTATGGTACATGATATGTAAATACTGTTTTTATTAATGTTGTTACACAGGGATCGGCTCATACTGGTCCAGCATTAACTCCTGCTGAAGTGTTGATTGCAATTCATGATATCGATCCTCAGAAAGATGGTGTTGCACTCAAGAAGGCAAGTTGTGGTCGCTTTTGATAATAAAGATATTCTGAGTTCTAACAGTTGGCCACTGAGAGGAAATTAATCTTGAACTAAATGAATATTTATGTTCTCAGATAACGGATGCTTGCACAGCTTGTTTTGAGCAACGAATAGTTTTTACACAGCATGTTCTAGCAAAGTCATTGAGCCATCTGGTAGGCAAGGATAAGCATGTGTTGTTGTTGTTATCATTATTATTATTATTTTCATATTGGATGTGTATTAATTGAATATCCTGACTTTCAGGTTGAACAAGTGCCACTTCCTCTTCTTTTCATGCGAACTGTTATTCAAGCAATTGATGCTTTCCCATCTCTGGTAACTGTTAATTCATCAGTTTTTTTTACTCTATAAGCCTGCTTGATCTTATATTATATTTACTTAAATATAAGATGATGATTTAATTTTTGGCAGCAGTCTATTATGCCCCTTAACCCCCATGAGCAGCATCAGAAGTGACTTATAAAAGACATACATGTACTGGAGTACTTCTTTCTTTCTTGCAATAAGGACAAAATATAATTCTGGCAGATGTCACATTGAAGTTTAATATTAATTTCACTTTCAGCAGATTTAGCTGTTCCTTCAGTGTCATTTGTGGGTGGAGTTATATGTTTTACTAGAGTAGTTTTTTTGTTTATGTGTAAACTTAAGAAATCAAGAGCTTCCACTATACAAACTTGTTAGACTTTCCCAGATCACAAAATTTATGCGATTTCATGTATTACATTAATACTTGAGCACTTCTTTAATTGCCTTAGTCCGGCTGTTTTGTATGCCCTCTTTTGTTTTCCTACCTAAATGTGACTTGGTTTTCATCTTTGACTACTTGTTTTGATTCTTTAATGTTACAAGGACTACACAGGAATTTCAAGTACCAGTTCTTGGAGTAAACTATATGTATTCTTTTGACACTGATTATATAAATGAATAGTTTATATACATATTTACTTCTGATGTTGACAATAATGGATTCTCTGAAATTGAATTATTTAGGTTAAATTGGTGTGGGTTTTGATACTTAACTTTTGACCAGCAAGTTATCCATAGAGAAAATGACAAGTGTGCAATCAACATCCTTAATCGACTATGGAATTGTTTTAGGTAAAATATTTTGGTTTAAACCCAGATCCATGTTTGATAGACTTGGATCACAATATCATGGTCTTTTGGGATGTGGATGCATATGATGATGCACAAAGGACTCTCTTTTTCACTGTTTTTTCCCAACTTTCTTTGAACATTTTTTAGAAAATGACTTGCTGCTTGTTCCAGATTATTTATGCTGCAAGTATTGTTGAACAAGTTGATGTTGTGATTGAGATGACATAACTATGTCATAAATAAGCAACTTGTTCTGTTATTATATATGAATTAGTTGAAAATTTTAGGTATTTCTAGGTCAGAGAGATTGTGCATTTAAGCTTTTTAAGTTAGTTTGTACTAGTTCAATTCTGACAATCAATGTTCGGATGAAAATTTCTGTTATAGGAGTTGTGAAGTACATTAAGTCAGCACTGATTGGAACTTTCTTAAAACTTGTTTATCTTGCTGCAGGTTGATTTTGTGATGGGTATTCTCTCAAAACTTGTGACAAAGCAGGTATTAGAGTCGTGGATTTTGTATTTTTTGTTCATTTGTTCTTACGTTTCTCCAATCATTGTTTGGAGAAGTTATTACTTGTTTGAGTGTATGATGAGTGAGTTTTTTGCCAAAAATTTTTTACCCACTCAAGCTATACTACGATTTGCCTTGTAATTTGGCCAATACCAGTACATGTTTCTTGGACTTTCCTTCCATTTACTTACAATTCATCGTGAATCTAAGCCACTACAAATGACTTCTGTGTGTTCTTGCATTGAGGAATATGTATTATATCCTCTGGTAATCTTAATGTTGCAACTCAGCAAGGGTGTTGTAACAGATAAGATAGAGATATTTTGGAGATGTTCATTTTTAGAACATAAAATGTAGTGTTTAGCTGTTTATGTTGTAAATTGGAAGACATTCTCTCTTATATTGTGAGGTTAAAAGCTCTATCATGTTGCATCTCTCATTCTTTTATTACATTACCTTCTATGGATGCCGACATGTCGTAAATGCTTTTGCTATAGTTCTTGCTCTGAATGTTCATGACCAGTCTCCTTTAATCAATTTTGTGTCTTATAGTACATTTTTGGTTTCTTTAGCCTTTATATGTCATGTTTTTGCTATAGTTCTTGCTCTGAATGTTCATGACCAGTCCCCTTTAATCAGTTTTGTGTCTTATAGTACATTTTTGGCTTCTTTATCCTTTATATGTCATGTTTTTGCTTCTTTATCTGTATTGCTTACCCCATTCACTGTCAAGATCTCATTTCAAATTTGATTAAATATCAACTTATCTTATAAATACCGCTTTTGTTGGCTTCAACTTTGTGGTATATATGAAAGTTATTTTGCTTGGCTTTTTACTATGTTGATGTCAGAACATTTCTTTGTTCAAAACAGACTTATACCATTCCAATTTCATTTTAGCATTTTTTTTCTTTCATGCAGATATGGAAGATGCCGAAGTTGTGGGTGGGATTTCTGAAATGTGCTTCACAAACGCAACCTCATTCTTTTCATGTCCTACTACAGGTGTTAATTGATTCTCTTCCAAATTGTTCCTTTTTATCTGTGCTCCTAGCTTAATGTTATACTGATGCCAGCTTACTGCTTACAGTTGCCATCGCCTCATCTTGAAAGTGCTCTAAATAGGCATCCTAACTTACGCATTCCTCTTGCTTCCTATGCCAATCAATCAAGCATGAGGACCTCATTGCCACGGTACTTGTTATGATGTTGTTTGGTTGATTTGTTTTATCAGAAGTTTAGATTACGCAAGGTGCATGATATTTTTAAGACATGCCAGAAATATATCAGTGTGAGAGAATGATTATAGCTTTGATGTGTTCAAAGATCGTATATGGAAACTGAAAACACAAGAATCAGGTTCCCATATGATGAGAAGTGGTGGCGTAGCAAAGCAATGCAAGGAAGCTTTGAACCCCTAAATCCATTTTACTTTACTAGACCTATTTTTTATTTGAAGTTTAGCTAGCCAGTTTGACCATTTTTGTTTTTATTTGTCTGCTTTGACTTGGTCGGTTTTTGTGTGTGTGTGTGTGTGTGTGTTCACTCACGCCTGCATAATTGGTTTGTTTCTTGCTCCTTGTTCCTTTTTTCTTAAAGGTTTTGTGGATAAAAATGATGGAACAAGCAATAGCTTGTTTCATGATGAATTTGCTTGGATGTTATGACTTTGCGTTGACAGGACCTGTTAACAGGACCTCCTGAAACGGACTTCTGGCATCTTACGCACTATGGGACCTTCAGCATATAATTTGAACAATAGTTTGTTTTAATTCTTATATTGTTATATGATGGTAACTGTTTTCTCTTTGATGTGGTTCACGCTGATGTTAGTTTCCATTGTCATGTGCAGGCAAACCCTTAAGGTGTTGGGCCTTCTTGATGAAGAACAGCAAACTCCAAAATCATCTGTCCCCACAACATTGCAAACTTCAGATACGGGTTCTTCAATTCATGGTGCGGCACTTACATGATCAGTACAGCTTCTTCATGATTGACCCATTCCAAAGAGAGCAACTTCCTGGCTCTTGTGAGGGGCCCTGTGGTAGCAAATTATGGGAACTGACAGTAGCTTGCTACTGAACACGGTGCCAGTTCAAGAACAAACACCCATGGCACATTCAAATTCATCAGAATATGAGGCAAGGAATTACATACAGGACCCAGGCCACTGGCTGGTACAATATTTGTCCCATTTATCGGTGGATAGATCATGTCCTAAAACGAGCCCAAGCTGAAAATGTAACTTAGCTGTGTATGTTATCGGTCAAGAAAAATAGTTATCATCATTGAGTTCCATTTTGTCTTCTAAGTAATTAGCTTGTCAGGTTCATGTTACCAATCAGAGAAACTTAAGCTGCTGCTTGGACACCAGATTTAAATGTGGGTGTCCTTGGAGCCTCAAGCTTTTCAGGCATCTTTTAAATTGGACCGGTTTCTTTCGGTCATCAGATTGTTAAAACATTTATGTAATCTTTTCTGTGCAATCCGTTTTGTTGGTTGCGTTGTAAATTATGAATTGATAGTTAGCGAGATTTAGATCTAGGTATGTTTTTCAGTGAGATTATCTAGGTGAATTTCCTTATGCATGGTCATGCAGTGCTCTCTATTGCATGTCTCTGTGGCACTTTCTCCTGAGTTTTTGGATCGAAAATGTCGTTGTTGTGGGAACATTTTCTTGATGTTTTCTTTCGTGGTTTCTGTTGCAAGTTCTCATGTAGAATAAGCTGTGAACATTTGGGAGTCATTTGGAGAAGAGCCATTTTTTCTTACAACCCAGTGGCTCCATTTAAACCCAGCATTAATGGCTGTGGGATGAGATGGCTTTTCCTGTAATTTTTTCTATTTAATTCTACTTGATCCGTTAAATTAGATTCAATGTTTTGCAATCAGGAAGATATCCAGATTTAAGAAAAAATAAAATCTAAAAGGTAAATATTAATGTCATCGATCGATTTCTATTTTCAGGTGTGCTGTTTCTTAATTCATTTTAATTGTCTTTGAGAAAAATAAATATTCAAACTGGATAAAATTTAACTTTGAAATTAGTTGGATTCAGATTAGGAAGAAATTGGTGGGTATGCATAGCATTGTGATTAATCCACATCAACATTGACACCCTTAAAATATACAACATATATCTCTCTTCTAATGATAATAATGATTTTATTATTTACATATCGAATTTTAAGTTTTAAAAACTAAGAATAAACTGATCGGTAGAAATGTAAGATATATTTGAAGTATTTAATACTATTTTTTGTCCTCCTAAAGTCATGATTAATAGTGATTAATCTAAGTTAATTGGATAAGAGTTAATACAAGTGGCAATATATGAATATTATACACACACACACACATATATATATATATACTCACGAAATGTATAAATATTATATATGTTATATTTAAAATATAATTTATTTATATACTATTTCCAAACTTTGAAATGCTAGGAATATAAATGCCCTATATATAATAATGTATATATTTATATGTATGAAACGTTAGAGAAATATATATCTTATACTAAAATTTGAAAGAGTAAACATATTATTTGTAAAATTTAAAAGGATAGATATGTAAAAGCGTCAAATCTCTCTCTCTCTCTCTCTATATATATATATATATATCCGAAATTGACGGTTGCAGTTGGCACAGTATTTAATGCATCAGGTGGTGTCATGCGTGTCACTTCAGCTGTTGGAAGCTCTGTCCGCCGTTGCTTTGTGGCCTCGGCACCAGGGGGAGCTCCTCCAATTCCCGACGCCTTGCCTCCCATTTCTTCCCCGGTCTCCCTCCAATAACGGAGGTCCGAACGTGTTGCTCTCATATTCTATCTAATCTCCAGGTTCGTCCTTCGGTTTCAGAAAACCAAGATATCGTCGTTTCCTCTGCTTTCCGCGATTGATTCGCCTGAAGCTGGATCCCTATGGTTCTCATTTCGCTGTTCCCTCATCTTTCCAGGACCAATTTCCTTGCGTTTGAGAAGAACACCGGTCTTTGTCTTATGGCTTTGGGTTCTTGCCTTTCGCTGCTGATCTGATGTAACGTTTTGCGCTTTTAGTTCGTCGATGTTGACATTTATTTTCTCATGAAAAGATCTTTGGGATTCATCAAAATGTTCGTTCTGGATTGAATCCCGATTTATCTGGCACTCGATTTGAATAAAAAGAAACATAAATCTGCGCACGACAAGTTCTTGTTCTAATGATTGATTGTTTGGCCAATGTTACGTGGGAAATGTAATTTATGATACTTTGATTCGATCAATTGATAACTTGTGATGGGATACACCGGTAATAAAAATCGATATATCCTCTGGAATTTTGTGTTGCAGGTAGGTAGAATCGGATACCATGGTGAAGGACACCGAGTACTATGATATATTGGGTATCAGTGTTGATGCATCTGCTGCTGAGATAAAGAAGGCCTATTACCTCAAGGTGACAAGGCAATCTCTTCACCTATAAATATATGTATTGATGGTTGTTCCGATCGTTTACAGGTTTCCTGCCTTCTACCATTGTGAAAAAAAAAATGAATAAATAAATTGTTGAAAATAAAGGAAAGGGTGCACAAATCTCAACCAATGAAGGCCCGGGAGAGTCTTTATATTATTGAAATTTGCCTAATTTGTTAGAGGCGAATTATTTACAAGTTTCTATTAGCTGAATGCTCCCAAAACCAAATTTATCTTTCTTCCATGAAGAGCTATTAAATCATTGTACATATTCATTTAAACACTAATTGCATTATTTTCCGCTTGTCTAAGACGACCTAGAACAAGAAAAATATGCCTTATATTGATCAATTTGTCACTTAACCATACTTGTCCTTTAATATTGATCATTTTGACCTAACGACTTCTCATGTTTTTTTTTCTAGAATTTTTTTCCTTGGTTCAAAGAAATGTCTTTGTCATATGCATGGTCTTAAATAAACTAAAACAGGTTTCTCATGACCTAGTTTTGAGATTTCTTTTTTCAGATATTTCTTGTGTCACATGATGCTGAACTTTGAATGGCTGGATCTCCTAGGTTTTTATTTTCTCTGAATTAGTTAAATTTAAATTATGAATACTGATTGATAAGTGAGATTTGCTAATCTTTGTCTATTCCATTTTGTAGGCACGCTTGGTGCACCCAGATAAGAATCTTGGAGATCCACAAGCTGCTCATAACTTCCAGGTGCTTAATTTGTTCGATGGACCTTGTCATGTTATAACTGCAATTGGTCTTGATTTATTACATGCTTTAAAATTTTTTTGCATTATTCATCCAATCTAAGTTCCTTTATTGTGATTAATTTGGATTTTCTGGTTAGAATGCATCAAATCTGAGCCTCAAATCTATTCAGTGGTTCAATTGATTGACATGATTTGAAGAGCTCTAACTTACGGTCATTTAAGTTTTGTGGAGATTGGTTCATTGTTAATAACATTATGTATGTTCTGCTTGGATGCTTTACAGGTATTTATTTTAGTTTCAATCCTCCAACTAAGCCCATCTTAACTTTGCATTTCTTGTAGTACAGTACTACAGTTCACTGAACCATGAAACTATGATGGAAATAATTCAATACTGGTTACTTCCTTTTTTATAATCCAGAAGTGACAGTGTAGAAAACATCCTAAGACTTGCATATCTTTTCTACTCTGCCACACTGTTCCTCATAACTCTATTAAGAAGAAAAGCATTTTGCAAATGACAGACCCTCGAAGGTTGTTTTTATGATAGAAGGGAAATAACAGACTTTGCTCTATGGTTGATGGTCTCAACATATTAATTAAGATAATGAGGCAATGGAGCAAATTCCCACCTGGATATTCAGTTTGCCGGAAATTGGTCAAACTTGCTTGCAAATAGAAACAGTTACAACTATTTTAACGTTTTGAAAATGCATGTCTTTCATCATTAAATTATTACTGATTTAAATAGTTTTAATGTGTAGGTACTTGGCGAGGCTTATCAAGTCTTGAGTGATCCTGCAAAACGTGAAGAATATGATAAGCATGGAAAGGAAGGTGTTCCCCGGTATGTCCATTAAGAAAAAACATAACTTTCCATATAATCTGTATGGAAAACATTGGTTGTAAAATTTCTAACTTGATCTTTGATTTTTTACTTTAAAGTATGTTAGCAAATGCATCTCAAAATAAAGTTTGTAGTTATCTGAATTTGTTTTTATTCTAAGAAACCTTGTTCGTATGTTGCAATGGTGTCATACCTTTGGTATCTCTCAGGGATTCGATGGTAGATCCTGCTGCTGTCTTTGGGATGCTTTTTGGAAGTGAGTTCTTTGAAGATTATGTTGGACAACTAGCTTTAGCAACCATAGCTTGTGTAGAAGTTGAAGAAGAATCACAGGTTCCAGAAACCCGGAAACAAAGAGTGCAAGAGAAAATTAAGGTATCTGACACTAGAAAAGAATGTTGGATTTTTTTAGAATAATTTAAAAGTACATTTTTATCTTGAAATGAGGATGCATTTGTGAATTTTTATGGATGAATTGATCATAGTTTCTGATTCTTAACTAAATGGTAAATAGCTCCACTAAGTTATTACCTTCAATAAATTTAGCTTAAGGCTATGAAATTTGTGATGAGAACATCTCATTTTTACTATATGGTTGTAATAGACTTTTTCTGCATCATGACGTTTTTCTTTTAAGAACATATTGCACTCCTGAGTATTTGCCACTGGCAACTTGTCCAGCACACTTGTGATTTATCTAGTGCTATCCTTTGTACACATTTTTCCTTAATTAGTTGTAGCATTGAAAAATGATCTGATGATCCTTGCCAAAATATGCAAAAGTACGTGAGCCATATTGTTGGACGTAGAAACCATGTTATCAAGCCAACCACAACATCTATATGCCACTTGTTTCTTCTACCAGATCTCTAACAGAACTCTTTAAGAATACACTAATGACTAAAATATGACTAAATTGGTTTTGCCAATGAATATGATGCCTGGCAAGCTACCTCTATAACTGGACAGTCAGACTAGACTTTTTATCTAGCAAAGGCAATGTTAGGCGTGGGCTAGGCATAGTTTGTCTTATATTATTGATCTTAATCAATGTCGGACACCATCATGTAGGAAATTTCCTAGCACATGTTAGGTACCAGCATTCATAATTTCATGTATTGGTCAAGGATCAAACCAGTACTGTACCAGTCCATATTGATGTACTGAATATTGGTACATCGATACATACTGACATTTGGAAAAAATATGAAAAAAGGCTGAAAAAAATTGCCCAGTACAGGACCTATACCACCCTTTGGTGGATGGTACAGGCCCGACCATAGTGAGTGGTATATGCCCTACATCGGATGGTACATGCCTTATACTGGATACACCCCAAATTAATCAGGTCTGCATATTGGTAGACTGTCGGACTGCCTGCATCGAACTGTATTGGGTGTATCACAACCCTTGGTAGGTACTAAAAAACCAGGATTCATATGTCGGTGCACTCCCACATTTTAGCCAGCATCACATTTTTTCCTTGATGGCTGTTATGAGACATGCTGCTGAATGCTGATACCTCTAAAGAAATAGGAAATAAAAGGACAATTAAAGAACAAATCTAGGAACAAAATATGTATAACACTAGCCTAACTCCTCCAGCATTCCCTCCTCTTCTCCTGACCTCACTTCTCTAGTCTAGGTAAGGCAATGACCAGGTGGCATGAGATGCAAAGGAAGTAACAAATTTGGAAAGTAGATGGCTCAAGAATCTTCTACTGGCATACCAGGAAATTTGCAGTACTTAAATTATTGCTTCAAACATATTGGGACATTTTTTTAATGTATTATAATGTGATATATATATATATACATATATATGTGTGTGTGTATATATACATATATATGTATATATATATACATATATGTATATATATATGTATATGTATATATATGTATATATATATATACATGTATGTATATGTATATATATACATATACATATATATACATATACATATACATATATATACATATATATACATATGCCTGTATATGTATATATGTATAAACATATAGATAGCATGGTGAGTTGAATGATTGTTTCATAATCATGATCATAGATTGTCTATTTTGATTTTCTTGCCAAAGCACATTGTTGTTTGGATCTGATTCCCATTCACATTCTTATTACTACTGTTTGATGGTTGAACATTTGCTGCTATTCTCTTGCTGATGTTTCCATCTTTGATGTTATTGTACCATCATCATTTAAAAAGAATAAGATAAAATAAAAATATGCTTTGGTTTAGCTTGTTAATTTTGCTTCTCCGTGTCAGCAATGTGGCTTAGAAATCATAAATATACTGTGCTTTTCTGGTGCAGATTATGTATACCTCTCTTACTCATTAGATTTGCTTATGTTATAAGCCTATACCATGATAAGTTTGAATTTCCAAGTGCAGGAATTACAGAAAGAAAGGGAACAGAAACTAATCCAGGTTCTGAAAGATCGCCTTCATCTTTATGTGTCTGGGCAGAAAGAACAGTTTGCAGCTTGGGCCAGCTCTGAAGCTCGTCGTTTATCTCAAGCTGGTAAAGTTCTCAGCTTCTTCTCCACTCCCATTTGTCTTTTTCCTTTATGTGCTCTTTTTATCACATGCAATTCATGATGGATAGGACAGTAAATAGAGAATGATTATTAGAGTTGAAGGGTCAAAGAACCTGGTAAAGTAGACAAGGGACCGAGAGATGACAAAATTCTTTTTTTTCTTCACCAATCCCTGTTTACTGAGTAGAAAATAGTATCGATGTTTGTATCACAACCTTGAATATAGTAAAATTTTAGTGCTTTTGAAAAATTAATATTTGGCATAACTATAGTTGGCTGGTGGTTGCAGATCTAGCCATCACAAGGTGCTATGCAGCCATTCAGGCAATACCAAACAATTAGATCAGTTAAAAAGATCCACGCTATTTAAATGGATGCATGCTATGTCTTTGATATATGATTATCTCTAATTTTTTTTATTTGTATATTGTATGTGTTATATGATCTTAAACAATTGTAGTTTCTCTGAAGAATTCTTGTGATCCTCTACAAAGAACTCTCTCTCACAACGCATATGTGGTGTATTGCTCAGCTATGGCACCCATTAGACTAGCATCTGTAATGTATATACTTGAACTAAAAACTTTCTATTAAAGACAATCTGATTCCATGTAATCTTCAGGATGAACTGTTAAGGTTGCTTCTTACAACCTCTAGGTGTTCAGGTTCTGAAATTACAGTCTACTTGTAGAGGTCAGGCTACACATGTTGACTCTCCCAAGATCTCGTATTGGTGATAGTTTCATGGCATCCCTTGGCATGAAGTAAGGTTACTCTTTTGCAATCTAAATAACCAGTAAAGCATGATCTCTCTGCTTGTAATGGTAATACGCATTCTCCTACTCTTTCATATAGTGCATACTTTCTGCTCGTGGATGAGATTTAATTGAGAATGTTACTGGATTTACTCCCTTTCCTTAAATCACACCTGCAAAACTGAAATTACTAATTTTCAGCTTTTGGGGAGGCTATGCTCCACACCATTGGATATATATATGCCAGACAATCTGCGAGAGAAATTGGAAAGAGCAGGCGATATATGGGCATGCCATTTATCGCTGAGTGGGTACGAGATAAGGGTCACCATATAAAATCACAAGTTAATGCAGCATCAGGTACTTACCTGACTTTTCTTCCCTATTTTTTTCTGGTTTGATTGTCATTAGGCTTCTGCTAACATTATCCAAATTGTTTCTCAATCTAGGTGCTGTTGCACTAATACAGCTTCAGGAAGGGATGAAAAAACTTGAGGGGTCTGAAGAAGAGGACCTTATGAAGAACTTCGAAGAGAAAAAGGATGCGATGCTTGGTTCTTTGTGGAAAATAAATGTGCTAGACATAGAATCAACTCTTTCACATGTTTGCCAATCAGTAAGCTTCATTGTCTTATATGTCCATGCAACATATTGCATTGAATGTGGCATACATGTGAAAATAAATAATTACTAAAGAATGCAAATGCTGTTATGGAGGCACTGCATCAATTGCATATTTGAATATCCTGATTGTGCTTTAGAGTTTTCCATCAGCTAAATTCAAATGTCTGGTTGAGTTCAGGTTCTGAAAGATAATAGTGTTTCCAAGGATGTGTTGAAGTTAAGAGCCAGAGCACTGAAGAAGATGGGAACAATTTTCCAAGTATGTGAAATTTCTTACCCAAAGGAGCATTTTTGTAATGCTGATTTCTTCCTTTCTGGACAATATCTCATTGAGATGATTACAATTAGATGACTCAGAGAATAATAGATATAAACCAGTAGTATTTAGAAACATACATACATACATACATACATACATACATACATACATATATAGTGCATATATCAATTTTTTTTAGATAAAAGAAACTTCTGTCCATGGCCTCACTAAAAAAATTTCATTCATTAGTCATACCTTGAGTAGATTTTGAATGCTTCCATCTTTGTAATTAGAGGATTTCCAGCACAATTGTGGGTTAATAAGTCTTACGCATTTCTAATCATTCAGTTTATTTTAGCATTCCCATCGACTTAGGCATGGTGATAGGACATTTTTCAAATATAGTATAAGAAACTCCATGCCATTTATTAACTTTCACTCTTACACTACTCTGAATCTGACCTGAGAATTATTACTAATAGACTAGATGAACTTACAATGCGGTGACTTGCAGTTATCATGGTGAGCAAGTTTGTCTAAACTCTAAATGTCATATTTTCTTCTGAGCAGGGTGCTAAAGGGCTTTATAGGAGAGAGAACAGTCTTCGCCTTGAGGATGGCAGCGGCGGTGCCATGCCATAAGAAGTAGCCTTATGAAACACATATATGATTTGCTGTCAGTGATGTTCATGGTGAAGAAGGCAATTGATGCGAGAAAGTTAATGCTGGAAATATGTTGGTAAATTTATCTCAGCTGTTCATGTCTTGGGGCACGAGGCTTGATTTTATCCAGTTTTTTTTTGTCGATGTTAAGTCATACATTTATAAAAGATTTTGATGTTTGGCATTATCTTTCAGATAAATCTTGTGCGATGTACCAAGAAATTTCTTCTCAGCTTTTCTTTTCCTCCTTGAATGCTTCAAGAATTTTTTTTCTCTGTTTCTGTTCTAGAAGTTATTTGTTGTCAATAGCTTAATACAGATATTGATTGATTTGCGTATCATATACAAGCATGACTCGTAGTCCAGTCCAAGCTAATGATTTGGTTTGGACTATTCATAGTTTGTTTAGTAGCTATAAACACTATAAATTTTTATTACCATTCTTCAATAATAAATCAATATAAATATTATCTTTCTCAAAATATATAAACATAAGCTTAAGGCTAATGAGAAAAAAATAATTTTTTTTGAAATATATGAAAACCTTCTTAATTCAGGCCTCTTTACAATGTTGTTGAATAGATTTATAATGTTTCAGTTTGTTAATAAATAATATTGTGATCTGATAAGACTTCATCTTTTTTAATTTTTTATTTTTTCATGATAAGTATACCTAAATATGAGGTTATATGAGAAAAAAGAATTTTTATCTTTATTTATTTTGAAATATGTCAAAACACTCTTAATTTTCTTGGGAAACAAATCATCTCATATATATATATGTATATGTATATATATATATTTATATATATATATATATATATATATATATATATATATATATATTAAATACGATATTTTCAAACAGAATAGACATGTAAATAAACCCCAAAATAAAGTGGGTTTGATTTGGCGCGGTTTCATATTTTCTTGATCTGATTTTTAGACCCCGTCCATAACAACCCAAACCAAATCCCTCCCTCCTTCTCTCCCTCGTTTCTCGCTCATTCGAACAAAGACGAGGAGCGGCCGAGTGCCAAAGAGAGAAGAAAAGCGCAGCGAGAGAGATGGTGGCGTCATCGTCGGCGGCGGAAGGAGGTGAGGGAGCATCGTTGGCGTCGGCATCGTGCGGGGACTGGGCCAAGCGGCGGGTGAGCTACTTATACGAGCCGACGATCGGAGACTACTACTACAGGCAGGGGCACCCGATGAAGCCCTACCGAATCCGCATGGCTCACAACCTCATCATCCACTACCGCCTACACCGCCTCATGAAGGTCTCCCGCCCTTTCCCGGCCACCGCCGCCGACATGATCCGCTTCCACTCCAAAGAATACATCGACTTCCTCGCCTCCGTCTCTCCCGTCACCGCCGCCGCCCTCGCCTCCTCCTCCTTCGCCCGCCAGCATAAGCGTTTCAACCTCGATTACGACTGTCCCATATTCGAGGGCCTTTTCCAGTTCTGCCAGGCATCCGCTGGTGGTTCCATCGGCGCGGCTGTCAAGATCAACCGCGGCGATGCTGACATCGCCATCAACTGGGCTGGCGGTCTCCACCACGCCAAGAAGTGCGGGGCCTCCGGCTTCTGCTACGTCAACGACATCGTCCTCGGCATCCTCGAGCTCCTCAAGTTCCACAGAGTAAGGCGACTCTTCATATTCCCGATACCAAATCCTGACAACATATTCATCTTTTTCTTCCATTGCCGTGACTAGGTTTTGTGCTTATTAATCTTTCTTCTCTCTTCCATTGCTACGAAACGATATTGTGACGCTTTTTTATTGGTTAGTAGTTCTTGGTGATTCAAGCTGACCACATGGTAAGTAGGTTTCATATTTGTTTTGGTTTCTTTTTCTTGGATTTTTGGATATAAAAATGGGTTTAATCTCGTGCTTCACACGGCTAGTGTATTTAAATTATTTAGGTCTACAACTTGGTTCGATAACTTGATATTTGCTTTGGAACTTGCCAAAGAAAGAACAGCTGTGTGGAATTCGCTGCAAAGGGTTGCCCAAATGTTTTGAATTATAATTGATGGCTAACACAACTCCACTCTTTTATCTGGCGTTGCAATCCAGAGATTAAGTTTAACCATAACCACATATTCATCTCATCATACTTATCTTAGAAACACGTGTTGTTTCCGAGCTGGTCAATATTCTAATTCATAAAAGCATATTTGATCACTAACTCCAAGGTAGAAAAAATTAAGAATAACGAAACATATTTGATCTAACCCTTTACCACCTATTATTTTGATTAAGACAACACATACTATTGTTAATAGTGTTTGGATGACAAAATGTTCAAATGCTATGTTAAAGTAATAATATGGCGCTTGTACAACGGAAGCTCCAATGGACGCTACAACTTTTCTTTATTAACATTACATATCATGACCAAAAATCTAGGTTGACAAAGCATCTGAATACATTTCAGTTGATGTGGAAATGGAAGCACTGCAAATATCCATATTTTATATATTAAAATCATGTTTTGGTGAGATTGCTATGATTAGGATATTGGGACATCTTTTGTGATTGAAAACACATAATAGTTGATGTTTGAAACTTTCTCAAGTACAGCCCTTTGCCTAGTCCATAGCAAATGCTGACTACTAAGAAAATTTTGTGGGTTGTTAGTGTCTGATATTTTTCTTATTTATTGGTTGCTACACCAATACACCCTGTTTTCTCTTGGTGTAAATACCTAAGGTCGTCATGTGAACTTTTTGGCATCTTTGGTTTGACAAATTTATGGTTCATGATCTCCACTTGGACTTGAGACTATCATGTTGCAAAGAGGCTGTCATCCAAGGTTCTGAATACCGTACCATATCGATATACTGATCAGCTGTTGGTACGGTACATACCGATCTGTACTGAGCATACCGACATGCAAGACACTAAGGTGTATCAATGTACTGCCCATACAAGTCCTCTATCGTATTGGTACATACCGAGCGGTACGGTATGGTATTGCAAACCATGCTATCATCTCAACCTAAGAAATCATCTCTGTTTTGTTTATTTTATTGGTTTTTAGGTGTCTTTAAGTACTTAATTGTTACGTTTCTGTTAGTAGCTTGGCTGACATTTCTGTATCTGATGCATTCATGTTTCTTTGGCTGTTAAAACAGTGCACTAAAGAATGTAGTATGCTCCAAATGTACTGAACTGGAACAACACGCCAAAACTTATAAATTCAGTACTGAACTGAGTCGATGCTGCAGTAGGCTGGGCTGCTTGTTTCTGGGCCATATGGATTCCCAATGAAGCTGCCTCCAGGGTTCAAGTTGGTTGTCAGGGTGCCAGACCAGGTCAGCACCTGTTGGACCTGGAGCCTTTGACTAGGCTAGATGCAGTCTGGCCTGGTTAGGTTCTCAGCTGGGCCAAATTTGGCCCAGTGCTTGGTTCCAAACAGGTTCAAATATATGTATTTTTCCTAAAACAACTGATCCAATTAAGTAAATTGTCAAATTCCATAATGGCTCAATCAACTAGTTTATTTTTAAAAGGTAAAAGAACAGCAAAATAACCATGATCTCAACTATGATGAGAGGAAAATGAATAGATCTTTTATAATAGGGGTCTATAATTCAATTTAAACTTCATGCTTCATATGATCCCTCAATACAAATACAAAAGCTATTTGTAAAATTAAATAATTTGTGTGCTCCATATAATTTCCAAAATTTAAATTCATGGTCATAATCTTCACAAGACATCATCATCATAAAATATAACAAAATAGTTCTAGAAAAACAAATAGAAATTCCTATAGATATGTTGACAGGTGATGCCTCACCTTCTTCCCCCTCTTCCCTGACAGATGATGCTACCCCCAATGATTTGCGAGGAGGATTATAGGGGAATTTATAAGGACAAAAACTCCTTTTTAGAGTCCAAAATCTTCATCTCGCCACATTAAAAACAATTAACAATAGAATATTCAACTTTAACTAGGCCTCTTTACTTTTCCACTAACTAAACTTACTCATCAATTTGAAAGTAACTTAAACTCTAAATCTTTGATTCTGTGCCAACAAAAAATAAAATTTCTAATTCCTAAAATCATAGATCATCTTACCAGTTCGTATCACTGTACCGACTAGCCGTTGGTACGGTATGTACCAATATACCAATTACCAACACACGGTATGGTGAGGTATTATGATAGACTAGTATGCATCACCTATGTGTTGAATCTCGTATTTTAATGATGAAACCAATTGATAAGTGTTTATGTTTTAATCTGCGTTTTGAGTGACGAAGGATGCTTCGATCAGGATGAGACAATTAAAGCAGGAAGAATCATGTTGTGCCAGAGGAAAACATGTTAGAAGATTAGACGTCGAGCCGGAAGATCGGTCGACATATCGACAGAAGACTGTGCCAAGAAGAGCGGATATTGTGCCAAGGATATTAGAGTTGCGGAGTCAACTGGCCGATTAGGCAATAGGCCGCAAGAGAGGAGGATGCGCCGAAGAATCGGACGAAACGTCGAGAGACCAATGATATGCCAGACAACATGATTAATGCTTAGTATTAATTGTCTAGATCGAAGTGTGTTTTTGCATGTTCAGGATTAACTACGATAGCAAGACATAAAGCAAAATGAAGTCCCAAAGTCAAGGACGCGATTTCGTTGGAAGTTCTACAGGAACCAACCGAGAAGTCTAGGAGCTTTCCGAAAGAAGCTCATTGGAACTCGCCAAGAAGATCGTCGTGAAGTCCAGGAATCGTAGTTAGCACGTAAGAAACTATACTTACGGACTTGTTTAGCTTAGAATATGTCTTAGGAATCGTAGTTAGCACGTAATTGGGTTTGGATTTGGGCCAACCCAATTAGGGGCCAGTTGGGCCGATGTAAGGACTGTGTTGGGTCCAATGAGAGGCCCAAACAGTGACCCAAGAGACAGCATTGTCGTGACATAGTCTTTGAGACTGTGTCAGGTGGTGGTACCGCCCAGTGCAGTGTCAGTGCCAGAATGACACTAGCGGTGGTATCGCCCAGTGCAGGCGGTGGTACCTCCCATGCTCGGGAAACCCGGGATGAGATGTTTTTAGGCTCCAAGTTTGAATTAACTTGAAGCCTATAAATACCCCTCTCATCCCTGGTTAAAGAAGACAAGCACAGAAAGTTTTAAAGTGAGAAAACGCTGTAGAAACCACTTGAGAAATCCCTCCTCTAGCTTAAACTTAGAATTCTGTTTAAAGAGGAGTGAGTGCTTGTAAGGGTTGTCTCCTAAACCCGGGAAAAGGAGAAGAGGGGTGTAAGAAGGAGGTTGATCTTCGCCTATTAAAGGAAGATCGATAGTAGATGCCGGTGGCCTCGACGGAAGAGGAATCGACGAACTTTAAAATCTGGTTAGCATTTACTTCTTGCTATTTACCTTATTGCGAACTGAATTCCTCCTTCACTACATTTCCGTACAATTTCAAGTTAACATCTTTTCGTCGGAAACCGGTTTTAATCGAAACGAAAGGATTTGAAGACGTGATTTTACTGCTGCACTAATTCACCCCCCCTCTTAGTGCCGCTCTTGATCCTAACACTAGTTGGTCCACTATCGGATCGATAGGTACCACCCATATCGAGCGGTATACCATGGTACAACGAACCTTGCCTAAAATATCCCAAATCAAATCACAACTAGATTCGAGATATAACACAAATTCTTTACTTGTATCTCTATTATGTTCTCGTTGAAGATATTACATACTACATAGTTTGTGGATTATAAATATGTAAGGTTTTGTTTTCTGAGTTTTTGTCTTATATTGCAACTATAAATGTATAATCATGTAGTGATTACTGGGTCTTTAGATTTGTTGTTTGCATTATTCCCTTTTTGAGCCTAGCCAAAATAGTTGGGATTTTATGTGTTGTTATACGTTATGTTTACATTTTGACTTTGTCTGTAATATCAATGATAGTTTATTTGTTGGACAGTGTGTTCTCTATGTGGACATTGATATCCATCATGGGGATGGTGTTGAAGAGGCTTTTTTCATGAGTGACAGAGTCATGACTGTGTCATTCCACAAATATGCAGAGAGAAACTACTTTCCTGAAACTGGCAATATAAAAGAAGTTGGATTTGGGCAAGGAATGTACTATGCTTTAAATGTTCCTCTAAATGATGGGATGGATGATGAAAACTTCCGGGGACTCTTTAGGCCTATCATTCAAAAGGTGATGGAGATTTACCAGCCTGATGTGGTAGTTCTCCAGTGTGGTGCTGATTCATTAGCAGGTGACAGACTAGGTAGCTTCAACTTGTCTGTGAAGGGGCATGCAGATTGTTTACAATACCTTAGATCCTTCAATGTCCCCATGATGGTTTTGGGAGGTGGAGGTTACACAATGTGCAATGTTGCCCGCTGCTGGTGCTACGAGGTTGTTTTGCACATATCTTTGATTCACTACTATGTGATTGGTTGGAGCTGTTTATTGATTCATACCATGTACAATGTTTTGCAGGCAGCAGTTGCAGTTGGAGTGGAACCTGACAATAAGTTGCCTTATAATGATTATTATGAGTATTTTGGTCCCAACTACAATCTTCATTTTCAACCAAGAACGATGGAGAATAAAAACTTTCCAAAAGAACTGGAGAACATAAGGTAATTGTTAACTACAAATGTATCAGAATACATGCCTTTTACTAAGAGAAGCAGTGCAGAGTATCTGTATGCAATATCTCCACTGAGATAATTTTATATAAATATGCTATTTACTCAACCACACTCACTTAATTCATGATTTGTTTATAATTGATTACTGAATCTGTTTTAATTGTCATGTGTACTGCATATGTATATCTGTTAGAGGTTCGTTGTATTGAAGAACTAGAATAGCACAAAAAGTAATTCGTAATAAAAAAGAAAAAGAGCTAATAGAAACCCCAAACATACTTTGTGCCTTTGTGAAAAGCAATAGTTAGTTGCTAGAGAGTTGAACTTGCTATTTGAATGTGCACCTGGTCCTTTTCATTATCAATATGTTTTGTCCAATGTGCATTTTTTAAGGTTCTTTTTTCATAGTCAGGTTCTTATTAAAATATCATCTTCTTTTGATGTTTTGCTTTTATTGTCTAGTCCAAATGAGTTTGCAGGAATATGTTAATGGATCACCTTTCACATATTGAACATGCTCCAAGCGTGCAGTTCCAGGCAAGACCACCCGGCACAGAAGCTCCGAAGGAGGTGTATTTCTTCTTTAATCAAATCTACTGTCATTCTTTTTATATTTGTGATATAAGAAGATCTGATAACTATAAATTGATACAATGTAGAAAGATGAGGATATGGAAAATAGGACACAACCCAAACTTTGGAGTGGTGAGTATTATGATTCTGACAACCTTGAGGACGACAAAGAGCCTGAACCTGAAAATGTAGCATGATCAAGAGACTGTCAATAGAACCTAGTATACAGGTAATCCTTGCTTTGCATATCTATTTCTACATTTGTCTGTAAGTCTCATTTGATGTTTCATCAGAACCAATGCAAGTTCACCATTGAACTTCTTTTTTATGCTTTTGGACTCTCGAGCTTTGGTGTTCAAGCTGGAGGAGTGATATATTTATGTGTCAAATCTATATAATTATCTTGCAAACGAAATCTATTTAGTTATAAAAGCTGTTCTCTTAAATGTATGTCAACATAAAGAGCTTTTAAAGTTACTTGTTCATTTGACTCCTATTAGCACATAGCATAAAACTAAGACTTGGCTATAGGTACTAAGAGTAGGTAGCAGTTTGCCTTGAGTGTTCCTAAAGAAGGTGGTAGCATAAAATTCCACTGACCGTGCCACCTACTAGGTAACATAGTATACCAACTAATTGTACAAGAGAAATGGTATGATCATCCTAGATAAATTAGCAATTTTCTCAGTGAAATTTTATAAGAATCCAAATTGAGTTGTATCCACTGGTAAAGGGATGTTGCTATCTAGCCGTCCTTGTCAGGGAGAGTGATCAGATAGATTAATATTTATTTCTACAAAGTGAGACACTTGCTTTTTGTGTTCTGGATGTGGAAAAAATGTTGGGGAAAGGGTGAAAAAACAATTTAGGCAACATAGGTGGTAAAAGGCCTATACATGCGGACTCCTAGAATTAAATTACTTTAAAATTCTTGTAGACTTTGGATTGTTTATAATAGTTATGTAAATAAATGTAAGTTCACAAAAATTATATGAAAATAGACATTTCTCTTAGAAATATTCCTGCATTGATCGTATAAGAGTTTTTCGACTCCCCATTGTTTCAAATAAACATACTGTCAATTATGATTTTGAGATATTTTGACAGAAGATGACTTTTAAGATACTGCATGAAGTAGATGCAAGTGGAAGTCATGCTGTTGTGCTTCATGATAAAAAGCACACATAAAGAAAACTTAACAAACCAATGTTTGCACAATTGCTATTATTTTATTACACAATCATTTCTTTTATTACACAACCAAATCTACATGATTTCTGGGCTGACAGCTCGTAATGTTATCTGATGGTTTTAGACTTGTGTACCCATTGAGAAACCACTATATGCAGGCTTGGTCATTCATGATCCCCCTAAGCATCTCAAAATAAAAAAGAAGTCCTATATTTTACTTCTGAAGATCACCTTAACATCATCTGCAAGACCTATTTGTTACCTCTACCTGACTCAATTTACAGGTGTATCCTGCAGGAAATTAAAGTGTTCTGTTATTCATTTTCTTAGGTGTCTTTGAAAAAAAAAGGCCTAACATAGTAACATTTATATTTGTCACAATAGGTCTTGGAAGATTGTTCAACTTAATCACCTTTCTGTAAGAACAATAGGGAGCAAAATATGTGTTTTGAGGCATAAAGATTTCCAAACTTGTATTCAGAGACATCTTAGACCTCCACATCTTGGATGGCTGATGCGTCGTTGGTTCATGATGTATTGACTGCATATTGTGATAGATTGATGATGTATCCAATAGATTTTGATGACTATGACATTCATGAATATTATGGATTTTCATAGCTGTGAAAATCAAGCTCCAATGATGGATTAATTATTACTTAGGTTGATTTGCTATTTGCTGCATCTGTGACCTTTGATGAGTCTGGGGCTTCTTTTCTGTAAAAAGTATATATATATATATATATATATATATATATATATAGAGAGAGAGAGAGAGAGAGAGAGAGAGAGAGAGAGAGAGTACAGGGAGCAATAGTTAGTGTATGGTAGAGTTGTGATGCACCAGGTAAGGCTGTGCATATTGATCACTGCCTTCTTTAAATCTCTTTTATCTTGCTTGTCTTTAACTAAAATTGCTGAGTAAACTAACACTCTTAAACATTCCAAACCACCAATTAAAAACATAATCATTCATATTTTATGTTAAATAAACGTTATACTGCATCACAATAAACATGCATTGATTATAAAATTGTCTTCACAAACATGCAAGGTTAAATTGAAGATGAATATGATGTGATGACTTAATTCACGATCACCAAATAACTATGCTAAAGTCTTTGTACTAAATGGCTCCACTTAAACTCAAATACTCAAATTAGACTTTTCTTCTTGGAAAAAAGCCTAGGCAGATGTTGGTGGTTGCTTTAGCAACATTGTCTCAATGAGATGTAAATTGATACTTTCAGATCGTAGAATAAGTTGTATCCTTTTAGAACTTGGTTTCTCAACAGTGTTGTATGATATTTGGCGATACTTCTTAGCCTTCAACTATATAACATCCTGCAATGACTTTATGGCCTGATATCTATACATTTCTATCTGAAGATATAATTCTCTTCTTTCAGTTATGTTATTGTAACACCATGTTTTTGATGCAGGATATATCCAAAACTGCAGCAGTTAAGTAGATCAACTAGCTGATGTTAATGGTCCATGTCAATATATTTCTGTGCAGATATGTTGTCTTGGTGGGTTTTTTTTTGTGTCATTAATACTCTTCATCATCATTAAAACCAGAATAAAATGCTGCAATGGAAAACCGGGAAGATCAACAAGCTTGCTGTTGTTCAATATAGTAGGTTATATCAAGCTCATTATTGGTTAAAGAGGAATACTTTTGGACAAATGTATATCCTTGACAGACTGTTTTTCTGTCCAATAGTTGAAATTTCTCGAACTATATCTTGCAGATCAACATATTTGCGGCACTATAACTTTTTCTTATCATGATTCTCATATCATTCAGAAATAACGTGATAGGAGCAATTTGGCCAGTACATAACTCTGTTGGGATATCCAAGTAGTTTCCGATGTAAAGTTTCCCCCAGTAGCTTGTCTTTAATCATTGCTGACTTGGAGTGAAGTGGTTGAACCTGTATTATTGTCTTCAGGGAAGGATTTTTTCTGATGTTTAACAGTACTTTGGAAATTCTGTAGTATTAGACCTGGCCAATGTTGTTCTCCCAAAATACACTGTTTTGTTTGTTCTTTGGTATGCAGATGTTCATTATTTTTATGTGCATACTGGTGTTTGGCTTCCGACCTCCAAACAACTTGCTAGCCATCAAGAGATCCAGATTAGTCTTATTCTCTTACAAATTCTCTAAGCTTATGTTCTACATGCTCGTTTCTTAATTGTGATCCTAGTTCTTTTGATGACTTTCCCCTCAACACTGTACAGTAAACATTGTGCCTGATTAATCTTTGGATGATATGCATTAATATTTTAGCTAGCGGTAAACGTTGTGCCCAAACAGACTTGATTCTCTTCGGCTTGGTCTTCCAAAGATCTTGAATCGAATCAATTCTATCGTTTCTCCAAAAAATTCAAGAAATCCATGTCTGATTTAAAATTGTAGTTAACAAATGTTACACATGTATTTGGTCTGTTTGGCTTGGGTTGTCAAACTTACATTTTAGATGGCTACTAACATGGACAGTTCAGCTTGGTTAAAATTTGATGCATCTCAGTGGGAAATTTTGATGAATTTGGATTGGTTCCCCTCATTTTTATTAGAAAAGATAGAACCTCGAGTCTGGTTTGATCGTGACAGACAGGAGATTTGAGCCCCACTTGCCTGTTGTGTTTGATGTCATCGTGACACACAGGTATATGTTAACCCGGCATAGTAATGTCTTCCTGATGACAGCGGTGAGGCAGAACTGCAATTCTGCCAGCATTATCCTATTGTCCTTGATGTGAATAATCATCAAGATGAGGGATATATGTTTTTTCTTTTTCTTTCAAGTAACTAATTCATCTCTTATCCTTAATTACATGAATTTCAGATCTTTAAACATTTTTTGAAGAACTGGAGGAGGAATTTTTAAGAGATGTAAGTGGAAAAGCTATCCTTTCACTGGTGCATTATAGACATTACATTGTACGGTGAACACCAAATCTTGGAACTCCTTTTCTTGTTCTTAGTGTTCATTTTCTGCAGTCATGAAATAGAATCCTCTGTATATTGTGGACAGTATGATTTACTCGACAAAATGATGGACTTTGGTTACCTGCAATACACTGAAGCTAAGATTCTCGGTGAGTTTATTAAGACAGATGCATACAAGACAGAAGTTACACAGAGGTCTCTGATGGCGGTCACAAATGCGGTGTCTTAGCGCAGTGAAGGGTTGTGATACAACAATAATGAAGTAAGTCATTTGTCCCTGTTGTGGGGATACCTGTTAATTACTGTTCACTAAATAATCTCTGGATTCTCTTTCCTTCTTTTGCAAGGTGCTTTTGGCCATGGTTGAAAGTGTCAATATACTTGTCAACAGCAATTGACAGATTATCCATTCTGATGTTGTTGGGGCATTGGAAATGAGAACCTTGAGGTGCATTTTCTTTCCTATATTTCTATTCTTATCTCATTTGGAGTATTGTGGCATAGATTTGATGAGAATATGAACCTCTTTGTTTGTCTGTGCCATTTTTAAGCTCACTACCACTTAAGTAATCATTTTTTAACAATTGGTTGATGCCATAGTTTATCTGCAATTTAATGTTAAACCACATTTCGGCCATGAAGAGTAAACTTCCATTGTGATGATATGTACGAGGGTGCAGATTCATCCATTAATAACTAAGATATTCCATTGACTCATGTATTTTTGTCTCATCTTTAACACATGGCATGATTGATATATGGGAAACCAAGGGATGATGCATGAGTTTTCTATAAAACAATTCTTTTTCCAGTATAAAGAAAAAAATTTGAACCACCTCGTTATTGGAATGCTGGACTAAACACTCCCAAGCATAATTTCCTTGGTTATATTGATGGAAAGGAGAACTTTGATGAGGAAATGTTGTTCTCTTGCATCTATTAATAAGATCAATTATTTTGCTGCAAAGTCCTTGAATTATCTGCAAATTTATGTATATAACAGTCTATGAAAAACTCTTTTATCTTTAATTTATCATTGTCTTACATGCGAAGCAGTTTAGGTGCATAAATAATATTTAGAAGAGGATAGGATAAACATTTTAGTTTATCATGTTCAATTTGGGGATGCCAGTGTGAGTGCCCTTGGCAAAGGTTAAGAATGCTTCTTTATAATATCCTTGGACCAATATCTAGAAGTGACCTACTTTTAGCAATGTTTGTAAACAAGGGAAAAAAGAATTTGAGTGAGCATCTTTTTTCATTGACAACCCAAAGTAGATATGTTGCAAATGCAACAAAAGAAATAAAAAAGTAAAAAAAATACTTTCTATTTGGTGTAAATGCAGCAAGAGGATCTAAGGACGCTCTCTGCTTTGCAGTTAGATTAAGTTTGGAGACTTCTTTTTGCAATTCTGGACATCTTTTAGAGATCATTCATTTCCATCTACATGTTACTTGTTCCAGTTAAAAATACGTCCTAACTCCTGTCTAGCGGAGTTTTGAGTTGATTGTGATTTATATTTTGGGTAAGATATGTACGATACAGTCCTAATTGATGACAAATGTACTGGGTCGCATTTTTGGATTGGAATACCATACCCTCCTCTCCTCATATTCTTCCCCTCCTCCCCTCCCCCATCCTCCCATCCTTGCCTTCACCCCTGCACTCTTGTTAACTTAGAAATTTCACTTTTCATGAAGAAGGACTCTAAGTTAATACTCCACTATAAAATTAAAGTTTTGTGAGCATTTATTTAACCTTCACCTCTTGTTGACTCTGGTCACTCAGGTAAAGCCTCCGATCTGGGATGCTCAAGTCAAGAGGCACTCAAGAAGTCACCTACAGATCATGGAAAAAACGAAAAGTCAGTTTAAGTTTTAGGAAAGGAGGTGCTAGCTGACTTTCATTTTGTGATAGATGATTGCACATTCCATTAATTCGTGCCATCCTATGAACTTATGTTATCATTTCATTACCAAACAGCACTGCGACAAACGTGGTAAGTGAGCTGAGCTGCCCGTCGCTTCAGAAGCCACCAATCCTATCATAGGTTCTGCTGCATATGCACCTGAGAATGATGCATTAGTCTGGAAAATAAAATATTTTCCTGGTGGAAAGGTACGGGACGTAACTTCTCTTTCCGGATTAATAGGAGGTGCCATCAAGTCAAGTTTCCATTTAAACTTTTTTTTCTTCATGATTCTTTGCTACATGTGGGAGTACTTGTGTCGGGCAGAATGTAGAAATGACAGCTGAAGCAGCAGCTCCCGAGAAGAAGGCTTCTATACGTGTGAAGTTTGAGATCCTATATTTCACTACCTCTGAGATACTGGTGTTTTGGTCTTTCAGAGTCTCTATATCAAACTACCATATGAACCAGTAGTTGATGAATCTATTATATTGGTTGCCCAGGTCCGGTATCTGAAAAGTATCATAAAGAGTGGATACCTAGCTTTTCCATGGGCGAGACACATCACAGTGGCTGGTGACTATGAGCGAAGACTCATCTAGCTCACTACATTCCTGCCGTCTGCAATTGGAAAACCAATATGCAAGACTATAGAAGCTTGTACTGTAGTTACCGGATAATATCCAAGTTTAGCGTTGGTATGTGCAGTAGAAAGGTCATCTTGCCTTTACCATCTTTTATGAAATTGTTTGCGAGCATGAAATGCTATTCCCAAAAGAATTATGTATTTAGGTCGTTGAGTATTGTTCTTGGCAATGGAAATATGCTAATCTGTATTTGACTGTGTAGAAGGCCTGTTGCATGCTCTCTTTTCTTGAGAAAGAGGCATGTGAAAAATCATGTAGCATCCCACTCGCGAAGTCAAATGTACATGTCGCATACCAATGCTTTTTTACATGTCTGTGTTAGCAGTCCTTATAAAATTTTATTTTTTTAAAAAAACAATTATTTATCTATCTCTATTGGGATATCTGAATTAATTAATTAGTGTATTGTTGTATAAATGGATAGGTCAATTTCACATATGAGTATTATTTAATATAATAATTTTTTAATTTTTTTTAAAATATAATTATTTATTTATCGAAATGAAAATCAATTAAGTAAAACATGATGAAATTTGAAGTAAGTTTGAGTTAGTGAGAAAAAAGTAAATTTACAACCACAAGGGATGACTTTTAATTCAAATCAAGAGTTCATTGGTTGTTTATGGAATCTATCTAAACTTTACCCTTTTAACATAACTGTGGATCAGTGCCTTACCTACGAGTCAAAAACGATCAGCACCTGTCAACAAGATTCGACCTTTATCATGTTAAAACATAGGAAAACCAAGTGTGATAGAAGGTCAACGAGAATAATAGAGGATGAAACCTTAAATATGGCATATATGGGACGATAGAGTATAAGTGAGGCCGATTGTGATGATAATGGAGAGAGAAAAAAAAAATTGGAGGAAAGAAAAAGTAAGAAAATAAAAAAGGACTATAAAGGAGAGGTTATAGGTAAAGATGGATGATGACGACGGTAGAAGAGAGGAAGAGGGAGAGGGAGAGGTAAACATGACAAAAGATGATAAATAATTTATAGAAAACGAACCGAATCCTTTTACCGATTTATGGAAGATGAATTAGTTCAAGTTCAACGTACTCATTCAAACTTTTCTTGGGAAATTTATCATATTTAGGATGTTCCACTTCGTCTAATATGGGGCGCTCAAAATAAAACCCACGATAATTTTTTTCTGTTTTATATATATATATATATATATATATATATCACTTAATACGAAGAAATATATAATTTTGTGTTTCCGGCCTCTTCATTGCACATCGCCACCCACCACGCACTCTGCTCCTCGACCTCTCCGCCGCCTCCTCATCCCGCGGCCCTCCGCATTTCGCAAGCCGTCAACTGGACAAGAAGAAGTAGAAGAAGAAGGGATGCAGAGCGCCGCACTCTCTCCCTCCTACACGCCACTCCTCCGAAACTCCAAGAATCCCCCCACCCCGAGGCCAAACCTCCTCCTCCTTCCCCGCATCACCTGCAGATCCCGCCTTCAACCACTCGCTGCCGCCGCCTCCTCACCCCAAGGCCTCCCCGGAGCACCCCGCCCCTTGGTATCCCTCCCATCCCTCTCGGATCGAAGGCCCGATGATCGGTTTGCGGCCCGCGCGGCCTCCGTCCCCGATAGCGCCTCCGCCGGCGATGGTGCCACCGTTAGCGGCGGGATCCTGCAGACGCTGCAGCTAGGGTCGCTCTTCGGCCTCTGGTATCTCTTCAACATCTACTTCAACATATACAATAAGCAGGCACGTCTTCTCCGCTTTCCTCTGCTCTATTCTTTCCTTTCTTGCTTTCTTCTTTGATGGAAATATTTGATACTGGGGGAGCTGGTGGCCGTGTCACTTGGATCTGTCCCCTTTGCTTTGAATCTGCAGATCTGCATGTTCTGGTCCACTATCTAAATGATCCGGGATGTTTGCCGGTGTCTTTTTAACTATATGCGCTTTTTTGTATCTTTGGCTGATACATTCCTTTCTTGCAACCTTTTCTTCCTTCCTTTCTTTTTTCTTTAATTGGAAGTTGAGCTTCTAGAATTGTCATGTCTATCTTTATTAGCTTTGAGTGCATGTGAAAGAGGTACTCAGCTGGCTGTGACAACCGCAAGCAGAAGATTCCACCTCATTCGTTCTTTCTTTTTTTAGGGTAGATTCCAAGCAATATGTTCATCATCTTCCTCTGATTTTTTGGCTTATTTACATTAGCGTCGTTGCACTTTCAACCTTGAACGTGGGATAATAAGAGCGGACTTGCCTGTACCCCATCGGTGGGATGGCATGACATCAGCTATATCCTCTTTAATTTTTTTGTTTTTTGCTCCGAGTCTGAAAGCCCTAGCTGGCCCACGATGATCCGAGTTTCCAAATGTCAATTTCTTCGGTAGATTATGGTTCCAAATGAAATGATGTGGCCTATGATAGAGTTCTCCTAAGACCATTAATGAAAAACATTTAGAGAGAAGAAGGTTTTGCATGCATCTTTTATTGATTTTGAAAAGCCTATGATAAAGTTTTTTAGAGATCTATCATGAAATGTTTTCAAAAATAAATGTGTATCCATTAATTATTTTGATGCTATAGAAGGTATGTATGGAAGTGTTGTCATTAGTGTGTAAATTATGGAGTGTGTCTAATGAATTTCCCATCAATATAGGGCACATCGGAAATTTTACGTTGGCAATGGATGAATTTGCTAGTGAAACACATGATAGTTCTCAGGTGTATTTTATTTGTTGATGGCCTTGTTTTAGTTGATGAGAGTTTAAATGGAATTAATTCTAAGATTGAGTTGTGGATGTAAACCCTAAACTAAAGGTTTTTAATTAAATTGGTTTTATGTTTTTTAGGTTTGCCTTTGATTTCCTTAAATCCTGTAGTGTGTCTTTGTAATTAACAGGTTGGCAGACTGGATATGTTGTTGGATGTGGCAAACCTTACGAAAAAATTCTATTCCCATGTTATTGCTAAATTTTGTCAAAGTGATCACATGGGTTTCTCTGAAATTACAAAGAATATATAACATATTCTTTTGTTTTTATATCATATTGCTAAAGAAGACAAAATATTCTTGTGGATGAAATTGTTGATGAGTACCTTTTTACGTTGAAAAACAATTGCAATTTCATGATTGCTGATCACATTACATCAAATTTTTTAATTTCCAGAAACTAAATTGTTCTGTTTCGTACTTTTGTCAGTGGACTTGGTTGAAACACCATTCTTGTTTTCAATAAATGCTCTTTCCTCCAGCATTTTTGTTTCTTAAAGAAATTTTCTGCTTATCCATGACCATTAGTTGTCCTGTCTTTGTTGCCATCTGATTTGGGCTGCTATACGTCACAGGTTCTGAAGGTTTTCCAATTTCCACTTACCATCACAACAGTTCAATTTGCCGTTGGAACGTGTCTTGTCCTATTCATGTGGACCACTAATCTATACAAGCGACCTAAGATTTCTGCTTCACAGGTGATGTTTTGTGATAGTGGTACTCAATTGAGCATTAGAAGATGCACAGTAGATCAATTCATGATATTTTATCATCATTTCTTTTCAGCTTGCTGCCATCTTACCGTTGGCTGCAGTCCATACAATGGGTAACCTCTTTACAAATATGAGTCTGGGAAAGGTTGCTGTTTCATTCACGCACACAATCAAAGCTATGGAGCCCTTTTTCTCTGTCCTTCTTTCTGCCTTATTTTTAGGGGAGGTGATTCTTTTAAACTTTTCTTGTCCTTTTAACAGGATACTATGCTCTGTACAATTGATCAGCATCTACTGTCTTGCACTATTTCTGATGTATTTATTAGGATAATCTATTTTGAAATTGGGTAATTATGTTTAGATTATGTTCTTGATGCCTTTTAGTATATCTAAAATCTTTGCAATTTGAAGATTGTAAAGGTTTCTCTAACTAGTAGAAATGGAGATATTTGTCCTTTGATTATCGTATTATTAACTTGTAACACCATAAATGGTCTCTTCTAAATTGGAGATAGTAGCTTTAGCATTTTTGTGATTTTTTTTCCTGCAAATAATCGAAACTTGATGTGGATGCAGATGCCTACTATATGGGTTCTAGCATCCCTTGTGCCAATTGTTGGTGGTGTGGCATTGGCCTCTCTCACCGAAGCTTCTTTTAATTGGTAAATAATGTTTGTTTTTCAAATTTGGAAATTATCAGGCTTTTCAAAACATTGATGTTTGTTTGCATGAATCATATGGTTTTCTTCTTAACTCACCTCTTTCCAATATAACGAAAATATACCTTTTTTGTTTTTGTATTTTTATAATCTTCATGGATTGTTCCTCTGTTGTAATCAGGGCTGGATTTTGGAGTGCAATGGCTTCGAATGTGACCTTCCAATCCCGCAATGTGCTTAGCAAGAAAGTCATGGTTAAGAAAGAGGTGATCTAGTTTTCTAGAAGCAGAATGTTTATGCTATGCTAACAAACATCATTATAATCTTTCATATATGGAACTATTTCATTTAATTTTCATGAAAGCAACTTCCTGAGGCAAATTTTGTGCCATAATTTGCTTTTTTATGTTACAGGAATCGTTGGACAACATAAATCTCTTCTCCATGATAACTATTATGTCATTTTTCCTTCTAGCTCCTGCAACTTTGTTTGTGGATGGCATCAAGTTTACCCCTTCATATCTGCAGTCCACTGTAAGTAACGTCTTGAAGGCGCATTCTCATATAGTTTCTGTATTTAGATATATCTAAAATTCATAATAAATGTGTATTTACAATCAAATTGATGTAAATGTAGTATTCTGGAACATCTAATTCTGTTGTTATTCTTGTTTGGCTTAATGCTTTAGGGTTTGAATCTTAAAGAGATATACATGAGATCTTGTCTCGCAGCACTGTGCTTTCATGCTTATCAGCAGGTTTGATATTCTAAATTATTGTGCATATTTTGTGCATAGACAGTGAGCTTATAGATAGCTAGTGTGCCTGTATGTTTATGTCTTGAAAAGATTTTTATCTTTGAGTCATAAATAAAAGAACATTTTCAATGTGATCTTATAGATTTGAGTTATTGTCTATTTACTGTGTTTTTGTTATTGTGAATACTTTCTTAATATTTGATCGTCAATCTTTTATTTTGGAAATTTACTGGAATTTATTTATTTTTTGTCAATGTCCTGAAAAGAGTTTTAATTGCCAAAAGTTGAGGTTCTTTAGGAGCACCTTCTATTTGCCATTTTAGTATTTCGTGTTTAAATTAGTTTTTAAGTGCATAAATAACCTTGTAGATTTAGAAAGTATTAGCTAGCTTAGTTGTTGAAGACTTTGGCAGTTCATAGGAAAGTCTTGGGCTTGAATCCCGCTTTCGTTACTTACCCTTCCTAAAAAAAAGAGGGAAAGAAAGACCTTGTGGATTTATACCATTGTACCCCCCAGTCACTATTGCTTCATACCTTATGATGTTTGATGCTTAATATGGTACTATTGGAGTTTTTTGTAGCGGGCAAGTGATCACAAAAGTAACTGACACATACAACAACAGTCACCTTACTTCTATACAGATCCTTTTCTTCCATTTATGTTTATGAAGGTTAACTTTCTCCACTCCTTTCAAAATAGTTTTTAACTAATTCTAGCTGGTCCTTTGACCTTCTTACCCTTGTGACATATTTATATTTCAATCTACGTTGTGTTTCTTTGGGATCTTAGAGTTTGAAGTTATCATCATTTTGTCAAAAATTGATCATGCTCCCAACCATAGGTATCAGATCCAGTCTGAGTTTTTATTTGGTTGTAGCGTAAGGGGTCAGACTGGGTTAACCCATGGAGTTGTTATTATCTTAAATGTAATAGAATGATAAAAAATTGTGGGGAAAATCGATAATCTTATGTTGCATAATCACAAGTTTATAAATATAAAATATTTGCCTTAGTGAACATGAATTTTGACCTACCAATCAATGTGTTTTACAATTTCAATTCACAAAAGCCTTACAGATTTGATCATACAATGTATCAAAAGCACATAAATTCCAAGAATATGAAAGGGACTTAATATTGCATTGAGAGGGCTATGATGACTAATGGTAACATGAAAGTTCAAAATATATGTGTGAAATGTTACAACTGATCTTGGCCCTGAGGATATGATATGAATCTAAGTCATCAAGATTAGAAGTTATATTAGACTGAATCCAAGGAGAAACAGTGGAAGTCAAGAACTTTACCTGACAACTACATAAGACCAGAGATAAGAAAGTGATATGTTTAACAAGGTTAGTGTCCTTAGTTCTAGGGCCATCATCTCCTTCCTCTTGTTTCTAACCAATTTTTTGGTCTTGTTTTCCCTCGTGACACTTCTGAATCTACTCGACCCTCATCATAGTGAATTGCTTTTTGGATGTTAGAACCTGCTGAATTTATCTGCCTTCATCATATCCTAAACTGACCATACCATCAGCAGCGGTTATCAGATATAGAATCGAATTTGACCACATTTATTCAGGGACCAGCATAATTTCAAATTTAGGGACCACTGTTTTAGTTTTCTCCTAATGGTTTACAAGTCATTATATTTGATCCATGTCCTTGTGTTGTTGCATAGAATCTCCTTTTTCCTTTTCTGAACAAAGAGAACACTTTGCTGTTCCTTTCTTATTATTCCCAGTGGCATGATCAGCGTAGGATATTTTTCCGTTCTATTGCTGGATGGCAAATGTCGTTTCACTTTTCGTCTGCTGGAAGCTTTGCCCGTATGAATGCTCGCTGATCACTCGAACTTGGCTGCTAGGTTTCATACATGATACTGGCAAGGGTATCACCTGTTACTCACTCCGTCGGCAACTGTGTGAAGCGGGTCGTGGTCATTGTGACTTCAGTCCTCTTCTTCAGGACACCAGTTTCCCCCATCAATTCACTCGGTAAGACTTTTATGGCGCCCTTCCACCGATGCTGATTCTGTATAAAATTTGAGTAGTCTTCAGTATTTTTTTCATCTTCATTCTCTTGTGCCTTCATCAAGAAAGTTCTCTGTTGCAGGTACCGGCATCGCACTTGCTGGAGTTTTCCTCTACTCGAGGGTAAAGAAAATCAAGCCCAAGACTGCATGATTAGCTGCTTTTCTCATTCCCTCTGTTACGAGGGATTAGGCAATTTATGTTTATCCTGCTTTGTTCTTCACGGCGTTCTTCTGGGTATGGAATTTGAGAACACTCTTGTTTGCTTGCAAAATATCTGGTGTTTTTCTTTCCATAAGTTCTAAATCATGACATGTTCTGCAATATGAAGTAGGTGCAGTTTAACCACCTTCTGTTTTTAGGGTTTGTATTTTTGGAGTACTCTGGCTTTTTTGATATTTTTCATGGATTGGAACTCCGTTTACCCTTTCGATACACGATGAAGCCTTGTGATTGATAACAAAGCCTCTCCCTGTGATCGAGGACGGGGCACTATTACTTGCGCACCCCCTTGGCCCGAGTTATGCTCATCATTCTTAGAGTTGGATTACCATTGTAAAAAATAATTAAAAACAAAAAATATGCATGCATATATTTACCATTTTGATGGACATTATATATATATATATATATACACGTTGAGTGTATCAAAATAAGTCAGGCTCAATACTGACTGAATCAGATTTGGTGTTCCAAAACTAATAATAATAATAATAACAATAAACCTGATATTATCAAAAAGTGACATGGTTGATCCAAGTTTTATCACCTGATTACAGGATTTTTCACCCCCCCTGGCTTAGAACTGGTTCTCGTATCTTTGCTCCCCGTGCATGCAAACGATCTCAACAATTCAAACAGTTTAATCAGGTTGGCACAACAGAAACAGCGAATCAAAAGTTCCAAGTACTGCACACAGTGTTCGAGTATCACCAAGGGGGGGTTCGAGTGTCACCAAGTACTGCACGCAGTCTTGTATCACCAAGGGGGGTTCAGACAAACTAGCTACTACCACAGCTAAATGAATGTTCGAGTATTATCATGTCAGTGGACATTTTACAACACAAACATGGAATGCTGCCAAACTCAGGACGAGGAACTTGCACTGTCCGTCCGTCCATCCTAGATGATGGGTTACTCTGCACAATCAATTATCCAGCCCAGGCCTCCGGGCAGGAGACTTTGACTTTGGCGATGTCTTACCTTCCATGAGGGGGATTACACCATCCTCCTCGTCTGCGGGAATCATGCCTTCTTCCTCCTCTCCACCGCATTTATTATTCTGCAATGGCGGAGACCTTGGGATCGGCTGCTCTGTATCACCATTTCTAGGTGACGACCCTGCAGGCCATGGCCCTTGGCCGGGTGATCCTTGCGGTCTTCCATTGTCTATGATACTGTAAGGGGACCGGCTTATCTCATCATGTGGGCTGGGTGAGTGATCGAGTTCAGCCTTTCTCCCGTGTTCGCCATCATACGACTGCGGTCTTTGCTGATCTTCATAATACTGCATAGGTGAATGATCTGGATCATTTGAGCCATGAACTACCGGCGATTGCACCCTCCTTGCCGGTGATGAACCCAGGCGTGACGCCTGCCCAGTTCCCACCCCAGGACGATCAAAACCACGGCTAGGACTGTGGCTGCGGCTCCTACTTTGACTGCGACCATGGTTCCTGCTATGAGGACTTGCATGTCGAGCGGGTACCCTCTTCGAAATAGGGCTATACCTCCGACCATGGCTACGGCTACGGCTCCGACTGCGGCTACGGGTGGGGCTTCGGCCTCGGCCTTTAGATCTGCATGTCATAAGTGCTTTTGTAACTCACATAATACAACTATGTCCAACTAACAGTTGAAACAATGTCCCCAGTTCAGATTCTTAGAACCATTGTACATATCACAACATGAAACATGAAAAGGATGGACATCACATATGTTATTACCTACATACTTTATAGGCTAAATCCATATCACCATAGGATATACATTATTTAATGGTAAATTTCATGACGAAAGATAAATATGCATCATTTTAAAGTTTGAGTTTCATTCATTTAACAAATGTGATAGTCTTCCAAGTACTTTTGGCATTGTTATCTTCCTTCTATGCAAGAGTAATTCATGTAAAAAACCTAACACAGTATTAGCTTTCATGCTGCAGTGTGGAATAATGCCATATCATGGAACACTGGGTTTGCAAGCACTAAGATGAATTGTTCGATGACAATTTGCAAATCCAGTGAAAGCATATATATGATTACTAGGATAACAAAAGAATCATAAGTACCTGTCATGAGGCTCATGGTCAATGATTCCACGACTGCCATGTTGAATGTCTGATCTAACAGGCAGAGGAAGCAGGCCCTGTCCACCTTTACCATTGTAACTGGAGTTGCTTCTTCCACTTTGTGTGCGACCACCATCACGAGCATCAGAACGAGAACCCCAGCGACGAGACCTGCCGCCAAATCCACCACGTGACACCATGTCCCTTAACTCCTTTGGAACACGTTGGTTGGCACCTTCAAGAACCTTAACAAGATCTGCAGCATACTTGGAATCCTGGTCGCAGAAAAATGTGTAAGATAATCCAGTGGCACCTGCCCTACCAGTTCTACCAATTCTGTGAACATAGTCTTCAACTCCCGTGGGGAAGTCGTAGTTGATCACAACCCTGCAGTAAAACTAGATTCAATGGGTTTCCTTGCAAGGCAATTCTTCAAATCTAAAGCAGCATAAGCAATCATTCATGCATAATAGCTATAAGCAGATGAGCCTTCAAAATTAGACATCACTGTCTGTTCCTATTTTGAACTAAATATCATAAAACCATAACCTGATATCCTTGATGTCTAGACCTCGAGCAGCAACATCAGTTGCCACTAGAATGGGAGATCTTCCAGTGCGAAATTGACTTAAAACCCTATCCCTCTCAGCCTGAGACTTATCACCATGAATAGCAGAAGCACTAAACTGACGAGTGAGGGTCCGAGCCAGCTGGTCGCACATTCTCTTCGTGGAACAAAATATTATGACCTTCGAACCTGGATCTTGGGACCGTAATATCTGCTCTAGTCGTCGTTGTTTCTCCACTGGGGTAATTACTTCCACATACTGTATGTAATAAACACAAACGTTAGTAACTAGATTTTACCAAAATACATTATCATCTCCATAACATATAGAGAGAGACGGAGAAAGAAATTTAAGCATCAAAACAAGTATCAACATATGTACTTTCAGAGGGAGTGTTGTGAGTTCAACTTCATACTTGCACGTGTAATTTCACAATTATGTTATCACAAGGTGTTGCACCAATCCATAGTGTCTTAGACCAATAAATAGTTATTCTGCCAAAACAATTAGTCTCAAGTCTTATACATTAAGCCTAGGTAAAATAAAAGATACTTCTAAAAGATTTACCAAGAATAAGCTGAAAGAGCATACCCACCAAGTTATCAAGGAAATGAAACAAAATAGAATATGAATTCTTCCTAGGAAGTGTTGAGATGAGAAGAAAGAGGCAAGGAATCAGAAAATTAGAAAGGCATTTTTGTGGCATGAAACATGAAAGAATACTTCATATTTCCCAAAAATCATAAGAAGGAAGCAACATTCATAGAAGCATTTTTTATCAAAAATTACAGCAAAAGCCTTCTTCATAAAAATTATATTATTGCACTCCTTCCAGACTCCAACAAGGCACCATGAAAATGCCACTGAAGTTAAGAGCTAATTGCTTTTCCTGACTCACCAAGTATGCCAAACTTATAATCTACAAAATAGTTGTAGACAAAGTTTGTTCTATGAGACCTTGGATATCCTTGATTATGACCAAAGAAGCATTCAGTCATTGATGTTAATTATACAATGAAAAAAATGACAGTTAGCAGTATTCAGAAAACCTTTCTGTAGTAAAATATCATTTGGCATTAGACAAACACATAGATGTTCATTGTAACGAGGAAGGACCCTTCCAAAGAGTTTTAACAAATACTATTTCATAAGAGTTTAAGATGCTATAATTATCGGCCACATCAGACATTAGGCCAAGGTTCCTAAAAGCCTAGTGATAGCAATCCAAAAGAAGATTTGCATACAGAAAAAATATCACTCTAAAATTTTCTGATAAATAAGTGTAGAATACTGAAGTACCATCACTGAGGTCTTAGGTTCTAATATATTTGTTGTATATTAAGGGGGCTATTGAAAGAGGTCATGATATATCCAGAAAAAGGTCTTTGGTGATTAAGTACACCATCCATGAGTCCAAACACCAAAATCAAAATTGTCTATGAATTTTAGATATTTCTAATGAAAAATGAATGTATGGCCAAATAGGTTTGTCCATTAATTTATGTGCTTAATTATTTTCATTTCTAATGCAATTTCTTGACTTAGATGACGTGATTTCATGGTTAGAGTAACCAAATCAAGTTTGTCCAATCAAGAACCTATGAGTAAAAGATGATTGTACAAGGACTTCTATAAATTAAGGAATTTCATTATATTTCAGACAGAGAGGGCTCTCTGCTTCTCAATAACTTTATCCCTTTGCACCTTTCTTTTCTACTGTTCATTCTCAAAACATCAAACCCATCAGGATAAACAAATTGATCTAGAGTAGATCATTAGTTCACAGAAACAGGGTCAAAAGGTTCGTTTCATTAATTTTGAAGATAATTATCTCATTCACACATTTTATTTTTCTTCACTAGAAACTCGTTTTCATGGTTTGGACATTTAAAATAACATGGGTTTAGCAATTTATAAATCATTAAACCTAGCAAGATATAATCTGCAACCTATTTTGATTGACTTTAGGTGCATCTTCCTTTTAAACAAACAAAGATACTATGCATCTTCCTTTCGAGCAAAGATAGTACCCCATAATACTATTGCCCTTTGAATTTTGAAAGCTATCGCCAGCAATTAATGAAACAAACTAAATTTCCAGTAACCTGGTATGCCAAAACCTCCATTCAATTCATTGGTGCACAAAGATCTACTTACCCAATTACTTCAAATTGTTAAGGGATTCCTACTCTTTTTAAAGAAAGATCTACTAATCCATTCCATTTACATGGTAAATTATTTAAAATTGTTGAGATATCCCCACCCTTCCAAAAGAAAGATCTACTAATCCATTCCAATGTCATGGTCAGACAAGTTAGACAAACAACAATAAATAGATAGGGATCGGAGAAAGGATGGAGTTAAATAAGAGGAATATGCAACCAAGCAAAAAAATAATTGCTCTCGATCAACAAATCTCTTCAAAAATTTGTTGACATTAAAAATGCTAGTCCCTTTCAAAAAGGGCATTAAATCTTAAAGAAATATAAAGCAAAATGAAAAAAAAAACAAATTTCTTGACAAATTTGTTGATATTAAAAACACTAATCACTTTCAAAGAGTGCATTAAATCTTAAATTGAAAAAAAAAATTAGAGAGAAAAACGGCAGTGCATTTCTTAAAGTTGATAAAGAAACTCAAGATCATCTGAAACAAAAAAGAAATCTCTACTTCTTGTCTACTAAGGAGCCTAATTTTCATTTAATTAAGGGAAAACCATTTCAAAAATAGCAACATGAAAAGAAAGATGCAGAGTTGAATTCAATGGATCCATTTTTAAATTAAGTCTACAAGTAATCGGTACTTCGGGAATGAAATCCAAACAATTTCAACAAAAGCCATTACAAATCTAATGTGTGGTGCATCGACCCAATTCTCTTAGTACAATTGTTTTTGTGGGTTAATAAAACTTAAAATAAGTGTTTAGTTGCAACGTCAAATTTATGAAGACTATTTTCTCACCAAAAGAGTTATTTGTTTGATAGGAAAAGATTTTGCAAAATTAAAAAATAATTCTCTAAATATTTTTTAAAACAAAACTTTAGTTTTCCCAAATTTTCTCTGGAAAAATAAAAGAAAAGCTCTTGTTTAACTTACTCAATTAATAGAATAGGTGGGATAATTGTTTTTCTTTCTTCATCGTCCAATGCATAATTCATATAGATTTTTCACGAGAAATCTTTTGAATAAAAGCCTTTCCCATATAATTTTACTTGCAGCTACACAGACCTTTAGTGAAAAAAGCATGTGTATGACCCTCAATTTCAGGGAACGATGAGCAGGCATAGTTAGCAACAACAATCCAAATGAAGTTCTTTAAAGAGTTAAAAAAAATATTATTCACCATTGTATTGAAATTCTTACAATAATTTAGCAAGGTTACCTGATCCCTATAATTCAGCGGTTTAACCCTATGCTGTCATAAATTTGCTTGGTGCATCTCCTTAAAAATGACACTTACATTCCAAAACATATATATTAATCAATGTTAAAGACTTAAAGGCAATGATTTAAAAAGCGCTAGGCGCCAAAAAGCGCCAAGGTCCACAAACGCCCGAGGCGCTAGGCGCTCGCCCGAGCGAAGCGAGACGCTAAAATATAAAAATATATAATATAATTAATAAATATAATTATTTAAAATTTTAAATAAAAATATGCTATTAAATTAAGAAAATCTAAGATACAAAATCACAATGTCACATTAACAAAAAGTTTCAAAATTCAAATAAATAAAAATTAACAAAAAGTTTCAAAATTTATGTTGAAACCTAACAATAATTTCAAATAAATAAAAATTAACAACATTAAATTCAAAATAATATATTATTAATCTATTAACAAAAAATTAATCATTTCAAAATTCAAATAAACTTAATATTAAGAGTATACTGTATACTGAGCCTGATGGAGAAACGAGGAAGCAGCGGCGAGCGACGGCAGCGGCAGCGAGAAAGGAAAAGGGAGCGGAAGGTGCGAGCAGCGGGAGGGCTCGAGGGAGGCGTGAGCAGCGAGAAGGCTCGCCGGAGGGCTCGCAGGAGGCGCGAGCAGCGAGAGGGCTCGCGGGAGGCGCGAGCAGCGGGAGGGCTCGCGGGAGGCGCGAGCAGCGGGAGGGCTCGAGGGAGGCGCGAGCAGCGGGAAGGCTCGCGGGAGGGCTCGCAGGAGGCGCGAGCAGCGACAGCGGCAGCGGCGAGCAGCGACAGCAGGAGTAGGAGCGACGAGCAGCGAGATCGCGATCGGGAGCGACAGCGGCAGCGGGTTAGGGTTGGGTAAGGGTTAGGTTTAGTTGGTTCGATTGAACCAACTAACAACCGAACCAGGACCGAAAATCCTGGTTCGGTCGCCTTGGTTTACCCAAGCGCTCGCCCGAAGCGCCCAGCGCCTGGGCTCGGGCCTCGCCTCGCCTCGCCCGAGCGCCTAGGCAAGCGCCCGAGCGCCTTTTTCAATCACTGCTTAAAGGTCTACAAATTATAGGCCAAAAAACAAAGTGGAAGTGCCAAAGGAGATTGGGCTACACATTAAGCACGTCTACAGTCAGAGAAATTAAAATTACTCCATTCTACCCATTAATAGTAATTCAATAGGATGTGATAGTGTTTGAATTGTCTAGTGAACATTGCCCTTAATAAAGCTCAATGGCAGGAAGGCTTCCGAATAGCCGCCTACAGTTATACAATAATTGTTCCCCCAACCAGTGATGACATCAAAATTTTGGTACTTGTGATCATCTACTTTGTAACTTAGATCTACACCTCCGGCATACTACATTTTCGTTAACAAGATTCAACTGCATTTAATATTGACACACTTCTTTTTTAACTTTCTGGAACAATATCAATATGGCCTAGATCTTCAACTGATCATCAACTCTAGTTGTAAGAATACATCATATGCAAGATTTCTAGAGACATACTGAAAACTCCATGGAGCTGATCCAAGGGAATAGATAACTAAGTGTAGCACATGCTCCTCAAATTTAGAACTATCAAAATCTGAAGACTTATTCAAGATGACAGTATCGGCAGAGAGAGCATTTAAGTCACCATCAAATTGGCCATACATGGATTTAACTAGCAGATGTGAAAAGAAATAAGAAAATCATCAACCTGGCCAACAAAGAATATCATACCACATGCAGAGTCTATATAAAGTGGGAACAATTCAATAAGATATTACCTTGATGGAAATAATTGAAGTTTCTAACAAATCTTTCAAAAAGATAACTCTTTTCTAACAAAAGCCAACAATGTTCAAGTCACCTTCAACTATTAAGGGAGAAATAGTTTTTTCTAATAGCACTACTTCGTTCTTGCTTCATTCTACAATTAAATTTTAACCCATGGACATTGCTTAGTTTTAAACAAGAAATATTTCTTAAATTCAAAAACTGAGATAAGTTGGAAAAAGTTGACCTTTTTGCAGAGGCAAAAGTTTCCAACAAACACGATTAACCAACCAACTTTGGATGATATTTAGCAATTGAGAAGATCCCCCCACAATAAAGTCAAAGCAAACATGGATTATTAGTGTACAATTGTGTTCTTTGGAAGCATAACATATTAAAGATAACTAACAAAACACATCTTACAATTCTCTAATGACAAGACCCCACACACCTAACATTGAACTAATAGTCAAATTTAATGAAGTGATATCAAATGGAAAAGGAGATATCTATACAGTGACAATTAGGGTGGCATGCCGGTCAAGTTTTTCACTATTATTTTTGTCAATAAAAGAAAATAACATAGAACTCACCTATAATTGCATATGTATGATGTCATTTATGCTTAAAGACCAAGGAAATAAGGAGAGACAAGAAGAGCCAAAATTTAGAGGATTTTTCTTTATGCACCTCAAAATTAAGAAGAATTATACATCATTTGTCAAAAACACATTTCAAGAATAACTAAAGGTCAAAAGAAAGCCATCCAAAAAGACAAGGAGCAACCTTATATGTATTTCAACAACCTAGCACATCAACTTCCTTTGGTGAATTTTCCTAAAGGTACCCAACTTAATTGGTTTAGGGGTATTATTGCCAGAACAGTGCTGTATCAAAATGGAGAAGGTAGACAGCAGACTAGAAAAAGTCTCAGACGAGGCAAAAATGCATGTCGACAGGGGAATGTTTTGGAGCACGAGTTAGGCACACAAAAAAACAAGTAGATCAAAATAAATGAGACAACAACGAGATTTGTGGGTTACATCATTGACATACATGTAGTATATTATCAGAATTTTTCTTTTTTTATAAATTATTTAATTCATTGTTTACCAATAACAATCCCCAGGTAAGTATAACTCTATTAAGCCAATTGCAATCTCATCGAATGATCAATCACAATTCAAATACTAATTATTAAGAGGTCTGTACCATTTGGACCAAAGAGAGAGAACAGAAAAGATGATGCCAGTACAACTGCAAAGAAAACAAGGAGAAGGCAGTGACATGAATACGGTGAAGGAGGCAGTAATGGTGATAAGGGCAAGGAGGCAGGGGCAACAAGGACAAGGAAGGAGGCAATGATGATGAGAAGGGGGAGGAGACAGCATCGAAAAGTAGAAGAGGCAATGGGCAAAGGAGGAATGAGAAGACGAGGAGGAAAAAAGGTGAAAACAGAGGAAAAGGGGATGGGAGGAGGAGAGTGAACAGCTAATAAAATCCGTTAACATTATTAATAACAGGAAAGTAATAATTAAATAATCAGATTCTGATTGGCTTGGTAAATACCAGTCTGTACTGACCAGTACAATGAAAATTATAATATATGATTATAATACTTGCTTTACTTCATTTTACAGGCTAAGTGACCATTTGGCAAACATATCAGGATGTGAGAAATGCTTCTAGAAACTCAAGAACAATATCTTTTTACGATTGCATCAACTACCAATTTCAATTTGTTAGGTAAACCACTACTTAAGTACCTGGGTGATGGCACTATTTGCAACAAGCTCATCTGTGCTACCGATATTAACCTGAACAGGATGAACTAGTAGGTCTGCAGCAATTTTTCGAACTTCTTTGGGCCATGTAGCCGTGAACATAAGTGTTTGGCGACGATGTGGTACTTCTTTCACGATTTTCCGAATTTGTGGCTCAAAACCCATGTCCAGCATTCTATCAGCCTCATCAAGAACCAGATAAGAAACCTGACGGAGGCTGACTCTTTTCATCTCCAAAATGTCATTTAATCTTCCTGGAGTTGCAACAACAACATCTACTCCTCGATCAAGGTCCCTCAACTGGGGGCCTTTAGGTGCACCTCCATATAAACACTTGAACCACAAAACACAGGTAAGTGTCCAGAAACAAAATTGTATATAAAGAATTTTATATTTGAATAGACCAGCAAGTTCATCTAGAGAAATGAAATATAAGATGAACAAACCGTGCATAAAATTTTTGATGATCTGCCAAACTTCACAGCCTCATCTTGTATTTGTGTTGCCAGCTCCCTTGTTGGTGCAAGTATTAACATTGTTGGACCCAGCTTAGAGTTGTTGCGAAGGCGCTTAAGATGAATGAACCCTGGAAAAAGATACCCGAGTGTTTTGCCTGATCCTGTCTTTGCAATGGCTACAATATCACGATTCTGTAATGCAATTGGCCATGACTGAGCCTGAATTGGAGTTGGGTGAGAAAAACCTGCATGGTATACCTGGAAAAGGCAAACCATCAACCCCCATGAGGGCCATTGGTACAAACCAATTAGTTCTTTACTTACTGTCATATCTTTGACAATTAAAGCACAGTATTAAGCTTATGCCAGAAGTGCGTCCTTGAAATGCAAGCCGGGGCTTGCAGATGCAAGCAGAAGCAGGAGAAATGGCCTTCTTTTGTTTGGAACAAAATGGCAGCTTAGACCAATCACCGCGGTAACCCAGCAACGTAGTGGTCACTGAGAAATCCCTTCCCAGTTGCAGATGCTCACAGATGCAAGCAGCACTGGACAAAGGGCCTTCTTTCCTTTGGACTCAAGTGGCAGCTTGAACTATGTCACTGGAGGCAGCCCCAGTCACGAGCTGGTCACTAAGAAAGCCCTTTCCAACTTTGGCGACTGCTTGCAAATGCAAAGCTGGAGCAGAAAGGGCCTTCAATCGTGTAGACCGGAGTGGCAGCCTGAACCATATCACCGGAGGCAGGCCCACCCACAAACTGGTCAATGAGTAAGCCCTTCCAGATTCAGCCCTCCACAACGGGCCTCGGGTTATATAGCAGCCACCCAAAAAACAAGGGTGGCACAATGCAGCACAGCGTACGACATTAGCTCCACCCTGGAGCGAATATCGCACCTGCGACAAAGAAGTACAAAAGGGAAAGAAAGTATAACACTCATAAGCATGTAATTTGTAACTAAACCTACAGCAACTGGAAATTTTGTGCAGTGAGCATGAATCAGCACTACAACATAAGAAACTTACACATGCATCATATGCCAGATTATATGCAGGATAAAGGACAAAAGAGCAGAAAAAACTACCTCTTTGAGAATCTCTG